>CM042851.1:39506130-39848630 GCA_023653725.1 Bungarus multicinctus | reverse complement strand
AACAAATAAGAGTTGAGACCAGATGAAATCAACAACACCCATGCTTCTTTGTGGAATATTTTGGGAGTAATCTTCATGTCTGTAATAAAAACATATCCATTCAGAGACACATTCAATAGAGTAGAATAGAAATAGACTATAAAAAAAAAATTGTAGTGGATAAAGCTTGAAACTTACTAAAGTTTTATAAAAACCCTATTGATTCTCTAAGGTAAAGGTAAAGATAAATGTTCCCTTCATTCATACGTGCTAGTCGTTTCTGACTAGGGGGCAGTGCTCATCTTCATTACAAAGCCAAAGAGCCAGTGGTCTGGCTCCGACGTCCGAAGACGTCTCCGTGGTCATGTGGCCAGCATGACTAAACATCGAAGGCACACGGAACCCTGTTACCTTCCCACCAAAGTGGTCCCTATATTTCTACTTGAATTTTTACGTGCTTTTGAACTGTTAGATTGGCAGAAGCTGCGACAAGTAACATGAGCTCACTCCAATATGCGGTACTAGGGATTTGAACCACCAAACTGGCGACCTTTCTGATCGACAAGTTCAGCATCTTAGCCACTGAGCCACCGCATTCTCTAGTCATAGCCAAAACACACACATAGATTCAAATTCAAGATTTTCTGTACCTGGAATGGTATTCCTCATTCTCTTCTCCAAGCTTGACCTGAAAGAATATTAAGCCATCTTATATCTTAGGGAGAATTTAAACTCCACTTGTTCACTGATTATTCTTTTTTTAAATTCATATCTTCATAACCCTCTGGGTTCTTAGTGAAGCAAACACAGCAAAATCAACCACTTGGTTCAATCCAAGGAATAGGCAGGGGATTCTAGCTGATGCCCTTTTACAATCTATAGCAAATATTAAATCTGCTTCTTTTGGGAACTCTACGAGGAGCTTTGTAAATTGGTACATTATACAACAGTGAGAAACACCTTCAAATGTGACCTACATGCTGAGCAATGGTCTTTCTGTTCAACATTTTAAAGCCAAGCAATCTCAAACTGATTTACATTTATCTTTCTCTCTCAGGATTTCAGTGAAACAATGGCAAAAGATGGAGAAACCCACTGACTTTGCAAATAAGTTATTTATAACCATGTGCAGCATTTGTATTTATGATATGATAACTTGGTGGGGGAGAAGTGAAACAATTTTACAGAGAGGAATACACCCTCTCTGAATAATCCTTTCCTCCAATAAATCAGAGGTGATTGTTTCTATAGACAAAACAGCACCAACTCAACTGTACACAGGTAGATAAGAACAAATATATTACTTTAACTTTCACTCTAACCTTTATTCTTCCATCCTATTTATCCCGCATCTTAAAAATTTGTGAAGGCTGGTAAATTCTTATATACTGTACATAAAATAATCAGACAAAATTATTCATCTTCACAAGCAAAATCCAATTATTACTGTAAAATAAGAGTGCGAACTTTTGACTCAGTGATTTGAAGGTAATTTAATTCAAATCTTCTTCATATCACATTAAGTAGTTTCAACTTCCTTTGGAAAGATCTGTTTCTTGTCTACTTTTCTCCAAATCAGGACTATGACTTCTGACTTATTGCTAACTTCTTTAGTGACTTTGCTAGTCAAAAGAGAACTGTGAAGCTCATGGATGGTGATCAGATGATCACAGGACACTACCATCATTATAAATATGCATCCATTGTGAAGTGCCCAAATGGTGGTAGCAATAGTACTTAGACTTATATAATGCTTCACAGTGCTTTACAGCCCTCTCTAAGCATTTTACAGAGTCAGCATATTGCCTCCAATAATCTGGTTTTCATTTTACTAATGTTGGAAGGATGGAAGGCTGAGTCAACCTTGAGACAGTGAGAATTGAACCTCTGGCATATAATCACAACTGCCAGTTCTTTACCTGGTGTTGGCCATCATACTCATCAAAGTCTTCCCAACTTATACCCTCAATATACGACCACAATGGAGCCCAAAATTTCTATTGCTAAGTGAAACAGTTGTTAAATGAGTTTGGCCCCAGTTTATAACCAGTTACTAAGTGAATTACTGAGCTTGTTGTTAATAATACAGTTGTTAAGTGAATCTGGCTTCCCCTTTGTCCTTGCTTAGCAATTGTTGCAAAAGGAGATCACATAATCGCAAGATACTGCAACTGTCATAAATATGAGTCAATTACTAAGCATCTGAATTTTGATTATGTGACTATAGAGATGCTGCTCCATGGTGTGAAAAATAGTCAGAAGTCACTTTTTTCAGTGTCATTGTATCTTAGAAGAGTTACTAAATGGACTTTTTTTAGATGGAGGACTGCCTGTAGTGTATCAGCATTGCAGCTTTTGTAACTGATGGATAGAAATGTCACTGCACAAAATTTCTAAGAGCCATCTAAGATGTTTTGGTATGGTAGCCATTGTGCTGATAATCACTGGGATTACTACAGCTGATTTATGATGTAATTGTTCTTCAGATCTTGATACTTTATGATCTTCTGGAATTCTTTGTCTTCTATTCTACTATCTCCTGGTATTGCCTCATCCATTATCCACATTTTCTTTTCAATCATCACTAAATCTGGTGAATTATTGTTATTGCTAAAGTAAAGAGCTTGTTGTACTGTATTATGCAAAGTTAACATACTAACTTCCATGATGGCAACAGCAATAGCACTTAGACTTATATACTACTTCACAGTGCTTTACAGCCCTCTCTAAGCAGTTTACAGAGTCATCATCTTGCCCTCAACAATCTGGTTCTCAATTTACTGCCCTTGAAGGATGAAAAGTTGAGTCAACCTTGACCGGTCAGGATCAAACTGCTGGCAGTTGGCAGAATTAGCTTGCAATACTGCATTCTAATCATTGTGCCATCATGGCTCTAAATTGGATTGAAAATTTTAGCCCTGTTTATTGTGATGCAACCATTGCAATGATGGCCATGTTTTATATGGCCTTTGGTGACTTGGGACAAAAAAAAAGAAGATTGAAGTTTGGCCTTCAGTTTTAAAATTGTTACTTTCCCTTTTTATATGTTGGCAACTTTTTTTTAGTACCAATTGTATGAGCTATGACTGGCTTTTACAAACAAATCTTTGCTAATATAATGAATTGTGAACCTGTGAACAGCATATATCAGCTATTGATTTCCTATAAATCAAGAAATAAAACTTTTGAATGTCAGGCATAATCTCTGGTGCTTCATATTTACTGTGTAATCTTGGTGTTTTCATACTAACAATTATAATTTATTTTACTACCAGTTCTAAGCTACAGCCATGATATATCCTGCCCAACCTTGCTTAGTTTCCAAACATAATCATATGTGGTCAAGGCAGCAGCTAAGGCCAGTGGTCTGCTGTGACCATGACTAATAAACCCATTTACTTACAATTTAATGCCAGCAATTCAGTTAAGACTCAGGCGTAAATTTGGCAACAATAATTGTTAAGCAACTTAATACTGCTATTCTTTTCAGCAAATATGGCTGCTCAACTAAAAAAATCAGGGTTTGTACAGTTTGGTTTAGCCTGAGTCAGCCTTAACACAGACTGACTGACTAGCAAACTAGCATATTGTCTATTAAAGTCTTAAAAAGTATGTTTGTATGTGCTAGTTTTCAAAAATGCCATGTTTGTTGCTTTAGCTACTGCAGAAAGAAGTATAGAGAAATATTTTCTAAATGAACAAGCTGGGAACAATTAGGCTTCCCTGCCATATGTGTTCTCAGTCCAGATCAGGTAACTGCACACTTAGTACTAATTTTCACTTGATGTTCTGAAACTTGGATTCTAATGTGTTGAAATTTCAGATTTCATGCCATTTCTCTAAAGATGAGCAATATGAGATTGCTTAGATGTTAATCCAGAGCAAAGAATGAAATGAACAGCAATGGCATTTCTGTTGGTTATTAATTATGAGTAAGCATTTTGGCTCCCTGAAAACCTAGCCCTATGTATAACACCAATTCAACTTTTCCCAGTTGGATATACAAAATATAAATATACTGAAGGATTCTTCTAAAAGTTGTAACAATTATAGCCAATTTAAGAGCTGCGGTGGCACAGTGGTTAGAATGCAGGCTACTTCTTCTGACTTCTGGCTGACTGCAATTTGGCAGATCGAATCTCACTGGCTCAAGGTTTATTAAGTCTTTTATCCATCCGAGGTCAGTAAAATAGAACTCAGATTGTTTTGGGGGTAATAGGCTGACCCTGTAAACTTAGCAAGGGCTGTTAAGCACTATGAAGATAGATAGATAGATAGATAGATAGATAGATAGATAGATAGATAGATAGATAGATAGATAGATAGATAGATAGACAGACAGACAGACAGACAGACAGACAGACAGACAGACAGACAGACAGACAGACAGACAGACAGACAGACAGACAGACAGACAGATAGAATTCATTATTGGCCAAGTATGATTGGACACACAAGGAATTTGTCTTGGTGCAAATGCTCTCAGTATATATAAAAGAAAAGATACATTCATCAAGAGTCAAGAATCATAAGGTACAACACTTAATGATAGTCATAGCGTACAATAAGCAACCAAATCAGACTAGGAAGCAGTCAATATAAATTGTAAGGATACAAGTGGCAAAGTTACAGTCATATAGTCACAAATGGGAGGGAATGGGTGATAAGGAATGATGAGAAGATTAATAGTAAAAGTAATGCAGAATTTGTAAATAGTTGGACACTGTTGAGAGAATTATTTGTTTAGCAGAGTAATGACGTTCGGGAAAAAAATGTCTAGTTGTTCGTCTAGTTGTGCAGTGCCCTAATAGCGTCATTTTGAGGGTAGGAGTTGAAACAGTTTATGTCCGGGATGTGAGGGGACTGTAAATATTTTCACAGCCCTCTTTTTGACTCATGCAGTATACAGGTTCTCAATTGAAGGCAGGTGGGTAGTAATTGTTTTTTCTCCAGTCCTAATTACTCTCTGAAGTTTGTGTCTATCTTGCTGGGTTGCAGAGCCAAACCAGACAGTTATAGAAGTGCAGATGATAGACTCAATAATTCCTCTGTAGAACTGTATCAGCAGCTCCTTGGGCAGTTTGAATTTTCTGAGTTGATGCAGAAAGAATATTCTTTGTTGTGCTTTTTTGATGACATTTGTGATATTAAGTATCCATTTTAGGTCTTGTGATATGATAGAACCTAGAAATTTGAAGGTCTCTACTGTTGATACGGTGTTGTCTAGTATTGTAAGAGGTGGTAGTATGGGAAGGTTTCTTCTAAAGTCTACCACCATTTCTACAGTTTTGAGTGTGTTCAGTTTCAGATTGTTCTGGTTATACCACGAGACAAGTTGTACAACCTCCTGTCTGTATGTGGATTCGTCGTTGTCTTGAATAAGACCAATGACTGTTGTATCATCTGCAAATTTCAGTATTATAATAGATGGATCATTTGAGATGCAGTGATTAGTATATAGGGAGAAGAAAAGTGGAGAAAGCACACAGCCTTGTTGGGGGGGGAGGGCTGTGCTAATTGTACAGGTATCAGATATGATTCTGTCTAGCTTCACCTGTATAGTGGTATATAAATTATTATTGCTATATTTCATCTGGTGCTTTTGATCCTTGAATCATGGACATGGATCCATGGGCACATTGCTTTAATGAAAATGAGATATATTGATTCACTTTATGTATAATTGTATTTTCCCCCTTCACAATAATGTTACAAACCAAGGAAATTGGTTCGTTATAAATCAGAGGCAGAGCTTGATGAATTATACTTATGATCATGCTGATAGGAGCTTATTTCTCTTTTGTAGCAGTACTGATAAAGTTAATCATCTGGATGTTAACAAAGTTCCAAAGTGAAAGAAAGAAAGAAAGAAAGAAAGAAAGAAAGAAAGAAAGAAAGAAAGAAAGGAAGGAAGGAAGGAAGGAAGGAAGGAAGGAAGGAAGGAAGGAAGGAAGGAAGGAAGGAAGGAAGGAAAGAAGGAAAGAGAAAGAAAGATAGAAAGAAGGAAGAAAGGAAAGAAGGAAAGAAAGAGAAAGAAAGAAGGAAGGAAGGAAAGAAAGAAAGAAAGAAAGAAAGAAAGAAAGAAAGAAAGAAAGAAAGAAAGATAGAAAAAGGAAGAAAGGAAAGAAGGACAGAAAGAGAAAGAAAGAAGAAAAGAAAGAAGGAAGGAAGGAAAAAAGGAAAGCAAGCAAGCAAGCAAACAAGCAAGGAAGCTTCACTGGCTGCCATTGATTACAGGATTTCATTCTGTTAAGCAGTTTTATATTAACAGACAACAGTTGTATAAATTAAAATAAATGATAGCATATGTCTGGGGTAGTTCTGAGGTGTGTTAAAGTCTCTCTGTGTTTATGTATGCGCGTGTTAAATTTAGAAAATTATTTTTTTCCCTATTCTTGTACAGATAGTCCTGAGCTTACAACAGTTCATTTAGTGGCTATTCAAAATTACAACAGCACTAGAAAAAAACAACTTGTGACGTTTTATACGCCGATAACCATTGCAGCGCTCCCAAGATCATGTGATTAAAATTCAGAGGCTTGACAACTAACTCCTATTGACTGTATGACCGTTGCAGCCTCCAGGGGTCATGCAATCCCCTTTTGCAAACTTCTGACAAGCAAGGACAACGGGGAAGACAGATTCACTTTACAACGATGTTACTAACTGAACAACTGCGGCAAGGAAGGTTGTAAGATGGGGGGGAAATGCGCTTAACAAACATTTCATTTAGCCAATGAAATTTTGGTCTCAATTGTGGTCGTAAGTCATAAGTCAAGGAGTACCTGTACACATTTACAGGTGACTGTATTTCAGCCAAAAAAAAAAAAAAAAGTTGGAAATCATAGACATAACATGACTGTTGGATAACATGACGTGACAGAGAGAAATATAGGAGTTCATTTTGCTGCCTTCAAACACACACACACACACACACACACACAGAGACAGAGACAGAGAAAGAAAAAGAGAAGGAAAGGGAAAGAGGGAAAGGGAGAGAAAGAGAATGAGAGAGAAGAGAGAGAGAGAAAAGAAAAAGAAAGAGAAGAGAGAAGAGAGAGAAAGAGGAGAGAGAGAGAGGAGAGAGAGAGAGGAGAAAGAGAGAAAGAAAGAGAAAGAAGAAAGAGGGAGAGAAAGAGAAAAAGAAAGAGAAAGGAGAGAAAGAACAAGAGTGAGAGAAAGAGAGAGAGAAAGAGAAAAAGAGAGAAAGAAAGAGAGAAAAAGAGAGACATGTAGCAGTGATTGAGAGTTTTCTTTTGCTCATGTGCAATACTGATTGAGCTCATTATGAGCACAGCTATTTCCTGTGC
This sequence comes from Bungarus multicinctus, assembly GCA_023653725.1. Taxonomy (NCBI): domain Eukaryota; kingdom Metazoa; phylum Chordata; class Lepidosauria; order Squamata; family Elapidae; genus Bungarus; species Bungarus multicinctus. The sequence continues at coordinate 39,841,341 of CM042851.1, read as the reverse complement.
ATGTAGTTTGGGCCTGCAGCTATTATAATTGCAGTTCTAATCATCATGACTATTATTTTTAACCCACCCAATAATCTCAATTCTTTTGGCTGATTATGGCTCTGCTTGTTTCTTTATCAGTTTGCAAAAAAAAAACAATTAAACAAGCTGTACCTGATGAATGATAAATTTTACCTACTGACTGACAGGTAAGCAGGAGCAGATCCCAGTGCACTTCTTTTCACAAGATCCCTTTTTGTTTGTAACATCATAAAAAGGAGTCAAAAGGTTCTTCCTTCTATTGTTCCAGAGGAACTGGATAAACCGTGCAATGCTTAGCCACCCAGTCAAGAGTCAGACAAATCATGAACGTTTTGCTCTTCAGAAATCTTAGAATGACACTCAAGCTGCTTGTCAAACCTGTTTCTCACTTCACATATGTGTGTGTTTCTTCCTTTCAAGGGGAATGAGGTATTCAGGAATGTTGCAGAATAATAGATGGCAAAAATGTGTGTAATTTTTAAAATAAAGTTTCATTCATTCTAAGGAGAAATCTAACATCATAGGCAAACTTGGTGCTCTCTGAGCTTGGTTGTTTTCTTGCAGATGTTTCATTCATTACAGTTATCTAGTTTATGTTTCATTACATAAACTAGATAACTGTTGTGACCTGCCAGCTGTCAGCAGAGACTCAGACTGTGAGGAAGTTGGGGAGAAACATGGGCCAGTCCTGGAGTCTGGGGAAGGGTCTGACGAATGCTCTGCGTTGGAGGAGGAGATGGGCCAGGGCCATCTCATAGTTATCAGCTGCATTCAGAGTTGGAGATAAGTGGGGAAGAACAGCTGGAGCCTGTTCCAGATGAGAGTATGCACAGAGCTGTCAGGAGAAGGGAACAACTAAGGAACAGGGGTCGACTCGGAATAAAAGGCACAAGTGGACGCTGATTGGCCTTTCCCTATGGGGAATAAATAGGGAAGGCTTATTGTAGGGACTTTTCTGGGTGTGAAAGCCAGGGATTCACATTAACCAAATAAAAAGGAAGTTTCTTTCGGGATGAGGAATCTGTTTCGTGATTCTGTTAAGCCTGGGTCAGAACAATAACATCATCTACTACTACCTACTGCCACCATCGATCTCCCATCGGCCAGTGAACTCCCATAGACTGGGTTTCCTCGGGGTCCCACTGGCTGGATGGCTGGCAACCCCGAGGGTGCGAGCCTTCTCGTTGGGGGCACTCTCCCTCTGGAATGAATTACCCCCAGAGATGAGGATCATCCTTGACCTTTTGACCTTCCGGCGCACCTTGAAAACTCATTTATTTTATCAAGCCGGTCTGTCCTAGGGTTTTATAGGGTTTTAAATTTGGTTTTAATTGGTTTTAGTCCTTATTTTTTAAACCCTTGTCTCCCTTTTATTATTTAGCCACGATATTTAATCTTTTTAATTGTTTTTAATTATTGTGTTGTTATTGTGTTTTTTAATGGCTGTACACCTCCCCGAGTCCTGCAGGGAGAGGGGCGGTATATAAATCTTGTAAATAAATAAATAAATAAATAAATAAATAAATAAATAAAAATCATCAGTGCTAGACTTGCAACCATGTTCAGAGAAATAGCAAGGACCCAGTGGTGGGATTCATTTTTTTTTACTACCGGTTCTGTGGGCATGGCTTGGTAGGCGTGGCATGGTATGGCTTGGTGGGCATGGCAGGGGAAGGATACTGTAAAATCCCCATTCCCTCCCCACCCCTCTAACCTGCTTTCCAGCTCCCTTCTCCTGTGCAGGGCAACAAAAGAAGACCCAGTCAATCAGCTGGGACTCAATGGGAGGCAGAGAGTAGATGGAGCAGGGCCAGTCAGAGGTGGTATTTGCCGATTCTGTGAACTACTCAAAATTTCTGCTACCGGTTCTCCAGAACTGGTCAGACCCTGCTGAATACCATCTCTGCAAGGACCCCCACATTTCAACCCAGAGCTACAAAATATTTCCCTTTATTGTTAACAACATGGGACTGGCAGAAAAGAGACCACTACAGGGGGGAAGCTTTAAACCAATCTAAAGCTTCTATATCCCGCACGTTTGGAACAGGTATTCATATTACAATTCATGCATAAAATTTTCATGATTCTTATGACATATCCAAAGCTTCACCCATTACATTTTCAGTGTTATGTGGCATTTTTATACACCTTGGGTTGTTGTTGTTGTTGTTGTTTTTAAATCTCTCTACAAATGTTACAAGAACAATTCTGATTACAATGAAACATACCCTTCTGCCTATTTAGTGAAGCTCTTGAAGGATTTCATAGGTCATGAAATTTGCAGTTTTAAAAGCTCTTTGACTGTAGCAATCAATATACTGTCTAGGAAAATTACCCTGCATCTTAAAAGCTAAATTAATGGTTTCATTATCATAGTTAAAAAAAATATATATAAGAATCCCACAGACAAAAAACCATTACCCTCTTGCAATGCAACTTTCTGTTCCTTTGAAAACCTTTTCCTTTTTCCTGTAATTCAGATGAGTGGAATAGTAAAAATGTTTTTACTAATTCTTGAAAAAACAGCAAATATCCTCAGCTGCTGGAATATTTGAAAGATGTATACATAACTACTTATATAAGTGATGTTAATGCACACACCTTACATTTCCAGAGCTACAATTTCTATATTCAATGAAGGACACAAGACCAGAGAAGACACCGATTACAGGTTTGAAATGGGTCTCAATGGGAAAGAGCAGACTGAAGTTGAACCTAGGCAGGACAAAATTGTTTTTACAGAATAGTAGAATAATGGAATTGGAAAGGACCTTGGAAGTCTTCTAGTCCAATGTTCAAGCAGGATATCCTATAGTACCATTGCAGACAATGGTACATTGCAGTATCATTGCTGTCTAGTCTGTTCTTAAAAGCCTCCAGTGATGGAGCAGCCACAACTTCTGAATGCAAACCATTCCACTGGTTAATTATTCTCACTGTTAGGAAATGTCTCCTTAGTTCTAAGTTGCTTCTCTTCTTGATTAGTTTCCATTCATCATTCCTTGTCTTGCCTTCTACTGTTTCGGAAAATAGATTGATTCCTCTTCTTCTGTATGGCAGCCCCTCAAATATCAGAACATTACTATAATGCCACCCCTATTCCTTCTTTTCTCTAGTCTAGATAGCCTCCAACCCAGTGGTAGGATTAAAAAAAATTACTACCAGTTCTGTGGGTGTAGCTTGGTGCGTGTGATGTGGCTTGGTGGGCATGGCTTGGTGGGTGTGGCAAGTGAAGGTTACTGCAAAATCCCCATTCTCTCCCCACCCCACTAACCTCCTTTCCAGTTCCGTTCTCCTATGCAGGGCAACAAAAGAAGAGCCAGCCAATCAGCTGGAACTGAGAAGGCAGAGAATAGATGAGGGCGGGGCCAGTGAGAGGTGGTATTTGCCAGTTCTCTGAACTACTCAAAATTTCTACCACCAGTTCTCCAGAATTGGTGAGAACCTGCTGAATACTTATCTTTGTTGCTCTTTTTCCAGAGTCTCTACATTTTTTTTATAATATGGTGACCAAAACTGTACACAATATTTTAAATGTGGTCTTACTAAGGCTTTATAAAGTGGTACTAATATTTCACTTGACATAGTATATCACAAGTTTTCCACAGTAATCATTAGAGTAGATCACAATGCATAACAGTTTTCCACAGATACTGGTGTTATCTCTGAAAGGCAAGCATTATCCGGGAAGGAGCAGAATTATGATTTGAGACTTCTTGTAGACTCACAGCTCCTGCTTGAACTTCAAGGCGTAGAATGTGGCTGCAGAAATTTTGAGCAACTTTGGCTAGTGCATCAATTGTAACTTTACTTGGTATAGGAAGATATGGCTTCAATCATTCATCCTTGCTTAGACTACTGCAATACATTTTATATGGGGCTTTAAAGATTTTAAATACCACTCAAAAATTACAACTGGTCCACAATGCAAAGGTTCAGGAGCTCCAATACTTAGTGTGATCCTTGTTGATCCAAGTGACAACTGATCTGGTCTGGGTACTAAATCTCATCATATGGGTCCAAATGGGTCCAAAGAGCCTTGAGTAATCCACAGCAGCAAATCATGGCCATAAAATGCCTTTTCGGCTTTTGCTACAAAGTTACTATCTATGGGTCACCAGGTGGATCAAAACTCTGTGTTTAAAGTTCTACAGTGTCATAGGAACTCTTGTTTCCTGTGGTTTGCTGAGGTAGTTGCTATTAACTATTTGAAGCCTCCCTTGAGCATGCAGAAATGGCTTTATGTCAATCTATGCCTCCCGTGCCATTGGTTGCTTTCCTGTATACGTTATAGGCTTAATTAATGTTCTTGCTAGGTCTTATATTTGAGGCAGATTTTAACTGTGTTAAATATAGGTACTGATGAGTCAATAGGAAATATTTGCATCTCTCTCTGTTCCTCTTTTGGCTGTATTGTTTAAATTATTAAAAGGAACTAATTGTTTTATATCTCATCATATTGTTCATAGGGCAGAACATGCCAGTGAACACATTTCATTGGGAGAGGATTTTTTTATTTAAATTGATATGCCCCCAAACTCAGAGCTAGTCTGGATTCCACATTTTCTTCAGGCAAGTAATTCCAAACTTGCCTCAAACATTTGGAAGAAGTAGAATCAGCTGGCAATTTCCTAATGCCAACTATATTACTCATTTTTATCAAGAACACAGCCAGGTGCAGGCCACATTTGTTTAGCAATATCATGACATTTAAAGTGTCATTTTCACACCAGAAAGGAATAATAAGCAAGAAAATATACAACTCTATAATACCTTTAGTAGAAAATGCCAGCAAGCAATAGAAAACATTTTTGCCATTGGAAATACATGTATAGTTGGCTGGCAAAACTTTCCCATTATGTGAAGCTGACACAAAAATGCATACTGTGGTTTTGTGTTATATTATTACTTATTCATCTGGAAATTTGGTAGAGTTTCTCTACCAAAACATAGTTAATTAAATAGAGTAGATAAAAGGAAAAATTATTAATATATAATACATTAGTGGGTAAATATCTCATTAAGATGTGACTTTAGAAATGAACACCATCATTAAGTCACCAAATCAGGACAAAAAGAGATGGTTAGCCCAAATGGCAAATATACTTTGAATCAGCGAAAGCCATATTTAAAAGTGGAATTAGCTGGAACCAAGCTCATTATCGACAAAGAGTCACAATCATTAAATGTCCTCTATTTTACAACAGTGGTTTGTTATGAAAGAGAAAATTAACTACTTTGCAGTTTCTACTGAGACAAATTTCTTGGATGGGCAGCAAGTGAGATGGCTCCTCTTCTTCAGTTCATCATGATGTTTTTTTTTACAGGATGTAGAAACTGCAATTTCCAAGCAGCCTATGCTTGAAAATGTTATGTTCCCCAGGAAATTTATATCTTCTCTTCTATAGACTGTCTGTAGTCTATAGACTGTAGCACTAAACATATGGGGAGACATTTGAGAATTGGAATTCTTAGATACCAACACATAAGCAAAAATCCATCCTTTCAAAAACAGTAAGCAAAAATAACAACTTCAGGCACAAACAACACTTTCCCTGCTAGAAACTTATAAGTTCCATAGAGGGCTGAACAATGTGTAGAGTTCTCTCTCACAGCTACTATGATTTCTTGCAGTACTGGAACATTTCCAATTAAATGACCTGGGTACATTCCTAAGAATTCTGTGACTACACATTGGGGAGAAAGATAAATGAGCAAACACAGGGTTTTGGATGTGCCTGATTCTGCCACTTGTCTTTCTCTCTATCACAACATACATTAAGAAGAGGAGAAATGAAATGGATGAGGAACAAGCTCTTTTTGAGCACTCTTAACATATGTGCAGAGTCCTACAATTATTCAAAACCTGCTAAACCTCAACAACCTGAAATCCAGTTTTGTAGACACATAGCTGTTATTTTCTTAAGGGGTAGAGTGGAGATAGGAAGGGTTAAAAAAACAAAACAAAGGAGTAGTATGAAATTCACAAGCACCTCTTTTTTTTTTTTTTGCTTCAGGTTTCAGATGAATTTAGAGTTCTCCCACGCTGTTGTTCCCCAAATGAAATCTCAAAGGTATCTATACTTTATGAAATTATTTAACTGGAAATACAGCAAACACTTCTGGAAGAGCAGTGACATGTGAAGTTTTGCCTTCAAAGAACTCAGCAGTGCCAGATAAAAGAAAAGGAGACTTCTGTGCAAATGTGCAGATACTTTATCTCTCTACTTTCTGACTTTTGACCCTTTTCATCTTTAGAACTGCTGTTCTTATATTGCTTGGTTCCTCCTTTAAAAGATGGGCTGGATGTTCAGGAAAAGAGCAGACAGGTATTTATTAACTGTATTAATCATTATTAAATTATTAATTCATATGATATTCAATTCCCAATTGCCATTTATTTACTGTATTAATTATTATTAAATTCATATGATATCCAACTTCATGAGAATATATATGTTCTAGCTTCACACACATACACTCACACACACACACATACACACACACACATTTAGACTATAGTTATTTTCAACATCTTTTACCATCATTGGAACTATTGTTCCTACTGAATGTCTGCTCATTATATATTATATTCTGGTGAGATTGGTGCCTTGCTAGTTGAATGAATGAATGAATGAATGAATGAATGAATGTTCTCTTGAACAACCCTGTATAATTCCTTATAGCTAATGGGATGAATTCTGAAGCCCCAATCAGATCATACCAATAGCAATAACACTTAGGCTTATATACCATTTCACAATGCTTTATAGCTCTCTCTAAGCACTTTACAGATCAGCATGTTGCCCTCAACAATTTGGGTCCTCATTTTACCTACCTCAGAAGGATGGAAGACTTAGTCAATCTTGAGTCTGGTGAGATTTGAACTGCCAAATTGCAGGCAGCTGGTAGTCAGCAGAAGTAGCCTGCAGTACTGCACTCGAACCACTGTGCTACTGTGGCTCATATCAAATAGAAGCCACATAAGTGTCAGTGATCCACTTCTTTCTTAAGGAAGTCATATTGTCATGCCAAATAACCAATGGACCATGAGGATAGCATAACTATATAGAGCAAGGAACACTTTGCTTCTAGAACTGTACTTATGGGTGACCCCGTGACTGAGTACCCTGATAGTGCAAAGTTTGGTCTTCTTTGCATTTACAATAAAGTACTGCACACAGAAATAGACATTTCTATTATACTCATAAACAATCATTTATTCCTTGACATCATTGTAATTGTTGTTTTTGTGGTGATGTTTTACGGTATGTATTTGTACCATCAGGTGGTTTGTACCATCACCTGGTTACATCCCAATGTTGCTATACATGCTTATTTTGGGAAGAAATAAAGATAGATAAATAATGTTAAAAGAAATTTAGCACTATGTTCTGCTAGAGAAACGAGGTAATGAAGGCATCAGTTTTCTTTAGGAACATTCATGTTCCCCATTTCTGCACTACACGATTTCTGAAGTAAACAATGTCTACTGCTTATTTCCAACAGTCTTGTATTATGTTCCTCATTCCTCTCGATTTGCCAAAACATCCAGTATCAAAAAGAAGTGAGTATTCGGCATCCCAACAAGTTCACAATGTTTAAAAGGAAAGAATATGACCAAACTAAGAAGCAAGTAATGCACATACTTCTAACCTGAAGCAAGATATAAGAAATTATCTGTTAGAGTTACAGAACATTAAAAAAATTGTCTTCTTCGCTGCCTATCTTTGCCCTTTCAGTAATCAAGCTGTCACTCTTTGTGAAGTAAATAGGTAATTGAAAGTAAATGTTTTTTCCTTCTAAAGTTCATTTGAAGCCTCCAGGGGTACAAGAAAGGAGAAAAAAATGATAAAGAAGCTAACTTCCACCTTATGTATATGTATTCCTTGAATTTCCACTGACATTTCTGCTAAAAGCACTCTCATCAAATGCAAAGTATTAAAAATATGCTATTACATGTATTTTGAAAGTCCTCTTCCAAAGGTTGGCGCACATGAACATTACTGCTGAGTTAGATTTCTGATAGAGAGTAAGGTTGTAGGGGTTGGTGTTGACCCAAATCAAATCACTGATTCAATTTAGTCCATCAATTTGATCTAATTCGATGATTTGGAAAATCAAGTCCATTTGTTTTGACACTTCCATTTTCTCTGACTGGAGTGAATCTGATGCAGAGACAACTAGCTAATCAGAGAAGATATCAAGCTTTGTTAAGTACAGTAAGCATGTGATTGATATTATAATGTCATCTTGAAAGAAACTGCATTATTAAGCATTGTAGGAACAACATTCGAAACATGTAAACGGGATAGCTGTTTCACCCATCCAAGGATATGGTACAACACATAATACACAATTCACAGCACATGATGCATGATGCATAATGTATGTTATATGATATATGTTGTATGATATATTTATTGAAATTATTTAAACTTGTATATAGAGGTGTTTATCTTACAATTAGCTATAAATGTCTCCCAATCAAAAGTTAAAACTGTATAAAAGTCATATTAAAACTATAAAATTAAGCACATTTAAAACAACAAAAACCTGGCACCAAATCAAACTTCTGAGGGGAAAGTCACCTAATCCTATCCCATTGTTTGGGGAAAAAGCTGGGTCTTCGTGAATTTCTGGGAAAATATTCCGTGCTCTGGCTTAATGGATATTCAGTAGAGTAAATGAAAATATGTCGAAATAATTTTTGTACTTTCTAAAATAAAATTTATGTATAAAAATGTATAAAATAAGTTCTCCAGGAGAAAATGTCCACTTTTGTAAATGGGGTTTTTCAACATGTTGATACTTGGTTCACACATAACTAACTCTAAGCTACAATTTATCAAGCCATGTTTTCCCTAATAAACCATCATTATATATTTTCAAAACCTACAAAGAAAAATGAATACTTTAGCATAACCTATTTAGTCAAAATCAAATGGAACCCACCTTTTTTTCCTTGATTTTCAGTTGAATCATTTTGAAATTTAATATTTATACAATATATATAAAATTATCTTGTTACTAGCTCCTTCTTTTTCACCTTTTCCTCTTTAAAAAAAAAAAACTAGAGAAAACACCCTTTAGTATTTGGAACATTTTTTTAAAGAAATAATTTGTTTCAAGATTGGACATCAATATCCAAGCTTGAAGTTTGCCATATGAATTTATTACAAATTTATGACAAGGTGAAAATTACCTTTATGCCTATGTTAACTAAATTAATACTCATTACAGAACATATATAAGTGTTCAAACTATACAATCTCCTATTGGGATATTTATAAATGCCTTCAGTATATAATTTTTTTCTCATGCTACCTGAAAAAAGTTTACATACAATCTTTTTAAAAAAAAAAAAACAAATTTTATTGATTACTATATTTAAAAACATTGAACATGATTGACTTCATTGACATATATTTTTATCCTTATATGTCATGCAAGATCTTATATGCATTTATATATATTAGATCTTTATATATTCTAAACCAGTTCGGTTACATATCAGTTGAGTCAATCATTTTGTAAACTCCCTTTCTGTTCCCTCCAATAGTAGAATTTATTCCATATCATATAGTAATCAGATTCATCTTTATCTTTCATTTCCAAGGTTAATCTATCCATTTCAGTGTAGATCAAGATCTTATCTATCACCTCGTCTTTGCTAGGTATTTCTCTAGCCTTCCATTTCTGGGCAAACACCATTAGGTTTACATACAATCTTATTTTCTAGTTTGTTATTGATGAGAAAAATTACATGCTATATTAAATGAGTGGACAAATGCACACATACATCTTTCTGGAGTTATATTGTGTAAGGATATTGAATTTAGTAGCTGGAACAGAAAGTGTACAATAAGCCAGAACATACATTTGTACTTGATTAATTACAATGTACTGTCTCATGCATGATACAATCTATGCTATCATTAGTTGCTGTAAGTATAAAGGGGGAGTTTCCTTTTTGTTCCCTCCTTTTTCTTCTTTGTGTTCTGTATCCTGTTTTAGATTTACCCCATGACATTCCTTCTTCCTCCTTTTCTGGGTGATGACAAAGGCCGCTGTAAATTTGAATGTGAAATATATTTATATGAAAGAATATAAACTTGTGTCAGTGTCTCCCACTTCATCTGGACAACTGCTGTGTAGTTTCTTGACATACAGCAGATAGGCTTAAACCCACTGGCAATTTTCCAGTCCTGTTTTGTTTAAAAAACTAATGACAGCACAGAAGTTCTAATTCAGATCACAGTCATTGGGAGCAAAGCGATCATGGTCCCAGAAACTTTCTTAGAATCTATAAGTATGGAGATCTGCATTTGAAGGGGGAATCCACCCAGCATTTTGTAAACTGCAGTGTAATGCCAAGTAAATTAGCTTTGTTATTATACCGAGATATATTAATAAGGCAAAATTGCTTTAATTGAATCCAGCTAATTAGCATCCTGTTTTACCATGAAGGAATTATTAGAAACATGAGTTTCTTTCAAACAGCCTTGAGTAAACCTGAATAATATTATGCTGTTAATAACACTATCAAACAGTGATATTGTTGCACTGTGACAGCTAAGAAAATGAGCCATTGCATCTTTGGCTCAAATTTAATTCTGCCTTGAACTCTTGGAGGCTTGGGATCAGTTAGCAAATGCAGATAATGAATTATCTTGGCTAAGTCTATAGTAAATTATTTAAATCTACTATAGAAAAGGTATATTTGATTTGGGAATATGATCCTTAAAAGGGGATATTACCCTCTCTCTCATTTCTCTTTCTCTGTTTTGACATTTGTATATTAGAAGTAAAATATAAATATAAATACATGAAACATATTTTCCAGGATTATTGCACATTCTTCCCTCCAGCAAGCTTTCAGATACCATTTAGGCAGATTTTGATCCAAATAAAATAATTCTCTAGTGGTACATTTTTCAAGGATATCCTCTTCTTTGCCTTATAGATCAGCTTTGCAGCCCTCTGTAAGATTTTGTCAATATCAGTGTTAATAAATTTGCCTTTTGTTGTCCTCTGCTCATTGGGATTTATTTTTATTTATTGCCATTCATATTGTTTTGTGTGATTTTATATCACCTTTCTTAAAATTAAACTGAGAGACATAATATATAAGCCTTTAAAGATACATCCTCTTAGTCTTAAAACTGTTTTTATCTTCTCCCTTTCCTCCTCCCACTTAAGGAGCCAACTGGGACCAAATTTTTGAAAACGTTAAAATTCAAAAGGAGTGAATGAAATTATAATTATCTGCTGTTCTGAAAATTGCATATTCCGTTATGTATAAAATGAACCGGAGAAGCATAAAATAACTTAATTTCTAATTTCAAGTACTATTTACTATTAGGGAACTAGCCCTGGAAATATACTTTAAGGTAGGGCTATTCTAGTGGACAACATTTACAACTGAGCTTATAGTCTTATGAAAAATTTCCTCAAACAAAGAAAAAGCAGCAAAAAAAAAAAAAGCAAAAATATCTTTGGGCCCAGAAAATCTGGGAAGGTGTTCAAAGAAATCTTTCATGAAATTCCCCCAGCTTCTTTCTTCAACTGACATTGTATCGCATTATCTCCATGAATGGATCACCTCTTGAAAAAAAACCCTGTCATAATCATAGCTGTTTTAAAATGTAGCTGAGTTTTATGATGTCTAGCTTTTGGTCATAAAATTAAAACAAGGAAATAGTGTTGAGAAAACAAAGCAAATTGGGCTATAACATTGAGATATTTTCATTTGGCACTTCTTTTTTGCAACAGCTGTTATTCATTATGCACTAGTAAAAAGCATAATGTTCTACAATGCATATTTGATATGTATTGTGGATACTTCAATGAATTATGTTGCTTTCTCTGGACAATCAGCCAACTTAACATTGAACTTCCCACTTAAAGAATGATATTTAATATACTCTTAAATATATACTTTGATTGTTTTAAAACAACTCAATTGCTCACCAAAATACTGTAATTTAGTATATAGTTGCTAGAAAAGCTGAATACCAGATTTTACAGAGATGCAAAATTCCTAGTAACTGGCCTACTTTGATGAAATAATATATCACATAATTGGAAGTTCTAAAGATTCCATTGGAAGCTTCTGTTTTTCTGGATCTGTCTCTATTTTACCAAGTTTCAAAAACATTCCTATCAGGTTTTGCTCCACTGTCTCTCCAGAGTTAACAGAGGGATACAATCAAGATCAGGTGAAATATTAGTATTACTTTATAAAGCTTTAGTAAGACCACGCTTGGAATGCTGCATCCAGTTTTGGTGTCCATGTTATTAAAATTTTTTTTATTGAATTGAATTCTTTATTGTCATTGTACGTATATACACAGTATACATACAACGAAATTCACATAACACCCAGACCAGTTAACATGCACACACACAAGACAATCTCCAAACACCTCCCACCCACCAAAATTCCCCACCTCCTAAAAACACACAAGCATCCACACAACAGACCAAGTAATATAGTCCAATAGTTGGACTGATGGTGGTCCTTAAGTTCATTGTTAAATGCAATTATAGCTCTGGGATAAAAACTATTCAGAAAATGTGTGGTCCAAGTTTTAATTATTCTGTATATCTTCTGCCAGAAAGCAACATTTCACAAAGACTGTAAGCAGGATGGGAAGAGTCTCTGAGAATGTTGTGCAACTTCCTCAAACAGCGAGATGCGAAGATGTCATCCAGGGCTGGTAGCTGGAGCCCAATGATATTCTGGGCAGTTCTGATGATTCTCTGTAGAGCCTTTTTATCTGCTACAGAGCTACCATACAAGAATGTCGTATGTCAGGACACTCTCAGTGGTGCTGCGGTAATAGGACAGAAGTAGATGCTGAGATAGATTTATTTATTTAAAGATGCAGAGACTTTGGAAAGAGTACAGAAAAGAATAACAATGATGATTAGGAGCCTGAAAGAGTGAAGAATGATATAAACATAAGAACATATGAAGAATGATTGCAGGAATTAGTTTGTCCAGTCTAGTGAAAAGGACTACTGAGATGATAGCAGTCTTTCAATATTTGAGGGACTGCCAAAAGAAGAGGGGGTCAATTTAAAGCACCAAAAGCAAGACAAGAAGAGATGGATGAAAACTAATCAAAGAGAAAAGCAACCTAGAACTAAGGAGAAATTTCCTAACAGTGAGAACAATCAATCAGTGGAAAAGTTTGCCTTCAGAAGTTGTGGTTGCTCCATCACTGGAGGCTTTTAAAAACAGATTGGATAGCTATTTGTACGAAATGGTATAGGGTCTCCTGCTTGTGCAGGAGGTTGGACTACAAGACTTCCAAAGTCTCTTCCAACTTTGTTAATCTGCTATTACGAGTCTTTCTCTTAGAGTCTGTCACTTCTTTGCCTTTAGTTCCTGCTTTTGATTTAACTATATTTTATGGACTGATCCTATTAATTAGTCAGTACTTTTAAAGCAAATTTGGCAGCTTATTTTCTACAAATGGTATTGGCATCCTGGAAGACAAGCAAAATTTCAAGTGGAGAGAAATTACAAACTTGGAAAAAAATATTTGTTTTTGAGATCAACAGAAAATCCTTGAGGGGTTCTTGGTGCTCTAAAAAAATTCTCTAAAACTATCCCTACCAATACTGACAGGGCAGGGCACTAGAATATAAACTGACAGCGCTGATATTGTTACCTATTTTGGGTAATGAAATGTCTGCAAGAAGACAACCAAGCGTAGAGAGCACCAAAAACGCCTCATTTCAATCCTAAACTACAAATATTCCTCATTATTGGAGAAAATCCTTGCTTCATGTTAGATTTTCAAGAATCTATTTATATCTTTATTTAGAAGGAGGGAAACTGGAGGGATTATAAAGTGTTCTTGCTTTGTTTTAAAGAATTGCCTAGTGTTACATTCTACTACCGTGAATGAATTTAGTGGAACAGAAGTACAATATGATTATTCAAAAGTATTTCCTTAGCCACATGATACATTTAATATGTTGACTGTACTTGCTCCGCAGTTTGTACAAATAAACTCCTACATAGAATAGGGTATTTTACTATTTTGTTTATTTAAACTTGGACTGATAAAGTCTTGAATAAATCATTTTATACCAGCAAAGTATCACAATAAATTGTAATTTGATACTGCAGTAGCTGCAGTAAAAAGCTATAGATTTTTGTTATTGTTTGAGCACTATAAAATATGTGATCTTTTACTATCAACATTGTAATTTCTTCACAATGTATCAAGAACCAGAGGACAGTATTATGCCTAAATTGAAGAATCTGAAGTACCTTTAAAACATAACCAAAAATGAAATTTAGTAGTCAGAGTGGAAACTTATGAAGGCTGGTAAAAGAGTTGTAAGATGTTTATATATCAGAAGAAGTCCAAGCAACATATATTGTACACTGACAAAAACATCTATTAGCCTAGACATGGGTACTAGAAAGGAGGATAGTTGTAGCTCAGAGTTGAAATCAGGGGTGCTTTGACTTGTTTTATTTTGTTATCAGATCAATCTGATTTTATTTCTTTGACTACTGCTAAGTACTGCCCTATAGTTTTGGTATCTATATACCATGATATTGTAACATTTCTGGGATTTATATGTAACAATGACTACTTACAGTAACTAACATCTTCAGAACTTTTTTTTAAGTTGGGCAATCTGTCAATTATTTAATTATTCCCTGAAATGTATTGATTGAAGTGGTCATTTCATTTTTTTTATTATAATATTTTGTTTATGAAATAAACCGAATCTGTATCAAACTTCGTTGCTACTTGTTTATTTAGACCTCATGAAGTTCTGCTAACACTTAATGGCAAAGATATGCAAAACAGCTATTATATTCAAGAGACAAAAACAAATTTTCATAGAAAAATAGATGGCAAAAGTGTGATAAATCTGTTCCCTTCTTTTCCCAGGAATGGCTATAAATATATAATGTGTTGTCACATCATTATATTATAATTTCTGTTGTTTATTTCAATGATCACAAATGAGGTAGAACTGAGACTTGGAAATTCCCAACATAATTATATATTGCCAATAAAAAAGTGTTAGAGAGAGACTGATATTTTTGGCATCATTTCAATTCCAGCCAAGTTAATAAAAGAAGGGGAGGGGGAGCAAAGAGGATCAGAAATTCTATGATTGATATGGTTCTCCAGGTCATCTATCGCTAAAAGGCCAGGCAATTCTGAAGTTGAGATTTCATGAGAGCACACTAAATGGCCATTTAAAAAGGCATAAAATCATTCTGATGTGCAATGCAAAGGCAGACAACATCTATTTATTTATGCTTGGGATGCTAGAAACAAATTACAGAACAGATGGCTGGCAATGCCTTGACAGTGATAGAAGCAAAAAAAAAATCTGTTTTAGGAAAGGAAGGTAAATTGTAATCTCCCTCCTACCCATTCAATTAAAAAATTAATAGCTAGTGAAACAAGTTAGATGATATTTATAGTGCTGCTCAGTATAATATGGTTTACCAGGCCCTACAGCTTTTCTTCATTCAGATTCATTTAATTGGTTTTAGTTTTCAGTCTCTAAAAGTTGTGTTTTCTAATCATTTCTAATAGCAAAGGCTAAAGACAAGGGGCATTGAAGATTTATTATGCTTAATATTTTTGGAAGGAGGTAGGGTGAATGAAGTGTGGGAGTTATGAGAAAAATCTCTTGCAAATCAGAAGTTAAAAATATTGTATGTTTGTATTGTTGTATTTCATTCTATTTTTTTCAACAGAATTCTTTGCCTTTCTTTTTTTTAATCATATGCAATTTTACACGCTCAGCTTGCCTCAAGATAATTGCTATCTTCCTGTCTGCAATAAAATAGTGGCTCATTTTTTCAGCAAAACCACTTTTGAGAGTTTTAAAACAATTTCTGCTTTAAGAGATAAATTCCCTGTGGATTAGAATACGCTTTGAAGCAGGCAAATTATCTAGAACGGTATGTATGCATCCATAGGAAACAAATATATAATCACAAGATTTTCTTCTTATTATGGCAAAGAGATTGTTTTATATACCTATTGACACAGGGAATTCTGATAAACATACAAAAATTTAGTTTGGGAGATTTCAAGGTGCATGACTTTCTATGAATTGAAAGACTGGTTTTTAAGTCCAGATGGGGTATTCAGACAGTGCAATTATTTGCTGACAGTGGGCTGCAGTCAAGAGCGCAGAATAAGATAAACATAGGATAATCAAGTCGGTCAAAACTATGCAAAAAAAAGAGCTGTAGCTTAGATGGTGTGCAGGAATTCTACAGTTTTCTTGACAATGTTCCTGAAGGAGCATTGTGTTTGCTGAAGGCTGGTTTATATAAGAAGGAGATATAGGAAAAAAAAAAAAAACCTTTTATGTTCCTATGCAGTGCAGTGGTTAGAATGCAGTATTGCAGGCTAACTGCCCACTGCCAGGAGTTCAGTCTTGTCCAGCTCAACGTTGACTCAGTCTTCCATCCTTCTGGAGTCGGTAAAATGAGGACCCAGATTGTTGGGAACAATATACTGCTCTGTAAACCACTTAGAGAGTGCTGTAAAGCACTATGAAGTGGTATATAAGTCTATGTGCTGTTCCAGTGTGCAGGTTTCCAATTGATCCAATGCATCATTAATTCAAGTTCTGTAACATGTACTGATATGAAGCCAATGAAGTAGTTTTCCTGCTTAGCATAGTTTATAAATGCAAATAGCAATACAGAAACTTCCTAAGAATGTCTGAAATTTAACAATGCAAGCTCTTCATGGTATTGGGGGTATGTATATAAGGAGGGTGAGGGGTTAAAAATTCAGAATGGTAGCTGTGATAGTTGCTGTGCTAGATTTTTTTAAATCTCTGCCACATATGACAGTATACTGTCCTTATAATTTGTGCTAAATAAATGATTATTCAAAAGTCCTGATGTAACAATTGACTTACAATACATTTGAGACCAGATTTTCCATTGCTAAGCAAGGTGGTTGTTCAATGGATCATATCTGATTCTACAACCTTTTTGAAAAGGATTGTTAAATGAGTCACTGCAGTTGTTAAGTAAACCATAGGATTGCTAAGTGAGTTCAGCTTCCTGGACTGACTTTGCTTGTCAGAAGGTCCCAAATGAAGATCACATGACTCCAGGATGTAGCAATCTTTGCAAAAACCTGCCAGTTGCCAAGCACCCAAATGTTGATCATGTGACCCTGGAGATGCTGCAACAGTTGTAAGTGTGAGGTCATTTGGTTAAGCGTTTTAGAGAGGGCTGTAAAGCAATGTGAAGTCTAACTGGTATTGCAATTTTTTTTTCAGCATTGTTGCAATTTTGAATGGTCACCAAATAACTGGTTCTAAGTCAAGGACTACATATAATGACATCATGAGGGTTTTTTTTAAAAAAAATATATTCCTGCTTGATATGTTTGAAATTCCAGATACACAGACAGAAGGAAATTTTATCATGGCATGGGAGAAAGTTTCCCCCTACTCCCTCTTATTGGGAAAAGAAATGGGCTCACTCTTGAATTGGATTGTTCAAAGAAGGTTAGACAGTCTGGAAAGATTGACCTGAATTCCAGAACTTGTCTGCATTTAAATAAAGGTAAAGGTTCCCCTTGCACACATGTGCTAAGCATTTCCGGGTCTAGGGGGTGGTGCTCATCGCCGTTATAAAGCTGAAGAGCCAGCACTGTCTGAAGACATCTCCATGGTCAGGTGGCCAGCATGACTAAATGCCAAAGGCACACAGAATGCTGTTACCTTCCCAACAAAGTGGTCCCTATTTTTCTATTTACATTTTTACGTGCTTTCCAACTGCTAGATTGGCAGAAGCTGGGACAAGTAATGGGAGCTCACTCTGTTACGTGGTGCTAGGGATTCAAACTGCCAAACCTGATTGATAAGCTCAGCAACTTAGCTACTGAACCACTGTGTCCCCCTGCATTTAAATGGCCTCTTCCAAATATATCAGTCTACAAACCTGTTCTGAGGTATTAATGGTCCGTTTACAAGGTCCTTTTGTGAAGAAAAGTCACAGTAATGGACAGTGGTGAGATTCAATTTTTTCTTAATACTGGTTCTGTGGGTGTGGCTTGGTGGGTGTGTCAGGGGAAGGATACTGTAAAATCTCCAGTCAGAGGTGGCATTTGTCAGTTTTCTGAACTACTCAAAATTTCTGCTACCGATTCTCCAGAACTGGTCAGAACCTGCTGAATACTATCTCTGGTAATGGATTTGTGAGAGAAAGGCACACTTGACAATGGTAAAATTGCCTACAATTGTCAGAAAGTCATAAGTCTTTGCTTGGTTCTTTTATGTTACTATAATCGTATGCATTTCTTAATTGCTTTAGGAGTAGAGATACATTCTCACCCTGATCCAGAATGATACCACTTGAATCTGAACATTCAGATGATTTCAAAATACTGATTGATAACACAAGGAAACTGTTGCCCACACTCCTCCATTTTATTGTTGGTTTTGCTATTACACTAATGCAGTGGTGGGATTCAAATTTTTTCACTACTGGTTCGGTGAGCGTGGCTTGATGAGCGTGGCAGGGGAAGGATACTGTAAAATCTCCAGTCAGTGGTATTTGCCGGTTCTCTGAACTACTCAATTTTCCCATTACTGGTTCTCCAGAACTGGTCAGAACCTGCTGAATACCACATCTGCACTAATGGAATATTTGGAAGTTTCATTCCTGGAGGGTTCATGCAGCTGAATCCCTCTTTTCAAAGTGCCAAGCTCTCAGACTCCTTCACCACTAATAAAGCTAGATGATCAATGAGTCTTATTAACCAGTTTTATTTAAAAGTGCAAACAGGTTAGGTTACAGAATCATGGGAACTAACAATCTCTGTTTTACCACCTTATTTAGCAGTAAATGCAGTGGAGTATGGATTCATTGATTCCACTGGCTGATCAAGAGGGAGGGTTGCTATCTGCTTTCTTGACACAGAAGAAATGTGCAGATGTTCTGGACCTGTAACATTTAGCAATTCTTTTAAATGTTATGCAAATGTTAAACCCACCATATTACAATAGATTTTCAACTGTAGACATTTGGTTTGTGATGTTTGTGATGTTGGATTGGGTAAAACTCCTTAATTTTATATTCAGATGCTATAGCCTATGTATCATATACAAACAACTAGGCTTGAATTTTGCACTTAGTTTTACACTTAGGTAAAAAACAACACCACCAAATGTACAGGTAGGTGAAATTTGGCTCATCGGCAGTAACTGTGAGAAGGATCTTGGAGTCCTAGTGGAAAATCAGACATGAAGCCGTAAAGTGCTGCAGCTGCCCAAAAACCCAATTCAAATCCTAGGCTGCATTATCAAAGGGATAGAATCAAGATCATGAGAAGTGATACTACTGCTTTATAATGCTTTGGTAAGACCACACATGGAATACCGCAATCAGTTTTGGTCACCACAATATAACAAAGATGTTGAGACTCTGGAAAGGGCGGAAAGAAAAGCAACAAAGATGATTTTTGGGTGGATGCGGGGAGGGCTGAAGGCTAAAATACTGAAGAGAATTTGCAGTAATTGGGTATGTTTAGTTCAGTGAAAAGAAGGACTAGGGGAGTGTTTGAATAGCAGTGTTTGAATATTTGTAAGTAAAGGTAAAGGTTCCCCTCGCACATACATGCTAGTCATTTCCAGCTCTAGGGGGCAGCGCGCATCTCCGTTACAAAGCCAAAGAGCCAGCGCTGTCCGAAGACATCTCTGTGGTCACGTGGTTGGCATGCTGAAGGTGCATGGAACACTGTTACTTTCACATCAAAGTGGCCCCTATTTTTCAACTTTCATTTTTACATGCTTTCGAACTGCTAGGTTGGCAGAAGCTGAGACAAGTAACGGGAGCTCACTCTGTTATGCGGTGCTAGGGATTCGAACCGCCGAACTGCCAACCTTCTCTGATCGACAAGGTCAGTGTCTTAGCCATTGAGCCACCATGGCCATCGGATATTTGAAGTATTGCCATAGAGATGAGGGACTATAAATTATTTTCCGTAGCACGAGAAGGCAAGACAAGAAACAATGGATGGAGTCTAATCAAGGTATTGGGTATGTCTAGGGATGACATGGTAGCAGTGTTCCAATATTTGAGAGGCTGCCGCAAAGAAGAAGAATTCAAGACCACCAGAAGACAATACAATAAAGAATGGAATGAAACTGAACAAAAAGTGAAGAAACCTGGAACCAGAACCTGACAGTGAGAACAATTAACCAGTGGAACAGCATGCCTTCAGAAGTTGTGGATGTTCCATCACTTTTTTAAAAAGAAGAGATTGGACAACCATTTATCTAAAATGTTATAGGGTCTTCTGCTTGAGCATGGGGTTGGACTAGAAGACCTCCAAGATCCCTTCCAACTTTGTTATTCCATCATTCCTTCAGACTCACTGCTTTGTCTGGCAATTGAGTATATATCCCTAGTCATCTTGGTATCTGTTTTGTGCATGCTTCCTCAGAATTAAGTTCCACTAAGTGCATTGAGACCTGTTCCCAGACAATTATAAATGTGTCTGCACTTTAAATTTTATTATAAATTCCTGTTTACCTAACTAGTATTCCAAGGGATGCAAAAAGTGCTTCAATCTGCAGTTGAAATTAGCCTTCTTTATTGCTGTCATATTTAATTGTGCCTTCCTTGTATAAATATATGTGACTTAGCTTTCTAAGGGGTAAAAAAATGCAAAGATAATAAAATAAACCCACAATTAATGAGACACCAATCAATATAAAAATGAAATCTTATTATACCTGACCCAGGAGACTGAGCACAACTCACCATCACCGGCATTAATTTCCAAATGTCTTGCTGAAAATAAAGATTTTAGCAAATGAAAAAATACAGTGCCTTATCTTCCGTAGAATATTTCACAGAATATTCCTCAGAATTAAAGGTAGGAAAGTGCTTATTCTACAGCTATTTAATGTTTTTGTGCTTAGATACTTCAAGCTTTGGTGTCTGTAAATTGCAACTTGGTCCAGCTAGGTTGGGACAATGGAGATCTTCCCATACATGGTTACAACACTGATTGCAGATTTGTTCTGACAAGTTAAGATTGCATTATTTCCAGGATTATCTATAGGATATCATATTCCAAATAGTGAATAAGTTCTAGGCAAGCAACGGGCATAGTCTCCTCAGCAAACTAATGATGCCAAAATAATGACATGTGCATGATGACATCATCATTACATGGGGCTCCCTGCAGGGAGCACCCGGAGACTCCAGCTGGTGCAAAATACAGCCGCGTGGGTGATCATGGGGGCGTCGCGTAGCGCCCATGTGACGCCTCTTCTGCGCGAGCTGCATTGGTTGCCAGTGGCTTTCCGGGTTCGCTTTAAGGTTCTAGTTTTGACCTTTAGGGCGACCCATGGCATGGGACCAGGTTACCTGCAGGACCGCATTCTACCAGTGATCTCCAGCAGGCCGGTGCGTTCACATAGAGAGGGTCTGCTCCGGGTGCCGTCGGCCGCTATGTGTCGTCTGGTGGCACCGAGGAATAGGGCCTTCTCTGTGGGGCCCCCCGCCCTCTGGAATACTCTGCCACCGGAGCTTCGTACCGGCACGGACCAGAGGGCCTTCAGGCGCGCGTTGAAGACCTGGCTCTTCGAGCAGGCCGGCCTGGGCTGAGATGGTTTTAATTGGTCTCCATATTATTCTTAATTTTAAATTGGGGTTTTAAGGGGGGGGTGGGGCTTTTTACTTTTATTAATCAGCCAACATCAAATTTAATACTTTTTTAACTTTTGTATTGTTCGTGGGGTTTTAGACGGGCTGTGCACCGCCCTGAGTCCTTCGGGAGAAGGGCGGTATATAAATTGAAATAATAAATAAATAATAAATAAATCATTACATAAAAGTTGTAATCATCTACTTGTATCACAACATCTGATGCAAGTACATGAGTCAAGATATTTGTGTGATGCTGTTGACATCTCTCTCTCTCTCTCTCTCTCTCTCACACACACACACACACACACATTGGGAGAGAGAGGGAGGGAAGGAGGAAGGGAGGGAGAGAGAGAGGGAGAGAAGAGGCTCTGTTCCTTATCTCTGACTTCCAGGCCACAAAGTGAGGCAATCCCATAGTTTCACTCTACTTTAAAAAGCAGGAAAGGACACAGTTGTTATGTAAAGCATCTGCATCAAAGTTCATTGGGATAACTTTCATGTAAACAAAGCATTCTTCAAAAGCTCTTTGGTGTTTTGGTTTTTCATCACTTTTATCCACTTTTGATTTTTTCTCTCCAATACCTTACTCCCTTCCTTGCTGCAAAGAGTGTTTGAGAAAGGAGATGTTTTTTTTTTTTTACATTGAGTCAATAGCTGTGTTTGATCTTTGAACTACTTGTTATTCATTGCAGGCCCCTAATATAATCTTTATTTGCAAGAAGTGGATGTTGCTTTGCAAATGTGATGGTCTAGATCAGAATCACATGGAATAACTTACTTTTTTTCCATGCATCAGACTTTCATTCTGGTTTAGGTGAAAGCACCTTATAAGCCTATTGAAGATCCTTCAAAACCCAGTGTTGATAAGCAAGGGGTATTGTTGTTTGCTAGCTTCACATGTGGTTTGCTTTGTCATTGTCATTATATTTAAATTTAAACCAGTTAATTTCCCTGAAGATAAGAGGATTGAATGAACTACTGTCCGCATTGTTAGAACTCTTTTTCTAATTTACTTATGCAATCTATTATATTGTAACTAGGAAATGATAAACATCACTTTAAACAAAAACATGACATTTTCCATAACCATATAGCAATAGCAATAGCACTTAGACTTATATACCACTTCACAGTGCTTTACAGCCCTCTCCAAGTGGTTTACAAAGTCAGCATATTGCTTCTAACAATCTCATTTTACTGACCTTGGAAGGATGGAAGGCTGAGTCAGCCTTGAGCCTGGTGAGATTCAAACTGCCAAACTGCAGTTGATCAGCAGAAGTAGCCTGCAGTACTGTGTTCTAACCACTGCGCCACCATGGCTCTTAAGATGTTGTAAATTATTTTACTAATTAAGCTTACAAAATAAAAATAATAATAATTTGAGTTAAATTAGAAACCAAGACCCATTTCTTTTGATGGATATGGGAATTTCTGAATCTGTTTCCATGCCTATATTTGTTTTGGTTGAGCGGTTAAATGAAAACTGGAGACATTTGCACATATATATGAACTGAGATAGATTACTGGTTTATCTGCTAGATTCAATTCATTTATGTGCCACATGAAAAAAAAAAAAAACCTAACACAATATCTTCTAGGTCAGGGGTGTCAAACTGGTGGCCTGCAGGCCAGATGCATCAGGTACATGATACACCTACCCAGGCTCCACAAAGGCAAAAATTGTTGCGATACATCACAATATGTCACGTCATCCAATCAAGTTTGACACCCGTGTTCTAGATGAGTGATTCAAAAGCTTCTCTTGATAGCTTACTTTGGGGCAAAATACATCTCTAGTTAAATTGGCCATCAAGTTTTTACTTAAGATTATTTAGATTTTGAAATGGATTTTTTTTAAAAAAAACAAACTTATATTTAAACACGTATCTAGAAAATGCACTTAAGCACTGAATATGTAGTCTAACGTATCTCTGCTATCAAGCTTGACAAGCTTTTTTTAAAAAAAAGATGACTGTCCAGAAACACAAATCAAATATTGCAACATGAAAACCTTGATAAATCCATGCTGTGTACTTTGGTACTGAGACAGTGCAACTGGTAGTTCTTGCTACTGTTGCCCCAGCTTTCGTACCTGTCTGAAACAAACCTCCTTCTAATGAAAAGTAAGACAAAGAAGACAGTTTTCCCCTGAAGCCTGAAGCATCAATGTTTCCAGTCTTAACAGAACTCAAAGACTTCAAAGGGAGATTATTTCTTTCTAAGGAGACTAATACTGTATATAAATATCCTGAACAACAACAACAACAACAACAACAAAGTAAATCCTGACTCACCACCACAATACCCTTCTTCTTTGCAGAAGATTCAGAGTGCATCTGTGGATTGCAATGCAATGATTTTTATTACACTGAATATTAAACATTTTTTTCAATTCTCACAGAGCATTTGATTCCAAGCCACCTGGACTGAGGAAGATGCTTTTTGTTGAAGAGAATGAACTTCCTCAAAAAGGACTAACAGGGAACCTTATGCAAGGCCCCATTCTGATGTTCAGACTGCTCCTAGTGAATCAAATACTTTTTAAGCATTTCAAATCTCTGACCCTTCAAGCTGCTAGGTGAATCTAACCACCTCTGTCCAATGGTTTATAGCTAATCAATTAAAATGCTAAGGGTTTATTTTAAGACTATTAGGTAATTGAGGGTTCTTCACATTTTTTTCATCATACGTACTTGGTTTTTTTTAAACAAAAAATATATAGCAAATATAGCAATAGCACTTATTCTTATGTACCATTTCATAATGCTTTAAAACCCTCTCTAAATGGTTTACAGAGTCAGCATATTGCCCCAACAATCTGGGTTCTCATTTTACTGACCTTGGAGGAATGGAAGGATGAGTCAACCTTGCAGGGTATTTGGGAAAATCCCGATCTCAACAATCTTGGAAGTTTGTGCTAAGCATTTCTTACATAGAGCCCTTTTGTGTAAGAGGCAAAAATGCAATGCACACATGTCCCCCGCACATGGGTGCATGTCTCCTGTGCAAGCACACACACACCCTGCCCTTGCATCCCATGCATGTGATGCATGCTCTCTTCATTCACCCTACCCCCTGTGCATGCACCTTGCCCTCACACATTCCCCCTGGGCTCTGCATGCCCCATGCCTCCTGTGCATGCATGGCAGAGACCCAAAGACCAGCTGGTCGGTGGGAGATGCACGTGCTTGTGCAGTGGAGCTGAGCTGGAGCAATGGCTCACCTGTCTCAGAGAGGGCTCTGCGTGCCACTTCTGGCATGTGTGCCATAGGTTCACCATCGTGGTGATAGAGTATCCCCATCAGCATTCCACAAAATCCCATATTCCCTATTAGCGGAAATCAGACAGTGAAAGAAATCTATCCTATTGTGAATCACACATATATTAAAGGAGAGCATGGAGTATAATTATAATTAATAAATCAAAGCTGATCTACCTTAATGAAGACAAATTTGGTTCAAAGCAGAGCCATCCATCTAATCAGATGGTAATATATATTATAATAGATGCTTTTAAAAGAAAAAAAATGCCAGAATTTCATGCTACTGATAAGAATTACTTTCTTATCAGTAACATTAAATTCTTGTTTGTTTCAGAAGCTGTTTTAAGTTCATGTCTGCTTTTGAGTGTCACATTGAACCATATTGCTGTATATACATTTGCAGGACCCAATCTGGGTCGGTTACTGGGACCCGGGTTTAGTCTTCTGACCTTTCAGTCTCATGCTGGATCCCATCTTCAAGGAACTTCTCTCACAACAGAAGGTGTGCTTTGGGCTATTGTCAGGGGTGGGATTCAAAAAAAATTAACAACCGGTTTGGTGGGTGTGGTTAGGTGGGTGTGGCCAGATGACTGGGCGGGTATGCCTTTTTTTTGCAGCACCCCTCCCCCAGTTGTTGTTTTTTTTGCCTCCTGGGCCTCAGAGAAGCCTCCTGGGGGGCATTTTTGGTCCCAGAAGGCTTCACCCTGGGGCCCAGCAAGGCGCACATCTCTTTTTGCTTCCTGGGCCTCAGGGAAGCCTCTTGGGTGAAGCAGTGAGACAGCTATGAGGATCCTGGCACAGCTGATCATCGGAACAGCTAATTGTTGGGAGGGGGAAAAAAAGAAATACCTTAAGAAGTGACTGGATGGGGGACAATGCAGTCAGCAATGTCGGGCATGCGTGCGATGTCATGCATGTGCAATAAGGACTGACTGGGCAAGGAACGGAGGGGCAGGCAGAGAGCGGTGGGCCCAGCAAGGGCACGATTTGCCGGTTCTCCAAACTGCACAGAATCATAACAACCAGTTCTATAGAACCAGTCCAAATCAGTAGAATCCCGCCCCTGACTATTCTATGTGTAGTATTTCTGTGGTGCCAAATGGTATGTGGCTTTTTAGTTGTTGATTGGAGTGCTGATGGCTGGTTATTAAGTCATTGTTTTCAGCCTGAATCAAAAGCTCAAAAAACTAAAACTCTGATCCCAGTGACCAACTCAGATTGGGTCCTGCAACATTATCCTGGGACACCCCTATTTGCCTTCGTTCATGTACATATTTGATTATGAATTAAAGAAACTTTTGTCTGGGAATCTGTAACTATACTTTTATCAGCATTAATTTCAATTTATTTTCTGGCTTTTTATTAAATTAATTCCTGAAATTCTTTTCTCATCTACTTTATTAATGCTTCTAGTCCCAGTAAATATAAAAAAGGAGAAAAGGCACAGCCTTGAATTTTTCCTTACATTATAGTAGTACTCCTTTGTAATACAAAACTATTTTTCATTATTTTGTCTTCTTTATAGTCTGTATCCATGTAAGAAAGTTTTGGTGGTAGTGATTCTTCAAAGTCATAAAGATGAAAATCCATTCCAAATTATCAAAAGCTTTCTCCACAGCAAGAAAAAAAGTTTTTTTTTTCTTGTTTGATTTGTATTATTAAAACCATTCAAAATACATAGAATAATCCCAACATATCTTATTATTTACCATATTTTTTCTTAGAAAAAATGTTATGGTACCTAAGTTATGAGTCAAAAAGTAAAATATTATTTAGAAGACAATGGCAACTAATTCAAACTTTTAATAAAGCTTGTATAATAAATTGTTTAAGGAGGCTTGATTTTTGATAAAACCTGAATATCAACATTATCCTTAATATTATTATTTAGGGAAAAATCAGATTAAGTCAGGGATTAAATAATATTACAATTTTGGACTGAAAATGGGAAAACAATTATATCAATTTATATAATGTAATTTTCAAGTATTTTTTTAAATGTGTATTCAGGAAATTCTGCAAAAAAAAAGTAAATGGTGGTAATATCTAAAAAGATATTATGTGAAATAAGCATAAAAAAGACCCCCATCCCAAAAAACCCTCTTTGAATTTAAATTCATATTTTTTTCAAAAATTTAAAATATGTGAACTTAAAACTGGACACAGATTTTTTTCTCACTTCAAATATCATTCCATTCTTGTGACAGGTACTGATGACAATTCATCAAGAGGATTGTATTTAAGAAGATGAATAATTTAGGACAAAATGGCATGTGAATGGTAAATGTAAAATGGAAATAAGTACTAATCATATTAATCAAGCAACATATAAATAACTATTTTTGAAAGTGTCACTATAAGACCTCATTGAGACTGTTTCATTTATCTACTAAAACAGATAAAACACTTGTATCGAGTACCACATACAGAGGAGGAGGAGGAAGGGAGGAGGAAGAAGAGGAGGAGGAGTGGTGGTGGTACAGGGGAGGATTAGGAGAGTGTCATTTTTACTTTGATAGTTACCATTCATGCTTTTTGACTTTATATATAAACTGGAAATATATACATGTTGAAATGTATATACATGTTCACACAAACATTCATTCTCTCTTGCTCTCAAGACAAAAACAAGAAAGTCCAGGACATTTTGATTCATTCACTTAAAGCACCATACTCAACAAAAGGTAGTGTAGGTGATTATTAAATAGTCAACAATAGCAGGGGAGGGGGGGAAAGGAGCAAATAAATGAAGCTCTGATTGATTCGGGATCCACCTTTTTGAAATATTAAAATATTAAAATTTCAAGTTAGGGATGAAAGATTAGATCCAGTGGTGAGATTCAATTTTTTTTACTACCAGTTCTATGGGCATGGCTTGGTAGGTGTGGCAGGGGATACTGTAAAATCTCCAGTCAGAGGCGGTATTTGCCAGTTCTCCAAACTACTCAAAATTTTCACTACCGGTTCTCCAGAACTGGTCAAAAGGTTGCTGAATACCACCTCTGATTTGATCACATTTTAAACATTTTAACAATCTATATGATAGTAAGAACTCTATGCAAATAGGGGAAAAACAGACAAAGCAACAACAAAGAGAATCTAATTTAGATTCTTTCTTATTCTATTACATAAATACATACATACATACATACATACATACATACATACATACATACATGTAATAGAATAACAGAGTTGGAAGGAACCTTGGAGGTCTTCCAGTATTTTTAATAACAACAACAACAATCAGTGCACCAACATGCTACAATCCCTGTCGTATTGTTTCTTTTTTATTCGTATCCATTTCATGTATTCATAACCATGCTTATACTTATACCTGTTATCTAATACTTGCTTGACAAATAAATGAATACAATATAATAATAACAATAACAATAATCTTGCTTTAGAATTTACCATCCCATCATCAGATATTTTCTCTTTGTGACCTGAGAAAGAAACATCTGGCGACTACCTAGGATTGAACTCTCAACCTTCCGAGTGGGAGATGAGCATCTTCACCGCTAGGCCATCACTCCATTCTATTAAGTTGCCCTGTAATAAGCAATAATTTAACCTTGAACAAAATCAGCTTTTTGGCTTTTGACGTAGGTAGCTGTTCCTTTCGTTCGTGGCAAATGCACAGAAATGTTTCATCAAAGAGATGAAAGATTGCACCACATTCACAAGAGACTGGAAATAAACAGTTGAAATAGTTGCCCTTCTGTGCTGCAATCACGACAAGCTGTTAGTTGAAACAGAGGAGAACTGAAAATAGCTCCAAAGAACTGTATTTATTATTGATGTCAATTATTTTCCCCACTGTTAGCTAGTAATTTATTGTTTGTCAAGTAATCTTTTTGTCTATTATGTGTCACTTTGCCACATTCTCCTCTGCTTATGCTCTCAACATAAAACCGCACTTAAAGTGAATAGGCTAAAAATAATAATTAATTGCAGTGGTGCAACTGTAATGGTGTAGAGTTCAATATCAGGAGGAAAAAAAAAATAACACCATTAAGGTTTTCTTTCTTTATAAGGCAGTGATCTGAATAATTGATGTTATTATACCGTTAAAAGAAAGGCAATGTTTAAATAAGAGTGATTGTTCTCTCAAATCACAGACAGATTTACTACTCCATCCAAAAAAGAAATGGTGCAGCAATATATTTATTTGCTGAAGGATGTTTATGTAAAATAGGAAGTTCTTTTAAAAAAATAAATGCAGTTCAGAGGGCAGTGAAAGCAAGATATTCCCATTCTTTTTTTTTTCTTGTGCTACAGAATTGGTAAAAGATCAACTGAGCATTAGGTGAGACAATCATTCCTTAATTTAATATAGTCATACTCCAGAGCCTTATGAGACTATTGTTATCCATGATAGATTCTCCAAATGGTTTTTGTAGAAAGTATACAGTGAGAATGCCTTATAATTAAGCCCTGATTGGTATTTTCAAGATAGATAAACTAGATAGATAAGCTTAATTAAACATATGCAGATGATCTCTGTGGAGTTTGAAATAAACTGCAGCCACCCTTTTTAGTGGTACATTACAAAAGCCAAGCTATAAATGCTTGGATACAATTTGATGTTTTTAAAGACACGAATCCATTGTAAATAAATATATTTACACCAAGACAAATTCCTTGTGTGTCCAATCACACTTGGCCAATAAAGCATTCTATTCTATTCTAAATGGGTAATACTTATTAAATACAATTTTCTGAATGTAAGCCACATAAAATGAGATAATATAAATGATGTCGAGTTTTTTTCAATATATGAAAGTAATGATGGGCTCTTATGCTAAAATGAACTACATGCAATTAGATTGTTTATTAGTCTGGACAAAGTTACTAGAAAAGTAGCCTCTTGGTTATTTCCAAATCTGTAAAAAGGAAAAAAAAAATCAAGATGGTAGCTATGACCATAATATCAATGCCACATCATATTTTTAAAGGTGTCACAATATAAACAGGAAGGTTTTGAATGAATCTTTAAGTCCACCATATTTCCTTTTTACCTTCCTTTACCTTTACACCTACTTAATAATTTACCTTTTTATTTATTTTTTATTATTTATATTTTTTCTGGCTTTGTGATGCCTAAAGTATCACATTTTAAAGAATTGTAAGTTTCCTTATCCAGTACATTAGTTTATAGGATTAACTATAGAACACTAAGGTTCATAATTGTTACTTGGTAACAACAGTTAAATGTTGATGAATAAGCTGACCACAGCAAATTTCCTTTATAAAGTAATTCTTAAAAATCTTTAAACAGTTTCAACCTCTTAATATTTCCAGGGCATCCTAAATCAACAAGAGTAGAAATTGTATCCCCTTACAAAAGGTTAGTCCAAGTATGTCTTCATTCCAACTTCTAGTCTTCTGATCTTCTTTCTAATGGCTTTTTAAAATGGTATTGTTCACCTTTAATCTTAGCAATGAAATAAACATTCAAGTGAATTTACCAAATTTCACCTAATGATACTTTTAGTGACAATATTCCATTATAAATGTTTCCTTTCCTTTTAAAGAAAATAACGATATGCAGCGGTTAGCATTGATGGAACTATCTTGTGTTATTCTTTTGTATGAATGAAACTCAAGTTCTATCTGGTCCCACATAGTAATATATATTCTTTAGAACAGGGGTTTTCAAATGTGGCAGCTTTAAGACTTGTGGACTTCAACTCCCAGAATTCCTCCTCCACTCATGTTAGTTCAGGAATTCTGGGAGTTGAAGACCACAAGTCTTAAACTTGTCAAGTTTGAAGATCCTTGATTTAGAGAATAAAGTATGCTCTGGCCTGCATAGAATAAAGTGTTTTGTTTTTGGTGTACATGGTTACAAATTCTTTTTAGAGCGTGCTTAGAATTGGATGAAATTCTCATCCTGTGAAAGTCCTGCTCAGTTAGATGAGTAAATTTAAAAACCTTCCTGATGGTAAGGTCACATCATTACTGTGGACAAATTTCATCAATGATTAGTCGTTGCTGTATTCTGGAATATAACATTCAAGAAAGAGTTATATTCTGGAATATAACATTTTATTCTTAAATCTTCATATTTAGTCATAAGCCACATTATGGTATTTGAAACGTAGAGATTTTTGATCCTATAATTAGACTGAGCCTCAGAAATTGTTGTAAGTAGTACTTTAAGCACATTATTTTCTGATCAAGCACATTCAGTGTATGTGAGATTGCATCTGATATTTTTTATCCTTTTTTATTTGATTGTATGTTGCATTTTTGTTTAGACTGCTGACTTGCTGCTGCTTTGAAATATTTCCTATGATTTCCTTTTTAAAGTAGAATTAACAATAGGCTGATGTGAACACACTATATATACCTCCTGAATCTTCTTCCTCTAAATTTTCCTTTCTACTGTATGGGGCAAACTGTTTCTTGGCCTACTGTGAAGGACAATATGCTTGGGAAAACCATCATTTACTTTTAATTTTATAGATTGGATACCCTTCATATTACTGATAAATATTTAGGAATATTTATCATATTTACATCCATCACTGGAGATTTTTAAGAAGAGACAGACAGACAGGGATGGGTTTCTACCAGTTCTGTCTACCTCTGTAGAACCGATAGCTCTGAAGAGCAGCAGACATAGAATTGGTCTGCTGATGTTTTTGCCCAACTGCCCACCCGGGCTCTTACCTGATCTTTATTTCCTGATTTTTCAACTTCAGCTGCTGAACAAGGACACAGCTGCAGTTAAAAAAGCAGGAAAAGAGGGCTGTTTCAAAGACTGCTTCTCTGCACACAACAGTGCTGATGACGATTTACAGGCCACGATCTACAGGCACAGCTTGCAGTCTGCAAGAAACCACATCATAAATCACCGAACCTCGTAAATCCTGAACCGGTAGTTAACCCTGCTGTATCCCACCCCTGAGACAGTCTTTAGTCTGGAATGGTTTAAGGTCTCGTACTTAAGCAGGGGTTGGATTAGAAGATCTGTAAGTTTCATTCCAACTCTGTTATTCTACATTTTGTATTTATGTTTTCACTAGTGTTACTTTATCCAAGGTAGACATTTTAAATACAACCTCTACTTTCTCTTGCTTTTGTCTTAACACAGTCTTGACTTTGGCAAATTTCTTGATCTTAATCTGAATGAATTTGTTCATAAATCATACAATTTCCATGCTACTGAGCTGTATTTTTTCTCTAAAGAGAGCCAAACACAACCATTCTTGAATAGTAATTGTTATGAATATTAAACTGCATTCAAGGGCAATTGCATGCCCAATTAGATGAGCAATTGTTGGTATCATATGTACAATTCAGATCCTAAAATGCACACTGAGCTATGGACTGTATCAAGAAAATGAAATACAGTCAGAAAACAGGAATTACACGTAAGTCCTTTTCTTTACATGTTCATACAGAATTTATTTCTGCACAAGGCCATTTTGTGGGGTGGAGGTTGGGGATTAACAACATGATAAGAAGATTCCATAGCTATTTTTTAAATGATTTCAAGCTGTATCTAAGTTACATTTTCCTTGAGAACTCTTGATAAATGATTGCAACCAAGTGGAAAACATATTCCTTTTCCTGCTGTGATTGCACATTTGTACTGTTCAGGCACAAGTATTTGCAATTTCTTCCTGACAGCTTGATTAACCTTGAAAAGTTGCAAAAAGGAAAAAAAAAACTTCTTTGACTTGATTCTTAACTTTGCATCTTCTCTTGCAATGAAGCATAGTAACTATGGCACTTGACAATGGGCAGAAACTCCAATGCAGCTTCTTAACAGAATTATTCCATTTTCCTTCTTGTGTAAGATTGACATCTGCAGTTTTGAATTACAGAAGAATGCCAGTATTCATAAAGAGAGGACTGAAAAGCTGTGTTTTGACAGTCTCTCACAATGCCTGGCTGCTGGCTGCAGGCAGTCATGACTTATATAAAACTCTGAGCCTAATCAGGTTGACGTATATTTTCATTTTTTAAGGGAACAGAAAAAGAAAATCTATCCCATCAAAAGTAAATTTTGACTTAACTTGAGTATTTGGTAGCAACTTTACATGGCACAGAAACTGATTGATGTCAGTGTTCATTCCTACCTTCTAACTTATAATGTATGACATGGCTGCCTGAGGTAGAAATTTATATATACAGCTAATTAAGCCTTTGACAGAATCTTCCATTTGAAGATCAATGGTCTCCTCACAAAAACCTCAAAATTTATGTTACCAGAAATCAGAAATATATAATTCTTTAGCAAAAGATCAGCTTAGACATTTTGTTAAAGCTATCTGCTACGTCTCTAAATCTATCTTAGATAACACTAGCGTCTCTCTCTCTCTCTCTCTCTCTGTGTCTCTCTCTTTCTCTATTTCTCTGTGTGTATGTGTGTTGTGTGTGTGTGTGTGTGTGTGTATGTATTCAGGATCCTGGTATTAATCTATAAATCCCTTCAGGCAAAATATAAATTGGAAGCTGGTGAAGATTCTAGAGAACGACACAGTAATTTCACATCATTCCATTCCAGTCAGTAATTCATTTCACTTATTTTGTGCTCAGAGAAGTTTCAACTGCAGCCCCACATACACATACTGAAATAAACTGAGTAGTTAACAGAGGCATGTTTTACTATAGTAAATTTATTTTTTATAAGAGCGAGGCTGTGACTGATGCACTGGACTGAAAAGTTGCAGCAGGTCACTGAAGTTAATTTGAGACTACATTACTACTATTTGAAACTTTTTTCCAGCAAAATATATTTCCACACATCTCCCATCTTTTAAGAAAATTGTCTCTTTCACCTAGCAGGTAGAATACATACATAAATACACACACACACATATCTGTCTGTCTATCTGTCTATCATCTACCTATCAATCATCTGCCTGTCTGTCTGTCATATCTCTCTCTCTCTCTCTCTCTCTCTATCTATCTATCTAAATGAGAGATCAGCCTTTTCTTTTCCTTATTCCAGAATTCCTTTTAATGGATGATCCCAAGGTATATTTTATTGCATCCTTATTCTCTCAAATATTTTTTCTGAGGGATAGGTTTGCCATCTAGTTTGACAAAGAGTTCTGGAGAACATGAATATATATAAATGGACTTCAACTCCCAGAATTCTCCAACCAGTGGTGCTAGCTGGAGAATTCTCTGTCTTAAAATCCACACATCATAACATTGTCAAAGTTGAGAAACACCGATTTGGTCCTCCACTTGGTTTCATAGGCCTGCGGAAAGGACTGCTGGATCTTTTCAAATAGCCAGCATGGCCCACTTTGCTTTTCAGGTTGCAATCTATATTACTATAAGAGTCTCACAAAAGAGATGCCTGATTATAATCTTTAATCCATTCTGCAATGCCCCAGGCTTGTCAGCAAGTGACAAAGGCTTTCATGAATGGCAGCAATGAAGTCAATCAATCTTGCCAATGGAAAGATGGACATACTCTTGTTTTGTTGATTGCTAACTTCATTCCTTTAGCTTAGCAGATGACTACTCCCCAAGCAATAGCTGTAAGGCATGAATCCCATGAGAGCCACCTTTCTTCCTTTGACTGACATTTTCCTGATAGACATGTAAAACTGCTTGACAAGGTGTCTGGACAATCAGCATGTTAAATACAGGGCTTTGCCACCAGGCTATAGTTCTTGTTATTTGTAGAGTGAACAGAAAAATCAAAAGACAAAGAATAACAGATAACAGATAATCAGAGTTGGAAGGGACCTTGTAGGTCATCTAGTCCAACCCCCCACCCAAACGGGAGATCCTACACCATTTCTGACAAATGGCAGTCCAATCTCTTCTTGAAAGTCTCAAGTGATGGCACTCTCACAACCTCCAAGGGAAAGCTGTTCCATTAGTTGATTGTTCTCACTGTCAGAAAGTTTCTCCTTATTTCCAGGTTAAATCTCTCCTTGTTCAGTTTCCATCCATTATTCCTTGTCTGGCCTACAGGCACTTTGGTAAATAGCTTGAGCCCTTCTTCCCTGCGGCAGCCCCTCAAATATTGGAAGACAGCTATCATGTCTCCCCTGGTCCTTCTCTTCCCTGGACTAGCCATGCCCAGTTCCTGTAACCGTTCTTCATATGTTTTAGTCTCCAGTCCCCTAATCATCTTTGTTACTCTTCTCTGCACTCTTTCTGAAGTCTCAACATCTTTTTTATAATGTGGTGAACAAAACTGGATGCAGTACTCTAGGTGTGGTCTTACTAGGGCTTGTCTACTAATTTAGTCACTGTGTTGAAGAATGAAATAAGATTGGTTTGGCATGATCTGTTCTTAACAAACCCGTGCTGACTGCTGCTTATTACTTTACTTGTTTCTAGATCTGTTTTTTTATTATCTTTTCCAGTATCTTCCCGGGTATTGATATTAGGCTGATTGGTCTATAGTTTCCTGGATCTGTTTTTTTTTTTCCCCTTTTTTTTGAAGATGGGAACCACATCAGCTCTTTTCCAGTCCTCTGGAAGTTCCCCGATGCTCCAGGATTTTTGAAAGATATGGTGCAGTGGTTCTGAGATGACCTCTGCCAGCTCCTTTAAAACTCTGGGATGTAATCCATCAGGTCCCGGTGATTTGTTTTCATCAAGATCAGACAAGTGTTTTCTTACTATTTTTTTGCTTACTTTAACTTTTATTTCTGGTTTGTCTTTTACAGTTATGTTTTTGGTGGGTTGAGCTATAGTTTCTTTTTGTGAGAAGACAGGTGCAAAGAATGAGTTAAGCAATTCTGCTTTCTCTCTGTAGCCTGTTACTTCCTTGCCATCTTCTCTCTTTAGTGGACCAACTGTTTCCTTGATTTTTTTCTTATTATTCATATGTTGGAAGAAACTTTTATTATTATATTTGACTTTTGTTGCAAGTCTTTGTTCGTTCTGAGCCTTTGCTATCCTGACTTCGTCTTTGCAGATTCTGGCTATCTGCTGATATTCTGCCTTAATTGTATGTCCTTCTTTCCATTTTTTGTACTTGTCCTTTTTTTCTTATAATTTGCCAGAGAGATCCTTGTACAGCCATGCTGATTTCTTCTTGGATTTCTTGTTTTTCTTTCTCAGTGGTATTGTGTTGGTCTTAGCTTCTATCATCATACTTTTTATAGTTTCCCAAGATTCTTGAGTTGCTTTCCCCTTTAGGATTTTCATCCATGGAATCTTTCCCAAGTTCTCTCTGAGTTTATTGAAATCAGCTCTTTTAAATTCCAAGACTCTGGTGTTATTATGTTCTGTTGCTTGTGTTTGTGTTATGTTGAATTCTAGTATGACATGGTCATTCTCACCCAAGGTTCCTGCAGTTTCAATTCCCTCTATCACTTCTTCTCTGTTTATAAGAATTAAGTCCAGTATGGCTGTCCCTCTAATTTCACCCTCTACCTTTTGGACAACAAAGTTGTCAGCTAGGTTGATTAGGAATAGGGCAGTGTATCCCATGTTCCTTTTTCCCTTTTTTCCTCTTGGTTGCAAACACTTGTTTTTGGACACTGTCAAAGAATATATTGCAAAGATCTCCTGTCTTCTAAAATAAAAGAACTATCACAGAGCCAAAAAAGTAACAGAAGCATAAATACAAGTCAATAAATAGATGTTAGGTGTACTTCTAGTGAGATAGAAGGGGATAAGTAGAGAAAAGTATTGTTGAAAAAATTAGTAATAGAATAGAATACTTTATTGGCCAAGTGTGATTGGACACACAAGGAATTTGTCTTGGTGTAAATACTCTCAGTATACATAAAAAAAAGATACATTCAAAAAGACATGCTCGCATTTTGAAAACAAACTGGAAATTTCATAGAAGACACACAGTATATAATTGTATGCAACACTATGTCTGGAATGTAAAAAAATAAACAAATCTTGGGCATAATAAAAACAACAAACATATACACCTTCAAATTAAGCTTACAGACTTCCTAGTGATTTTATGGGCACAACCAAGTAGTTTTCTTGAAAATAATATTGATAAAAAAATATTTTTCCTAGATGTTTTTAGACTCCCCAATCTAGTTTACTAGCCTGGTATTCCCTTTATTCTGCCACAAAGAAGAGGGGGTCAACCTATTTTCCAAAGCACCTGGAGGCAGGACAAGAAATAAGAGATGTACATTCATCAAGGAAAGGAGGAACTTAGAACTAAGGAGAAATTTCCTGACAGAACAATGAATCAGTGGAAGGAAAGTTGTGGGTGCTCCAACACCAGAAGTGTTTATGAAGAGATTGTACCACCATTTTTCTGAAATGTTGTAGGGTTTCTTGCTTGAGCAGGAGGATGGAATAGAAGACCTCCAAAGTACCTTCCAACTTTGTTATTCTGTTATTGATGTGTGCAAATATATGTTCTAGATGGCATGGGTTTGTTCTCATTCAATCCATGCCTAATTTGATTTCCCAAACATTCAATGGAAATTGGAATTCATTTTGTGATTGTAAGACTGTTTGAACCCATTTCTAATTATATTTTGAGCATGCTATTTGGTTTGGATGAAAGACTGATAACTTTAAAAACGTATAAAACTATTTGGCGCTATTATTACATACATAG
Source organism: Bungarus multicinctus (assembly GCA_023653725.1). NCBI lineage: Eukaryota > Metazoa > Chordata > Lepidosauria > Squamata > Elapidae > Bungarus > Bungarus multicinctus. Next base: position 39,803,831 of record CM042851.1, on the reverse strand, counting down.
ATTTTTTATTTTCTTTAGAAATCAACTCAGGCGTTTTCAGTGTTTTCATGCCAAGCTGAATTAGACTTCTAATTTTATGATTATAATAATGGTATGTAATCATTATTTAAGTATATCTGGGAATTAATGAGATCAGAATGCATTTTCTTTCTTCTATGAATGACATTTAATTGTTGGGAACAAAGACCTTTAAAAGCTCTCCTTCATCCCAATGAGACACATGTTTAATTTTATTTGATGAGAAATTCAAACTTCATTTGATTCACTGAGGCATTTATTAAGTAAAGATGCTCAAAAATTAAATATTCACTTGTTCCCTCATGCCAAAATTGTACTTTGCACTTTTTTTCTTCTATCTTAACATTTGACAAATTTGGGTTTTATAATGCATGTAATCAGGGGTGGGATTCAAAATTTTTAACAACTGGTTCTGTGGCCGTGGCTTAGGTGGTAGGTGTGGCTTGGTGATCATGTGACTGGGTGGACATGGCTTGGTGGTCATATTATTGGCTGGGAGTGGCCAATTCAATATCACATTGAGGCACGCATCTCCTCGCCTGGCCTCTCATGACTGTGGGGATGCTGCAACAGTCGTAAGTGTGAAAAATGGTCATAAGTCACTTTTTTCAGTGCCATTGTAACTTTAAATGGTCATTCCACACAAGCAATGTACCAACAAAGGAGGGGAAAAAACTCCAGAGAAGTTCCTGAGAACCAAGAATGCCAAGAATGTAATAATGGTTAATGGAGAGGCAGTTTCTGTAAGCAACACTAGAATGTTTCCTTCCTCCCTTCCTTACAGGATTAGGCCAGTAATTTCTTCTAACAACCAGTTCTCCGAACTGCTTAGAATGTTAACAACCAGTTCTAGCAAATAGGTGAGAACTGGTAGAATCCTACCCCTGCATGTAATGTACAGTCCTCTTTCTGTGTTAGGTAGCCCTAACTACCTCTTCCTTTAGGCGTACTTGTCATGCTCCCATTCCCATAATATTTTTGGTTCTCCAAACCCACATGTTAGACTGGCATGCCATGATGTGACATCACTGTAATATATTAACACCTTCCTATTTTCAAAATGTTGAAGTCATAGGGTATTATTTTCAGAACCATATATCTAAAGTCTATAGAGAAGGGAATGGAGAACCTAAACCTAAAAATATATATTTTCTATTTTTTCTATTTAAATCTCCTTATTATGCTGTTCATACTACCCCTTATGAAGATAGTGGTGAATCATAACATTTCTTATTCTGGTTTACAGTATAATTATTCCAGGCTGTCGTATATTGTCTTCTCCAGATATACTGTATAATGTTGTCTAGTAAATCATATTTCTCTTGGTTGTTCTCCAACATTTCATTTCATCTACCAATAACAATCATTAGAATTATCAATAGAATCTCAACTTCAGATCAGTCATGCAGGACATTCTAACTTAGCTTAAATGGTCTTAACTTACTATTCATCACCCTTCCCCTCACCTAAAAAATATCCTGATTCATTAAATCCCCTTTATCAGTTGTATTCAGCAGGTTCTAACCAGTTCTGGAGAACCTGTAGTGGAAATTTTGAGTAGTTCAGAATACCACCTCTGACTGGCCCCTGCCCCATCTATTCTCTGCCTCCTGAGTCCCAGCTGATTGGCTGGGTCTTCTTTTGTTGCCCTGCACAGGAGAACGGAGCTGGAAAGCAGGTTAGTGGGGTGGGAAGAGAACAGGGATTTTAAGTATCCTTCCCCTGGAGTGGGGTGGGAATGGAGATTTAGCAGCATCCTTCCCCTGTCATGCCACCCAAGCCACACCCACAGAACCGGTAGTAATTTTTTTTAAAATCCTACCACTGCCCTTTGTGTTCTAAAAATACAAGACACAAGGGAAAGGAAGAGAAAAGAGGCAAATAGTAAAAAAAAAAAATGCTGTGTTACTTAGCTACCCAGATTATTGGGAATTGGTCCCAGATTGCTAGGCCTTCACCTGCTACAATTGGTTTTCTGTTCTGCTCTTTGCTGCCCTCTTCATTTCTCTTTTTTTAATACAATACAGTATTGGGTTCATATCTCAAGTTGAATTGATTGCTTCTTTTCCTCTTCTCACAGAGCAAAAATGGATTCTGAATAAACCACCACAGCCAAAAGAGGCTAAAAGCACAGTACCTACCATGTTTTATATTTTTACAAGCAGCTCATATTCAGAATTTTCAGGCTTTTTGACTGTGAAAATTCACATTATTTTGTTATACTTCGTGCTACTATTTTTTCCTTCTTTTTCCTTCCCTAGTTCCTTTAATTTCTCCCCTTTTCCTCTCCACACAGCAGCCTCTCCTCTCCTGAGATGTCTCCTCTCCTAAGGTATAACAGCCATCTTGTAGAAGCATTTTGATTGTTGTTGTTGTTGTTGTTGTTGTTTTAATCTATGAGACTATGGCCAAAAAATTTGCCTTGTTCAAAAGACATTCAAAACTAAAACTGAATTTAGTCATTGCATAGCAACTGTGAATTTTCTTCTCTCCTCTCCTTTCTTTCCTCTTCTCTTTTCTATTACCTCCCCTCTTCCCTCTCTTCCTCCCCTTCCTTCCCCTCTCATTTTTTCCTCCCCCTCCCGTCCTGTTTATCTATGTTGCCTGTGTGTTTTTGATAGCATCATTAGAGAGCTACTTCTAATCACAAATCCCAGTTGAAAATAAGAAACAACTGTTGCTTGTTACCACTGATTGGATGAATTGCTTCTTTAATCAAGAACGCTGCCAAGACAAAAGAAGGAAACTAATAATGAAAAGAAGCCAGAACCAGGTAACAAAATAGCATCAGACAAGCAGAGATACATGATTACTTAATAGAATAACTACATATTTCTCTTCTTTTAACAATTGCAGCAACTGTAGTCTTTCACAACTAATATCCAAAGTAGACAATGCACAGTGCAATCCTAAATTATGACTTGACAGTGTCTCACCAATAACAATAGTATAGTTAAACTACGCTTTATATCCTGTAAGCTATTCTACATTAAAGCACAGTTGACTACTTAAGAAGGTGCTCATATAGTTTATTTAAAAAAAAAATTCTGGAAATAAAGTTACTATAAGGAAAAAAACGGACTTGTAAGTGGGAATGGGGATCGAAAGAGGTCAGCAAGACATCAAGCTTTGATGGCCTCACTTTCAGCTACCTTAGCTACTCCCAAGTTATCCTGCAGCATGGAGAGATGAATATGATCTTAAGCCCATTACATCTCTTTCTACATTTGGGAGCTCTGCCTTACCAAGTTTTCCAATTGAAAATAAGTCTGAAGATAAAAGTTTAATCTTTAAAGAAAAGTTAAATGTCTGTGGAGATTCTCAGCCATGCGAGCCATGGTTGTCCCAAAGGTGCCTTTTTTTCCAGGAGACAACTGGACTTTCTGGTTTTTCATTGAAGGTGTTTTGCTTCTCATCCAAGAAACCCCTTCAGCTCTGACTGGATGGTGGGGATTGAAAGGATTTATACTCCTTGCAAACAGCTGGTCATTTGCATTCTTTTGTGGTTAAGGTCACCTGGAGGTCTATCTATGTTATCAGGATCACCTGAGTAGTGCAAATGGGTGTGGAGCCTTCTTGGAATTGTTGAAAAGATTGTGTTGTAGACTGGAGATAGATGATGTCATATCCCTTTCCCTCTGTTGAGAGAGGGCTGTTCAATTTTGACATAGACAGCCTCTTTGACCCTTCTTTCAAACCAGTTGTCTTCTGTGTCCAAAATGTGGACTTTGCTGTCTTCAAAAGAATGGACTTTGTCTTTTAAATGCAGACAGTTCTTTAAAGGTAGTTAGGCTTCTAGAAGTGGATATTGTACCGATGTGTGCAACATGTTTCCCAGATATTTTTTAACTCTACAAATGTGAAGGTTAATATCTTATGACATCATCCAGTGATGACCATAAGTAGATGAACTAGCTTTTTTATTTCATTAATGCAAACTAAGAAAAGCAATTCCATTAAACAAAATTACTTTGAGTTGTATAATGCATATGTGGGATATTCTCTATTAACAGCTCATTAGGAAAGCATATTACAAAGATCTGGCATTATCAAGCAAAGAACATGCATGCATGAATCTGCCTGAAGCTAGGCAATTTTGAGTAGGACTAAAAGAAAAACTGCTGACATTGAAGACTTGCCAATGTGTTTTTCTTCCTCAGCAGCTTTACAAAATAGACACCATCTTTCTTCTTATCTTTTGTTGTGACAATAATTTTCCATATCTGCCTTTTTTTTTCCTTTAGTGGAATTGCACAATCAGGGATTGAAACCTTTCACAGCTCTAACATGAAGTGTAATGGAGACAAATGACAGTTCACTTCTTTGTGTTACTGGATATTTATACTTACTATTGCTGGCACCTAGAACTTTTCTGAGGCAGGATAAAAAATTGACTGCAAATATCTATTACTTTTTGTATGATTTTCTATCATGTCAATAATAGTTTTCTTATTTTTGTTAACCTGATTTTATAATCTACATTTGTATTCTAGGAGATTAATAAATTTAGGAAACATTTTTGCAATACTGGTGCTCTTAACATACCCTAGATTGTTTTTATGACAATGATTAAGTACAAACCTTCTTTCTATATAATTATTGATTTTTTTTAAAAAAGAAGACAATACAAAGTAAACTCAGACAAAGAAAAAGGAAGAAGTGAATAGAAAGTGAAAAAGAAAGAACAAAAAGGGGAAAGAGGAAAAAATAAGAAAAAGAGAAAAAAATATTTTTTAAAAGTGATTTGCAAAGGTCATCACAACAAATACATGCAAAAGATAGGAAATATACAGAACATTGATTTCCTGAAATTATGGCAATATCATGGAACTGAGCCATCTCCATTTAAGATTAATAGAATTTTTAATTCTATTTTGTTTTGTTTGTTTAAATCTGTTTAATTCAGAAAAGGAATAAATGAAAGGAATAAAGCTTTTTGTAAAAAATATGTTTGTTGAAGAAATTGAATTAAATTGCTTAAACTTAATAACAGTGTTACATGTTTAAATTTTACATGTTTTAATATTGTTATCTTTGTTTCTCAGTGGCTCTCTCCTCAACCAAATTTCCCTAAAGTCCAACAAGTTTCCATAAAATCAAAAATGTTGTATAGCTGTTTTTCCTCTGGTTACATCTTTCTTTTTCTTTAATTTCCTTTGGTTTCCAATGTAATCCCATTCATAAATCAAATCTGCTTAAATTCCTCTAGATGGAACTAGAAGCTGAAATTCCAGTGTAGAAATCTGCCAATCTTCCTCTCACTTCTCAAGTATTTCTCAGTCTTGGCAATTTTAAGATATGTAGATATGTGAATGTCAGGTCCCAGAATTCCCCAGCCAACATGCAATGTGGGGAATTCTGGGAGTTAATGTCTCAAAGTTTCTCAAGTTGAAAAATGCTGCTTGGAACTTCATATTCCATAGCTTCGGCATTTTTCTTTTTTCCTAAATCTACTAAAATCTACATTAATATTACTAATTATACTATATTTCTCCACATTATTTTATCTGAGGGGAAAAAACGTAAATATATCCTTATAAACCAATCTTAACAATCTTATATATACTTCCTAGATACCAAAACACTGTGTACTTAATAGGACTTAAATCTAAATAGATATAAGCATTTCTTCCTCAATCAATAAATAAAAAAGCAACATTTCAAACTGTTTTGCATATATTTTCGAGTAAGTTCCTGTAGCTTATCATTTAAATGCTGAATTCCACATGTCCGAAAATTGTAAGAACTGATCTGCTGTATCTTGTCTCTATCTTAAAGGAATTTTGCAATTAGTTATTTACTGCTGTGATATAATTTCCATAGGAATTGGTATAAAAAGAAGGCCTCCTGACTTTGAATGTAGTGTATTAATTCAAGAATGCAATAAAAATCCCAGAATGCTAATATTTTGTAGTCCCTTTTATATCCCTATATCAAATGGAAGACTACATCTGCTTGGTATACTCATTGGTCATGCATTTTGAATTTGACAAGTCCAGGTTCCTTAGAATATACATTTCAAGACAATATGAAGCTAGATCTGAAAGAAAATATTCCCTTCCACTCCCCGCTACTCCCCAGCTTTATAAATCAGTGCAATCTGCCTTCTTTCTTTCCAATTCCTTTGCATCAAAATAATTTATCATCCAGCACATTATAATATATTACTTGAGAGGGCTTAATATTCTTTTTCTTCTCTTTTGTTAGAAACTTATTTTTCCCCTTTTGTAATGTAAGCTACAGTGTAATTAAAAGCATTTATTACTTATTTAAGAAGTAAGCATTCAAACAGAATATTTACATCAGAATATGCTGCTTTTTATATGAATCATTAAATGCATAATATAAACTACTGTGATGTAACAGGATTATGTAGCAAGATAAAATGTCATCAACCTTCCAATCCATCGTGAGGTACTTTTGTGATTGAAAACTAGTTGCTTCTTTACCTAATGTTTTTTAGCTTTTTATCATGGAAAACAATATTTTCAAAATTTTCAGAAGAGTAGTGTTCAATATTTCCTGAATGATGAAATATGTAAAAATTATTAGTGTCAACTCATAAAATATTTCTATGGTCTTTTTAGAGTTGCCAACAGGAAGGGAGGGGGGAAAGTGTTTGAAAGACTAGTACAGCAGCTTGGAAATCGAAAGTGCATTCTATAAGTAATTTTCAAAGATAGTAACTAAGTGACTGCACACAATTCTAACTGGAGAACATGTTTGATGACTCTAGGCTATGGATGTGTCTCATTGGAGAATATGAATTATGATACACCCAGGGGGTGGGGGGAAACCAGGGTCAAAGGTGACAATGAATTATATGTCTCATATATCATGCTGGACATATTAACTCCCAATAAATCCTTTTGAAGTTTTGGCTCAAGACTCATGATTTAATTGGGGTAACTCCCAGAATCTGACAATTACAGTAGTAGAATTGCCAAATACAGCATGTTTTCTGTTCATATTCTCCTCCTGATGTACCAGCTCTAGATTTTGTCCGTCTTGCTTTCTTAATTCCTCAAAACCAAGAAGGAATCAGCATCTTACTGCCCATCCCAGACTGTGGTGAAGAAAAGATAGAAAGGTTCTAATAAGGTTAATGCTACAACATGAGAATGAAGGAGATGACATTAAAGGAGGTGGAAGCCATATTCTTTCAAAAGAAACCCCTACTTTCTTCTGTGTTCAGTTCAAGAGCAAGATAAAGATAAAGTTTCTCTATCTGCAAGCAGGAATATAAATTTGAGATTTTGGACTGGATTCAGTTCCCCACCGCTGGAATAAAATGGTAGAATGGCACAATATAGAATAGAATAGAATTCTTTATTGGCCAAGTATGATTGGACACAAGGAATTTGTCTTTGGTGCATATACTCTCAGTGTCCATAAAAAAATACATTCAACCAGAATCATAAGATACAACACTTAGTGATAGTCATAGGTTACTAATAGCAATCAAATCATACTAGGAAACAAATAAAACAATATAAATTGTAAAGATATAAGCAACACGGTTATAGTTATAAGTTGGAAGAGATAGGTACTAGGAAGGATGAGAAGAGTAATAGTAATACAGTCTTAGTAAATAATTTGATAATGTTGTGGGAATTAGTTGTTTGGCAGAAAGATGGTATTAGGGGAAAAATTGTCTTTGTGTCTAATTGTTCTGGTGTGCAGTGCCCTATAGCGTCGAGGGTAGGAATTGAAATGATTTATGTCCAGGATCTGAGGGGTCTATAGATATTTTCACAGCCCTCTTTTTGACTCGTGCTGTATACAGGTCCTCAATGGAATGCAGGTTGGTAGCAAATGTTTTTTTCTGCAATTCTAATTATCCGTTGAAGTCTGTGTCTGTCTTGTTTGGTTGCAGAGCCAAACCAGACAATTATAGAGGTGCAGATGAGAGACTCAATAATTCCTCTATAGAACTGAATCAGCAGCTCTTTGGACAGTTTGAGCTTTCTGAGTTGGCACAGAAAGAACATTCTTTGTTGTGTTTTTTAAATGACATTTTTGATGTTAGGTGTCCATTTTAAGTCTTGTGATATGATAGAACCTAGAAACTTGAAGGTCTCTACTGTTGAAATTGTGTTGTTTAGTATTGTAAGAGGTGGTAGTATAGGAGGATTTCTCCTAAAATCTACCACCATTTCTACGGTTTTGAGTATATTTAGTTCAAGATTGTTCTGATTATACCACAAGGCTAGCTGTTCAAACTTCATCTGTGTACAGATTCACTGTTGTCTCGAATGAGACCAATCACTATTGTATCATCTGCAAACTTCAGTACTTTAACAGAGGGATCTTTTGAAATGCACTATTGGTATATAGAGAGAAGAGAAATGGAGAGAGCTCACAGCTCTGGGGAGTTCCTGTGCTAATTGTGATTTTGCCTAGCTTCAACATAACAAGAAGGAGATAGAGTTTAAGAAACAAGAAGGTTTTTGGACAGCCTGATAAATGACAGCCATTTTAAATTATATTTTAGAAGCTAATATCATGTTTCCCTAAGTAATAACAGAGTGACTTAATAAATTGTCAGAGAACAGGATTCATCAAGGAATATGACTCATTTCAAGAGTTTCTGTACTTATTAATCACACTGAAGTGCCATTAATCTGAGTTGACATAATACACACAACCTGACCTTTGTAAAAGGAATTCCATGAATAAATGTTTGCTTGTGAAAGAAAATGAAGATATTTTAACTTACAAACTGTATAACTTATTGGAGGCACGAATGTTAGTCTGTTTAATACCAACAGCAACAACATCAAAGTGCTTTACAGTAATATTGAACTTTAATAAATTTATTGATGAACGCAAAGAGTAGAGTCTATTTCATCATACTCAGTAAACTAAAATGCCTGAAAAATTATGTTATCATTAATGCATTAGGCATCGAGCTTCTGCAAGGTTCTAAGTGCACACAGTAGACAACTCTTGCTTTTTATCATGTCAGGCAAACTAAATAAATATTGTCTACAAAACATTTTTTCCCCCAGTTGGTAGCTTTGAGGTCTTAAAAGCAAACATTTCAACTAGGATTCTCCACCATCAAGTCTGGAGTTGAAATAACTTATATAACATGTTAAACTTGGCATGGAAAACATGTTTCATATCATCAGGAATAGATGAACCAATTTTATTTTACTTTATTTTACTTTTTTTAAAAACCACAACAACAACATCTTATTTCTTTATAGCACCAGTCTCTGATAATTGCATCGGGACTGTAACAAAGTAACAGAGTTGGAAGGGACCTTAGAGGTCTTCTAATCCAACCTCCTGCTCAGGCTGGAAACCCTATAGCATTTCAAACAAATGGTTGTCCAAGCTCTTCTTAAAACCTCCAGTGTTGGAGCATCCACAAGTCATTCCACTGATGAATTGTTCTAACTGTTGGGTAATTTCTTCAAGTTCTAGGTTGCCTATCTCCTTGATTATTGCTTCTTGTCCTGCCTTGAAGTGTTTTGGACAAATGATGGATCTCCTTCTTTTTTGTGGCAGTCCTTTAGATATTGGAACACTGTTATCATGTGCACCCTTAGTCCTTCTTTTCATTAAATTAGACATACCCAATTCTCCTGACCCTTCTTCATATGTTTGAACCCCCAGTCCCTTATGACTTAATACATCTCTTTTATCTATCTGCTCTCAGAACTGTGAAAAGATTATGACGGATAATTTGCAAATGGTACTGAACCAGTGGGGATATTCTACCAGTTTGGTCCGGTTCTGCTGAGCTGGTAGCAGCGATGAGCAGCAGAGACTGAACCGATTCTCTCCGTCGTTCTGCTGTTGGGCCCACCCACCTGTCCGGGCTCCCATACTCACCTTTATCCTCTGAATTTGAAGCACAGCTGCTTTGTGTGGCATAGAAGAGTGCCGTGCGGCAGCTGCTGAAGTGACTAGGATCGTACAGGCTTGCAGAAGGTGAATTAGAATGGCTCTGCACCTCTGTGCCTGCACAAAGTGCATGTTTGGCATGCATGCGCATGCAAAGTATGTGCACATGTGCAAAGTGAGCCCACCAAGCCACGCCTACTGAACCGGTGGTAAAAATATTTGAATCTCTCCATTGTACTGAACCATCTGTATTCAACCTTAGCAAGCTGGAGTGGATTTGGATTTTGCTCTCCAATAAATCTGATGTGTTATGATATCTGAGAAGACACTCAGCCTCATAGGTGTGGAGTGTACTAGTCATTTTTGTTCTGTGCCAGCTTGTTACACTGAATTCTCAATGCCTACCATCCTTGTGTACTTTACTATGCCTCCGTTCCACGTTCCTTTATATATGTTTCTCAGTCATGCACCCCTGAACATCAGTGGTGGGATTCAAATTTTATTACTACTGGTTCTGTGGACATGGCTTGGTGGGTGTGGCTTGGTGGGCATGGCAGGGGAAGGATACTGTAAAATCTCCATTCCCATTCTGTAGCTTGGTCTCTAACATAATGTATATATTATGTGCAGAACTGTTACTTTATAGACAAGTCAGTTTAGCTAGAACCCATTTAATTGAACTTATTGAGATAATGTGCAAAGATCTGAATGCTGATTCTATATAAGGTAGGAAAATCAACATATGTGTGTGTGTGTATATATATATATTTCTTACCTTGTATTTTACCCTTATTTAATTTTCTTTGATATAGTTGCAAGACTAATCAATTAATAAACTACTACTACTACTACTACTACTACTACTATACTACTCCTCTGTATCTTGGTATTCAAAGTTCAGGTTTTTTAATTCCTTCAAAGTCCAGGCTCCCTTGGTTCAGTCTGCTTTATATCTTCATGGCTTTTACCTTTTTGGAAACCATCTGTTGTCTTTCTGATATGAGATTCATTGACTGGCTCTTTTGATCGTATTATACATTGTCCTCAACCTAAGACTAATTGCACCAGTGGTGGGATTCAAATTTTTTTACCACCGGTTCGGAGGGTATGGCTTGGTGGGCATGCTTTGCCTAACGCATGTACGCAGCTTTTCCCATACCAGCTGAGGCCTGCAACACCAATCAGCTGAGAAGATAAAAAAGAGAAAAGTGCAGGGGAGGGTAGGAGAGCCAATCCTGCACTTTTCTCTTATTTCTTCTCTCAGATGATTATCCCAGATGTTTTTTTCCTCCTCTCAGCTGATCTTCAGAAGCTTTTTTTAAACTTCCACTTTGGTTGAACTGGTCCAAACCGGAAGTATACCACCACTGAATTACACCAATATTCAGAATTTTGGTCATCCCAACTGTGCCCTTACAGTCGCTTGACAGTGATCTGGGTACTTGGCAACCAGTTCACCCTTAGGACCGGTTGCATCTTGCACCTCAAGATCACATGGCAGCAAGTATAGTTTGCAAGTTGCTGGGTAAGTCTCCCTCACTCACATAATCTCTCCCAAGCACACTCATGTATACACCTTCTGTCCCACACTATACCCTTGTGTACCTTCCTCAACATAAGGCATAGTTCCCCCACCCACTCCTAGCCACATCCCCATCACTGTTTCCACACTTCTTCAGAAACCCATGTTCTCTCTTCCACCTGGCAGTAGTCATTTATCTCCCTACTGGCTGGACATACAATTTTCTTCTGGCTTCCTCACTGATATTGCTGTTGGAAGTTGGCGGAAAATTCCATCACCTAATAATTGTATGATTTGTTAATGATAGCAAGCAGAACTGTAGAAATTATCATTGCTATGTGGCTGCATTTTATGTCTGCATCATTTGGTAATGGAAATTCCAGTCCAAATTGTGGTTGTTAAGTCAAGGAGTACCTTAGCTATACAGTATATATGCAGTATGTTTGTGTATGTGCATGTATTTATAGATAGGCCTCAACATATGGGCACAATTGAGACAGGGAACTTTGTCATTAAGCAGTGCAGTTGTTCAGTGAGAAATCACATGATTGCCATCAGGACTCGGTCACAGTCATAAGTGTGGGTCACTTTTTTCAGTGGTATTGTAACTTTGAGTGATCTTTAAATAACTGATTATAAATCGAGGACTAACTTTATGCATATACATACACAAACACATAAGCATATACATTCACCAATTGATCCTCGAATCTCATCACACAGGAACTTCAAGAAAGCCATTAGGGAATCAGACAAGCTATCTTCCTGTGCCAATCTTCAGATTTATTCTTCCTATATTTTCCATGTTACTCTGAAAAGTTCTCCTTATCAGATATACTTTGTTTACGAGGTGAAAGAAAAGCTTTTAAGGAGAAGAGAGGAGAGACAATGACAGTTCTATATTTTAATACAGAATAAATTTCTTAACAAGACACACAAGCCCAATAAGCTAATAACCGTATTTAACAACAGGTAAAAAATACAGTTCTTAGCATTTGTGCTTGGAAGGGCCCTAAAAGTACATTTTATTTTAGTCATATTGATTGAAAGCCATAGATAAGAAGTGTTTTACAGCTCAGTGGAAGGACGCACGAGTTGAATGCAGAAGGTCACAGATTCAGTCTCTGACATTTCCAGGTAAACCTAGAAAAGTTCCAGCCTCTGACCTTGATGAATGACTACCACTGGGCTAGATGGATCATTGGTCCAACACATTGCTATAAATCTCTTATCACAGGTAGCAGAGGAAAAAGAGCTTGCTTGCATAGTACAAGGACCCAGAAATGGGAGTATTCATTCTGAAAACTCTATTTTAGCAGGTCACAAAGGGAATCCTAATATATTGTAAATAATAAAGCTGTCATTTGATCATCATAGGTGGATTTTTGCTTTAAGATACTGTATATGAGCAGGAGCTATATTATCACTCCTGTGCCCTCTGAAGAACATTTTCCACCTGCAGCTCCAGGTGGCTCTAATAAATATCATTAAATAAATTTAGGTAGTAACTTTCTTTACTGTTCTTATAATCAGTGGTAATTTGAGACTACTAAACTCGTGTGCCTCCTTTTCCTATAGGAAAGTTTTGATGAGCTGGCTGTTCCCTTGGACACTAAGTCAAGATGTTAGATAAGCTTGTCCTGCAAGAAGTAGCCTAGGTTGATGGATCCCAACTGTATATCAATTAGTTTTATTTTGGTTGTTTTTTTCTTTATTTTGAGTCATACTGTGTTTACACCCCTTTGGAATTGAACATTTGAACTTGGATGGCCATATTAGCCCTTTACTCTAAGCTAGTAATTATCCGAATTGCATCTCATTGGCAACTGTGTCATACAGAATCCTGGGCAAGACTGGTATATGGTTTTATCCATTTGGGTTTATGGTTTGATTCAGTCAGGTTCTTACATTATTAAGGTTTGTGTAATGCAAATAAGATACATTTAAATTAAAATGCAAATTTTATAAAAAATATTTTCTCCCAGCAGTCCAGAAAGATGGAATGATATATTATAACAGATGTTACTAAGAATGTCATGTGTTCCCAAAGCTAGTGTAATTCAGCTAATTCCAAACAGCTTGTATACTCTCATCTACTCTCTAGTCTCATCTTCTAAACAGAAGTTAATCTTAAATTATGTAACACTTCCCAGAGAAAATTCATGCAAATCTTACCTAATTAATTTATTTTTGATTTTCCCAGTATAGCCTTTGCATGTATGTGGGCATATGTCTGTCTGGTTGTCTGTCCATCAATCTACAATAATTCATTTATTTCACAGCTGGATTTCTTAGTTTTTGCTTTCCAAAATATATCTATATATATCTCCTTCTCTCCCTCCCTTCCTCCCTCCCTCCTTGTGTGTGTGTGTGTGTGTGTGTGTGTGTGTGTGTGTGTGTTGGATCTCCCAAATATATGTAAACACAAACTCATACTTTTTTAATTTTGGTTTTCAGTAAAAACTACACACTAATTCCCTCTTAATGTATGTGTCTCAGTATAGTGTACACTTGTATTTTTCATGCAAAATGTTTATTTTTGTTTGCACAAAACAAAAAAACTAAATTAAAAATACAAATTTAGTAAGAAAAATCTAGCAAGCGGGTCCAACAAATTATGTGCAGAACTGGAGTAACCATTAATTTAAGAATCATTTTGTATAGTGTTTATCTGTTTTCCCATGGAGAACACAGATGTTTAAAATTAAGTAAGTGTTGTGAATAGAAATAGACTGCTGTGTTCCTCATATTATAATAATTCACTGCCATGTATTAAGGATGTAACAACAAAAAACAACAAAATGGCTATGTTTTAAGTCAAGTGTCTGTATATTTGTGTGTATCTTTTTGTTTTCATCTTATGTTAGTTTCTAATGTCATGCTTGATTTATTATGTTCCCTCAAATTATTTTCTTCTCTTGGTGACTACATAGTTAGGGAGATTATTGCATTTGAATACCTTTTCCAAAGTCTTCATGGCTGCTCCTCCAAGTGCTAGTCTGTAAAATGTTTCTTGACTTCTTGTTCCTTCTTTGTTTCCTTCATGATTGATCCTAAAAGGCAGAAGTTATCCACCACTTCAATATCTCCTTTGTCAAAAATTAAGCCAGGGATGTCAAACTCGATTTCATTGAGGGCCTGATCAGGGTTGTGTTTGACCTTGGGGGAAACATTTCTCCATTTTCACTGGGAGATGGAACAATCCTTTGTTGTTTCCAGAGCATCCCCATGGGCCAGATCTAAACACCCCATGCACCAGATCCAACCCACAGGCCTTGAATTTGACACCTTTGTCTTAAGTTGTCTGTTCTACCTTTTTTATTATTAGTTTGGTCTTCTTCACATTTAATAAGTCCAGGATTTTTTTTTTCATTTTGCTCCTTAATGTTTATTATTAAGGCTTTGTGTTAGGAGGACGAAGGTGCCCAAAGGGTACTAAACATTACTTCCATATTCTCCCTGCGTTCATATGAACCTTAAAAAAAACCCCACAGCTGAAAGATTTGCTTTCATTGGTCAACTTCTTATATGACATCATTCTGTATCATCCTGAAAAAGAGCTCTGGCTTTAATTAATAGCTTTCCTTTGAGACTGGAAACAGTTCTTCCAAATATTTTTTTAAGTTTATTGATTTTAGCAGTAAAATTCAACACAAATAAAATTTAAAAGTGGCACAATCTGTAACTATTAAGCAGAGCATAACCCAATCGGTTGATATGCAACTGTCAACAGTACATATTTTAAAATCCAGAATAAACAAAATCCTCCCCTCCTCTTCAAAAAAGCAATAATATATGGTTTTTGTGTTGTGTTGTTGGGTAATAGCTGGGGTGGGATTCAACCGGTGTAACAACCAGTTCAGTGAGTGCACGCTTCACAGGCAGATGCATGCTTTGCATGTGTGCACAGCGTTTCAAAACCACCAATTTTCAGCTCTAAAACTTATCTTCTGCTGCAGCCCCAGTGAGTAAAATAGCTGAGGTAAAGCAATCCGATGTGCCAGGTAAATCAACTGAGCTGAAAAACATGGAAATATAGGACAAACTAGGGGGGGTGGGCAGGCCAACTAATCACCAGAACTACAGATTTGCCCTTACTGGTCCAAACCGGCTGAATCCCACCCCTGGATAATAAGGCAGGGGCAGTCCTTGTCTTATTCAATGTCAGAATACATTTCAAATTTTAGATATCATTGTGGTTAACATCCTGGTCAAAATATATAAAAAAAAAACCCTAACAAGATAGCCTATGTTTTTTTTTTTTAACTTGAACAAGTTTTCAAGAACTTTCCTAAAGTGGATGTACTTCTTAACATTGGTCAGCAGTAAAGGTTCATTTCCCAGCATCTCCAATTTTAAAAAAGGATGCTTAAGAAGGATGGAGAAATGACTTGTTGCAGAGAAGAAGTACTATAGTCCTATGTTCATCATGGATATTTATTTTAAAAGGCTCTGCTTTTTAGATATGTAGACACTCTTCCACAATAATAAAGAAGCTGTATGGTATTGATAAAATGTTTCTAACCTAAAAGCAGAAAAAACAATGAAGTGAAGAGGGTAAATGAGGCTTCTATTGAATTATAGAAGGACAGGGTTTAAGCTTTCAAGTAGCTTCATGCCATAGCAATTATGTTGCAATGCAAGAAAATATCAATGAATTGTTTTAAGATTTAGGTTGTTTTCCTAAATGTATGGAAGAAGAGTGATGCATGCATTGTGAATCCACCTTATGGTAAATTAATATGTGACATAGTACATAGGCTAGGAACTCCTTCAATCTCTCTTTACCTGTTTTTCCCCGTATCCAGTTACCATGACAAAGAGGAGTGCAAATGGCTTACACATGTACAAATCACAATTTGCTTCTTGTACCAGCATGAACAAACTATACAAGGGAAAAAAAACCTAGCTAAGAATGTGTCAAGTTTGAGTATGAGGACACCCAATTATTTTAGAAGCAGAAACATCCAGTCTCTTTCCTGCGGAATGAAAGAAGAAAGAGCAATACTGTTAAAAGTGCAAGGCTTACTGAAATTCTAAATTAAGGTTTGGTATTACATGCAAAGTGGCAACCAGCTTGGCCTGTCAGCTTATAAATGACATGTACAATCTGAGAGATACATTTTAGAATCCTTTGTGACACGTCTCGGTGAAGGTGATCAAGATGCAGAGAAAATTAGCATGTGAAGACACAAATGGACCTGTACCTCGGAGCCTTTTCCAAATTTAAAGCATCATCAGGTAGACTGCAAGACAAGATAGACAATTTCAGCTCTGATCACTCAGTGAAATTACTATGTCATTGGCCGCACACCCTGCAGCTTTCAGAGGTGATTTGAAATACGGCCTCTGCTAGGAGGAAGATTGCCTCCCTGTAATGTAAAGAATTATTGCCAAACACACAATCAGTGCTTGAAGATTAGAGCTCAGTCTGGTGTGATTGCCCATCTTCTGTGTTTATACAGTAATTATATCTAGGTTTTACTTTCCTGCTAAGAGATTTGGTAAATTGTCTTATTTTGTTACTGTTTCATAGACAAATTCTTCTTGATGGGGAAAAAAAAATGTGTTCATAAATGCATAAATCATTGTACTGTTTCATTAATAATCAGTGCTATTGAGTCAAGATTGACCTTTGTGTGACACCACATGCACAAGGGCTCACTACGTTGATGTCTCTTTGGTGGTAATCCATAACACTTTTAAGGGCACTGTTATGAGCTTCTTGATATTAAGTCATTCATCTCATTCATTTCTCTCCCTCCCACTTCCTCAATTTCCAAACAAACTCAATTTTTTAAAACTCTATCATTTATTCACACAAGTTTCCGCTTGTTGATCTTTGCTTCAAAAAAAGACGTCAGTCTTCCTTTTATACTCCGATACATTCAGGGGTGAGCTGTTATTGGTTCGCAGCAGTTCAGGTGAACTGGATGTTAATTTTACATCTGGTTTGCTGAAGTTGCAATGACTAGCTGGCCCCACCTACCCCTCTCCTCCTCTCCCAGGAGTCTCCACGTAGCCCATTTTGGATCCCAGGTAAGTGCAGGGCTTGTGCGGAGACTCAGAGAGGGTGAAAAATGGGCCTCCCAGATGCTCCAGAAGGTCAGAAACGGGCCTTTGTCTGGCCTACAGAGAGCTTCCGGAACCTCCGGAATGGGCCTCGTAGAAGCTCTGGAAGGCTAGAAATGGGCCTCCAAAGCCCAGGGAGGCTATTTTCGCCCTCGTGGATTCTTGAGGAAAGCCTCTGGAGCTCAGGAGGGTGAAAATGCCCCCCACCCCACCCCCATGGCCACAGCAACTAGGAAAAGAATCAGTTACTAACTTTTTTGAAGCCCATCTCTGGATACATTGACTGGTGTACTTTACAGTCCAAAGTAACAGTCTTCAAATCCATGAATTAAAAGAATCTTTATCTTTATCTTCTTTCTCTTTCCTCAATGTTCAGTTTGCATAATTGTAAGTTATTACAAGGAAATAAATAACTAATCTGCTTTTGTTGAAATATAAATATCCTTTTTTCTTCAGGATTTTGTCTTTTTGCCATTTTTTTTTCCTCCATAGAATCCATTCTCCAACAAACTTTATCTCGTGTTGAATCTGAGAAAATGAAACTACTTCTTTCAGTTCTTCATCAAAAATTGTGAAATCACAAAGCATGTTTGTTAATGTTTCCTCTGACTTCTTATGATCAGCCATATTCCACATTCATTATGAGTTGTTTGATAATAATTTAATTAAATTCTATTTAATTAATACCAGTAATGACAATTGAATATCATAGTTATACACCACTGTAAACTATTCAAAACAAGATATATACTAAAGGTAAATGTAGAGCAAAATGCAAACATTTTTGCATTTATTTATTTATTTATTTGCCAATTTACCATTTTATTGAATTATAAAGCAGTGGGAGGAAAAGGCGGAAGAGAAGTGAGGAAGGATAAAGAAAAAAAGAAAAAGAAACATTGACTTCCAACTCTCTCTTTTGCAATAAAATAAGGCATTAACATCAAATCACAACTTTTTGTTTTTTCATAATAATATGAACATGGGATTTCGGCCGGATCAATTCTATTTAATTTGTTTTTAATTGTACATATTGTTCATTCAAAATTTTCTGTATTAAAATATGAATCGTACTTCTTCTTCTTTTTTTTTTTTGCATTTTTAACCTAATTTAACTTCTGTAACCTAATTGATCTCCTATCTGAGAAGATCATCTGGCTGTATGCTCAGCAAGTATTCATTCTACATATCATGACATAAAAATGGTGTTACAGAATTTTGTCTGCAAGTAGAAAATGACTTCTGTTATCACACAAAAACTTGCACAATTGTTAATAAAGTTGTTTTACCTAAAAGTCCATTTTGGTTGAATGGACAAAAAAGTTAATGGCAGTAAATACTAATGAAAAGAACCACAACTACATTCACTCTGAGCTATCCGAGTTTGATATATAATGTAATGTAATGCTCTGATCTTGAATCATCAATTTGGTCCATCTAAATCCAATTAAATTTCTCTCATTTATAGCCATTTCAACATTTTCAGATCTTTTTTGTTTCTTGCTCCACACGTTCTCTATATCTGCTGAGCCCAATATCTGTTCTCATACCATTTTGAATTATCCTTAGGTTCATTCTTTCCATTTAATCTATATATCAAGGATAACTATATCAGGAGCTCCTGTTACTGCCAGCAGCTTTTGCAAGTTTGTTGAAGATGAGGAAATTTTCCACTAGATAAGGGTAATATTTCCCTGGGATTGATTTTTCAGTAAGGTATTCATTATTTGCCCTTCCTATCAGGAATTGGGAATTTCATTATGATTGGCCATATATTTACTATTATTTATTGCTACCTTTCTATTTTTTCATGTCATTCTGATTACTTTTAATTGCTCCTTCAGGGTGATTTTCTCTTTTGCTATCACTCTTGCTGTCAATTGAATTCAGAGTTTAGACAAGAGTACATATTTTGGCTTTCAGTCTCTTCTTCCATCTGTGTACCATCCATCTCTTTGATCACTTCATAATTAACTGTCATCAAACATGATTGACTTTGGTCTGCAATGTTTTCACTTGTAATCATTAGATACACACAAAAATGAGTGTTGGTTTGCCTTAAGTCACTTGCTCTTGCTTTATTAAATTAAATAGAAAAGTCATAAAAATGTTACTATGGAAACTTCTAAGTAGAAGATTTTCATTGGTGTTGGTGGTGAAGATGTGATAATATATAGCTTGTGAGGATGATGAGAAAGCAAGCAGGATGAAAACGAATGATTGAAGTACCTATTAATAGATGAAGCTATTTTCCTTCTAGCTGCACTCATTTCAGGTTTGAAGGAGAAAGAGCAAGATTTTATATATAAGATTTTCACAGTACATAATAGAGCCAGAGGAGTTATATTTTTTTCCTTCCTCAGAAGCTCTCCATTACAACACCATATTTTAATATTGTGTTACACATAAATCGCTATTATTATCAGAGAAGGTTCATTTCATTCCCCATCCAAACTTACAATCAGAACGAAAATTTTCTTGGAGAATCTCCAGTCATGCTGTAGAAGATGCACAAAGCAAACAGAAAGAAAAGTGCATACTTCTAAGAAGAAACTCAGAGTAAGAAAAACAATAGCAGATCTTCTAATATATTGGCTTCATTGAAAAATGTCTTAATTTTTTTTTTCAGTGAAACAATACATGTTCTACAACAGCCAAAACTTCTTTCCAATAGCATTATGATCTCCTGACTACAGTAACAATATCATACAGTAATCATTATTATCACCCCAAGAATCATTTTAGTTTGAATATATGTTTTCCCTGAAATATCTCAATGATGATACAAATGCAACTGGAGAGGGGTTAATAGTCTTTTTCATTTATTAGCTTCCTCATATAGGCAAAATGGAAGTACCATCAAAACATTTTCTGGAATTTGCTTCTCAATTGTAAGAACTTTTTTTTTTAAAGCAATACTTTAAACAGTAAAGGAATTACAAAGCAAATTTTGGAAATTTTTAAACAAACTAAGGGCCAGCAGGATTGGAAATCCCTTTTTTGGGAGAGGGGGTGGTATAAAAGTGTAATAAAATAAATAAATAAATAAATAAAATTTTGAAATTAATTGTAACAATCCTTCCTGTCAGTTATTTAAAACCCTGTTAAAAATATGAAGAATTAAAAGAATAAGAAATCTTCTTGCAGGAAAATGCTGTGGATTAGGAAGAAGAAAATATGATAAGGGAAGACTTTGAAGGCTGGATATTACAGGTAACCAGAAAAAGCTAACATTTACAATTAAGGGGGAAAAAGAAATACTAACACAGAATGGATAAGAAAAATTCAAGGGTATTTATCAACAAAGCATTCAGAAATTTCTTTTAACATTGTCTGATAAAAAAGAAGATGTAGAAGAGGATACAAAAATATATTTAATGGATTTAAAACAGATTTAAAAATGATATGAGTGATAAGGAAAAAAAAGAAATTTCATGAAAGTTAAAAACGAAACCAGTTGATTTATCAATAGAGAATGGAAAATTAAGTTCAGAGAGCACTAGAAACTCCTCATTTCAACTCCAAATATTCTCCTCTATTCATTTCTTAATAGCTAAAAGCATACACAAATAATAAATCAGAAGGATGACTTGGACAACTTTATCTTGGACTTTCAAAAGAGATATGCTATATTTGTGAAGGAGTTTGTCGTGGCCCGTCAGAGCCTGTGTCCGAGGAGGATAAGGATGAGACAGAGCTAGGAGGAACAAATGAGGAACAGGACAAAGCAGTCTCAGGTCTCTCGGGCCTGCGAAGGGTCACCAGTGAAGGAGAGAGGATGCAGAATGACCAAACAAGGGGGGAGGAAAGGGCAGGCAATGGAGCAGAGGAGCAATGGAGCTCTGGCAATGAGCAATTAACCCCCTGATCCCTGAGCATGGGGAATGAAGAGGAGGCAGGATCAGTGCAGGGTAACCAGATGACCTGGGAAGAGGGCACCCCTCCCCTCCTCACAAGGCTCACTTGGCGAATGAGATTTAAAGAGACGTCATTGGGAGGGGCACTTTTCAGGAACAAGCATTGTCTTTTTCCAGTCTCATGTGCTGTTACCAATGTCTGGATACTTTGCTGTGCCTTTCCCTGCTTGCCTTTCTCTGCTTGTCTTGCGCTGTTTGCCTTGCCCTGCTTGCCTGGCCTGACTATGTGTGAGTTCGAGTGACACAGTCTTGCTCTGGGCTGTGCTGCAGTCCCAGTGAACTCTTCCTATAACGAGACTTATTGGAACCAAATTCCCTGAACTGTGGCTGCTCTCAGAACTGTGGTGCTCCTAATAGCAGCCAGGAACTACTGGAAGTGCATGTTTAGAGCTTTGCTCCTGGACTTGTTGTGAACAGTGGAACTTTTGAGGGAAAGTTAGAACAATAAAAGAGAATTTCTGGAAAAAAAATAATGAAGAGAAATCATGTGTTGGATGCTAGTTGAAGGAAATGGACATCAACATTTTTAAAAGCAAAAAATAAAGAATATAAAGTTGGTTCATTTGATCAAGGTTAAAACATATATCTGATATTCTTTCTAATAGCTTCTTATGGATTTTTTTTTTAAAAAATAGAACTGAATTACAAAGTTTAAAAGTAAGATATACTAAAGAAGTGATTTTTTTGTTCTTGTTAAAATATAGTTATATAAAATATAGTGTTAAATTTGTGAAGGAGCTTCTGAGAAGAGACAAAGAGAAAATAACAAAAAAGTAACCCATGGCGAACTATTTGAAGGAATTAAAGATTAAGATTCTTAATACATTGCCATTTCTGATAGATTTTAATGGATTTCTCTTCACTAAGTTCAAATGATAAGGCTTTAAAGATTTATTTATAGATAAGCTATGGGAAGAAGAGATGTCTTCATCATAAGATAAATAATATGTTACTGTGTGGAAAGTAAAGGATTATGAAACTTTTATTTGATTAAGATTAAAATATATATGTTATTTCTGGTAAATCTTAATGGATTTTTACTGGTTAAAATTGAATGCCATTCTTTGTTTATAGATCAGATATGAGAAGCAGAGATCTTTGGTTGAAATCTTAAGGAAGCCAATAAGTTACTTTGATTGTACGTGTTTTGATAAAAAGGGAAGCCTTTTATTTATGTATCTTTTTTCTCTTTTTTTCTTATATTTTATCCCCCCCTTTTTAATCTCTGCATGTCTCAATTTTTCATTAGTTTTTTTAATCTTTGCATTTTTAAACTTCAATAAGTTATTATTAAAATAATAATAACAGCAATTGTTCGTGCATGTCCACTGCAGGTGAATGCCATTTAATTGAAGTTTATAGAATGCAATCTATTAGATTGATCCATTGCATTTTGGTAAAAAAAAAATTTTTTTTCAGATCTGAAGCTAAAACAGCATGATTGGTTGAAAATCACTCAGCCAACTTCTGATCCTGAGGACCAAGTACTTGCATGTCATCTATTTATGGTTGGTACAGATAATGAGTTATTCTCCAAAGCACCTGAAGACAGGAGAAGAACCAATGGGTAGAATCAAGGAAAGAATCAAGGACAAGAAGCAAGGAGAGAAGCAACCTAGAACTAAGGAAAAAATTCCTGATAGAACAATTAATCAGTGGAACAACTTGCTTCCAGAAGTTGTAAATGTTCCAACACTTGAAGTTTTTAAGAAGAGATTGGATAACTATCCAATCTGAAGTGGTGTAGGGTTTCCTGCCTAAGCAGGGGGTTAGACTAGAAGACCTCCAAGGTCCCTTCCAACTCTGTATTCTATTCTAATTGTAAGTCATCTGTTAATGCTGCAACAAAATAAATTTGATCTCAAAGGTTGATCTCAAATGTGATCTCATACCTTTTTAACCCTTCCCTTTTCAACCGAACACCACTCCATACCTTCTATACTACTATCAGAAGGGTGAATTATAGAAAAGATGACAATAGATGATTCCACTACTAAGCTGAAGTTTTAAAAAGTGAAATGAAAAGTAAATCTAAAGTCACAAAATGGCTACCGTAGCTAAATATAGAGCAGGGCTGTCAAACTTATGGTCTGCAGGCCAGATGCATCATGTGTTGGCCACACCTGGTTTAGCGAAGGGGAAAAAAGTCCCGATACATCACATGACGACACCATGATGACATGAGTTTGACTTCCTTTATATAGAGGAAGAGGATGTTAATCAAAACTGAACAACACATTAGGGCTGGTTGTCAATCAACCCTACAAACTGTGAGCTTGTGTAAAGGTACAAAGGCTAAAAGACTAAAGAGTCTGAACAAACTTGTTTTATTATTTATTTATTTATTTATTCCATTTATATACCGCCCTTCTCCCGAGGGACTCAGGGCGGTGAACAGCCCATCTAAAAACCCCACAAAGAATACAAAAGTTAAAAAATATTAAATTTCAATCGGCTGCTTGATAAAACTAACAACCCCCCCCCCCTTAAAACCCAATTTAGAATTAATAAAATGGAGACCAAATTAAAACTGATTATGTTATTATCTTACATGAAACCACTGCCTGTGCACAATCGCAGCATTGTGTAATGCTTGATGCGGGGCACAGCAAGGTCTTGTGGCTTTTAAGTATTTAGTTTTCTTGATAGGACTAACTAGTTCTAAATGGGACTCCAGAGAAAATGATGTCATATGCAGCATCCTGCACAACATGAGGCAGCTATCGGCAATGACTTAGTTAGGGAGATCTGAAATGAGTTTGTGTCTTTCTCAACCATTTTGACAGAACATTACCATTTCAATGTCAAGGAAAGGGCCTATTGTTAAAGACCTCAAAAAGCAGCTGAAAATGGCCTATTACCTTTTGTGAATGTCAGCTCTCCTTTTATGATGAGTGATAGGTAAAAGTGAGGAGAAAAGTGAGGAGAAAAGGAGATTTCTAGTAAACATGGAAGCCTAGAGTTGTCTCAAAGAAAGAGTCATTTTCCTCAGGTACAGAAAAATAATGATGGGTGATCTGTTCTCCCAGTATAGAATTTCCCACCAGCAACAAATAACTAAGCTGGCTCTTTCATAAGTGGAACAATTTTTCTTCATACTGTTTAATACACTACAGCAGTCCCTTTCCTTCTTGATAATCAAAGCCTTGTTCAAGATTCCCAAAGGCTCCATCTTCCCTGCCAACCTTCCTCATCAATGTCAAGAGTTTGGGCCTGGAAGGACAGTAAGAGTCAGAACAAACACATCCTTATCCTTCCACAAATGGAATGTTGTTAACAACTGAGGAAAATAGTGACAATGAGATACAGTGAAAGTAGTATTTTTTGGTGTAAGCTTCATGTTTCTGATGGC
Organism: Bungarus multicinctus; assembly: GCA_023653725.1. NCBI lineage: Eukaryota > Metazoa > Chordata > Lepidosauria > Squamata > Elapidae > Bungarus > Bungarus multicinctus. Next base: position 39,779,095 of record CM042851.1, on the reverse strand, counting down.
CCTCTCATAAAAACATAAAATAAAGTCAAATCCTCAGGCTATAGATTGGGAGTTATCTTCCCCAAGAGTTTCCATCTTTGCTACAATTTAACAACAATAACCACAACCAAAATTTTTTTCAACCTTTTAAAAAACAAAACCAGTGAGGGATAGATTTCTTATGTTAATCAAAATTATGAGTTGGCTGAAGATTATACATGCTGGATTGAGTTACCTTTCATTGTTCATTTATTTTGTTAGCACTTTTAAGTATCCCATACTTTAAGTAAAGCTCAAGAGAAGAAGTCTTCCCATAGATTAGGGGTGTCAAACTCAATGCCCATGGACCAGATCCAGCCTGCGATTGGTAGGTTCCAGCCTGTGGGGCCATCCTGGTCTATCCAATGTGATGAAGAAAGATCAGGCCAGTATGGCTTCAGCCCGGTCTACCCAGTGCAAAGAGGAAGGATTAGGCCACCATATCTTCAGCCTGATGTACCCAGTGTGAAAAGGAAATATCGGGCCAGCATGGAGTCAGCTTGCTCTACCCTATGCGAAGAGGAAACATGCCAGCAGTTTGGGGAGTGATGTGAAGCTGGCACACCCACCCAGTTGATCATGCCCACCCAGTCAGCCACACCTATCTGGCCCCCCAAAGTCAACCACAGCCCTGATGTGGCCCTCAATGAAATTAAGTTTGACACCCCTGACATAGATCATGCCAATTCTGCAAAGTATGAAAAGCTGGAATGATCAATGAAAAAATTGCAGGATAGAAAGAAAGCACCCATTGTCAACTCACACCTACAGTATCCTTGACCATAAATGAAGCTGAAAGCAATCCCCAAAGAAATTCCACACTTTAAAATTTAAAAACAAAACAATGACAACAACCCTATTCCTGACAATGAGACATAAAAGTAAAAGCTTCTTTCAGAAAAGAAGATAGGAAGAAAGGAAAGAAATCTGATGACAGATTTTGGTGCAGAAGTTTGTTTATTACACCTTCACTCCATATAGTACATAACAATTATATAATTGTCTTCAATAGGGAAGTTATAACAACGATTTTACAGGATTTTGCTGTAATTGTAAAACAACAACACATAAGCAGTTTACAAGAACTACACACAAGTGAAAGCTATATTTTCTGACAATAAGAGAGTAAAGTATTGATATTTCTTCATTCCATTCTGCAGGCTGTTATCCAGTGACCCTGTTTAAATGCTGCAAATAAACTGTCACATTTTTGTAAGAGTATTGCCTACTTGTACATATCTTTTGCTTTCTCAACCATTTTGGCTGAACACTACCCAAAAAAAAGCCAATGCAATCTTAGGTTGTATTAGCAGAGTGATAGAAAGATCATGTGAAGTGTTAGTACTGCTTTATAAGGTCTTGTTAAGATCACACTTGGAGTACTGCATCCAGTTTTGGGGCATGTGTGTGTCAGTGGTAGGATTCAAATATTTTTACCACTGGTTCTGTGGGTGTGGCTTGGTGGGTGTGGCTTGGTTTGGTGGGCGTGGCAGAGAAGAATACTGAAAAAACTCCATTCCCTCCCCACTCCAGGGGGAAGATTACTGCAAAATCCTCCCTCCCCACCCCAATAACCTGCTTTCCAGCTCCATTTTCCTGTGCAGGGCAACAAAAGAAGACCCAGCTCATCAGCTGGGACTTGGGAGGCAGAGAAGAGATTCGGGCGGGGCCAGTCAGAGGTGGTATTCCAAACGACTCAAAATTTCCGCTACCGGTTCTCTGAACTACTCAAAATTTCCGCTACCGGTTCTCCAAAACTGGTCAGAACCTGCTGAATACCACCTCTGGTGTGTGTGTATGATGATGGAAAGAGTGCAGAGAATGGAATATGTCTAGTTTACTAAAAAGAAGGACATAATAGCAGTCTTCCAATATTTGATGGGCTGCCACAAAAAAAGAGGGGGAGGGGTCATCTTATTTCCAAAGCACTAGAAGCCAAGACAAGAAGCAATGGATAGAAACTAACCAAGAAGAGAAGCAACCTAGAACGAAAAATAAATTTCCTGACAGTTAGAATAATCAACCAGTGGAACAATTTGCCTTCAAAAGTTGTAGGTGCTCCATCAGTGGAGGCTTTTAAAAAAGAGACCAGATAGCCACTTACTTGTCTGGAATGGTATTGGATCTCCTGTTTGAGCAGGGGGGTTGGACTAGAAAACTTCCAAGGTTCCTTCCAACTCTGATGTTCTATGTTCTTCATTTTCCATTTTCCAACTATAAACTGGTTGAAATGATCTTCATTGTCCTTCTCCAGTCTTGTGAACTACAGTTTACTTATAATTCATCTAATAATAATCTGATGAAGAATTGGACCAGCACTAAAAACAAGAGACAATTGTAAAATTAATATAGGTAGCTTTAACAATCAGAGAATAAACAACCAGCTTGTTCATCAACATACCAGGTTTGATACACAATGCTCTATGTGTAAGAGTATGAAAAACAGACAGCTCTGATTAGGGTTTATAAAGAATTTGTAGTAATGCAGCGACTGAGATATATATAGTGATAGATTCCCTCTAGATTGCCTGAATAGCATTTCTATTCTATTGCTGTCAGCGTTCCAACGAAACTCCCCACCACATGCAGCACTCAGAAACAAAGTTCATCCAAGTAAGAATTTTTTAGAGATGTCATATTGGTACATCTGGGAAAACCTGAATCTGAGAGTTCCAGGTTTTCCCTTTGTAACTGAAAATCAAAAACCCATCCCCTGCACCCACCAGTTCATCACATGGTCCAATCACACATCACCCAAACTGGAGACGTTCCTCTAACCATCTCTTTCCAGGTGCAGGGTAACACGTCCTTGACTTTGGAAGAAGAATGTTGTTATGTCTAAACTTCCACCTCTCTATGAAATCCTCCCAAATTTCCAGGCACAAATCTGTGGCAGTGTGGAAGTATAATATGTCTTCCAAAGCTGACAGTTGCCTTGAACAGGCGCAAATAAATGTTACCGATAGCGTAGGTTTTGTCATCCCTGAGGTTGCAAAATGATGGCAACTACAAAGAAGTTGGGTGATAAACTCTAGCAGGACATAGTGTGCTGCTAACCTCGCATTAGTCTTTCACTTTGCTCTGCTCACTTATTTTGGAAGGATGCCAAGATGCCAACAAAGGTTCCACACAAAGTCTGCATTTTTGTCTAAACCTGCAGCAAGTAAACATAAATCAGCCAAGTGAATTATTTTTTTCAAATTTCCCCAGTGTCAGCCTGTAAGACAATGAATTTTGAATTTTCATCCTCGGCAGATCAAAATTATAAATATTCCATGAAATAAATGCTCTACTATTTTTTATTTGTACTGCAGTATTTCTAATACATCAATCAGAAGACTCTTGGTTGCTGCAAATTCCTATGGATATTCTTATTCCCTGGAATATTTTTTTCCAGGACCCTCTAACCCAAGAAGTTTCACATGATAAATTGAGAAATGCTTTAAATAAAAACAAGGAAATGGTTAAATATATAGAAAATTTCTACCTGGCTAGAAGGAAAACTGAAATGCAGAGAGGGATGAAATTATACATCTATTTCATCCATATAGGAGCAACTCCTTTAGAATTGTCACCCGCAATTCCTATTCTAATTCTTCAAATTCTAACTTTTATTTCCTATCAGTGTTACACAAAAAATTCAAAAACATATGGAGGAAGATAGCAATAGCAATAACACTTAGAGTTACATACTGCTTCACAGTACTTTGCAGCCCTCTCTAAGCAGTTTTCATAGTCAGCATATTGCCCCCAACAATCTGGGTCCTCATTTTACCAATCTTGGGAGGCTGAGTCAATTTTGAGCCTGGTGGGATTCGAACTGCCAAATTGCAGGCAGCCTGCAATCAGCAGGAGTAGCCTGCAGTACTGCACTCTAACCACTTCGCCACCAGAGCTCTTAAAAGATCAAATAATTCCCCTGATATGAGATTATAATATAAACATTATTATTTTTCATAATAATATCTAAGGTAAGGATTCTCATTTGATTAGAATAATTGAAAGAAGAGCTCAGCATATGGTCTTAAACTGGAATTAGCAAATATGGAGATAGACTTTTTTAATCCAAATCCAAAGCTAACATTTTGAATTGTGCTCAGATACTGATTTTGAGCCCCTGTAGATATAATCATTCAATTGTACAGTTCCATTAATCAACCACTTTCTCAGCTTGAAATAGTTTAAAGCTTGAAATGTGTTTCAAAGGTAGCTTTATGTACAACTTATTGAACTAATCCCATTTTTATTGAATTTATAGTGTTCCTCTTTTGCAACCCGCAGATGTATGCTCAAAATATGGTGACATTTTAAGAGTTTCCTACAAGGAAATTTCATCCGTAACTTTTAGTATAGAAACTACCTCAATGTCCGTAGAGTATTGACAAGCAACATGGGGAAGAAAATGTTGTACGTCCTCCAGTTCATTAAGATTCCTTTTTCTCCTGAGCAGCAATAGACTTTCTAGCTGGCTGGCTCCTCTTTAAGTCCTGATGTCTTTTAATTGCCCATGAAGTTCACTATCAATAGCTATGTAGAAAAACCAATCGGCCAATTAGGTTTCATTTCCCATGGTTGCTTTTTATGCTAATGGCACTGATCTGTATAAAACCTTAATTGGATGACAAAATTTGCTTAGAAGTTCAGTAATAAGTTGGTTGTTTGCTAGCTCCTGAAAAAGCATGGTCAATGCAACATGTCCTGTTTTAATAATCTTTGGTCTTCCCTCAAACAAGTAATGATTTAAGGCTCTGCATAGTTCAGATTGTTTCACTGTGATGTCTGAACTGACATCTTTCCTGAAGCCTGTGTATCAGAGACAGAATTAGCAAAGTTAACCCTCCCTCATAATTTGGTTTCTGAGCAATGCTGGATATTAATGACCTAGTGATTTATTAAACAGGATAAGAATTTAAGTTGGTTTCTGAAGGTTTGATGGCTACAGTAAAATTATATGCTGTGTAATCAGAGGTTCTGTAGTGACTTGGGGCTGGGGGAAATATTTCAGGCCACATGCTCTGCATCATTGCTGGAAATGTTATTTCCAAAGATTAGAGGATTGCTGCAGGCTCCCATTTTAATGACTTTCTTGTAACTATGAAAATGTATTTATTCTCCCAGGCCTGGGGATAAAACAACTGAGGACCCACCCGTGAGTTTTTTTTTCTTTGAGATGTTGATGTGGCCTTCCAGTTGGTTGTGAGATTTTTAGTTTAGTTTAGGTTTGTTTATATTATTTTCTTTATCTACTTTTAATTGTAAGCTGCTGGAAGATGCAGATAAATCTCCAAGACTTCTAAATTCTACCCTTATCTCTTTCCTGTCTGTGGGTTCTTTAAAAAAAAAAATGACCATTTAGATTGATCCTAATTCAAGACAGATAGAAAAGCATTGGAGCCTGCACTGATGATTTCTTTAGGTAGAAAGATGTTTACTAATCGACATATTTATTTATTTTATTTTATTTTATTCAATTTATATACCTCTCTTCTCCCGAAGGACTCAGGGCGGTGCACAGCCTACTAAAACAACACATATACAAAAGTTAAAATAGAATTAAATAAGGGCTGCTACCGAATCTAAAATCCCAACCTTAAAATTCATTACTTAAACCCCATTAAAAATCAATTTAAGATCAGCCCAGGCCGCCCTGCTCAAAGAGCCAAGTCTTCAAATCACGCCTGAACACCCTCAGGTCGGTAGTCGTTCTCAACTCAGGGGGGAGCCCATTCCAGAGAGCGGGTGCCCCCATAGAGAAGGCCCTATTCCTCGGAGTCACCAGGCGGCACATAGAGGCCGTCGGGACCCGAAGGAGGCTCTCCCTGTGGGAGCGCACAGGTCGATGGGAGACTACCGGCAGAATTCTGTCCTGTTTCTACTCAACACTATTAGTATGACAATTATGAGAATTACAATTACTAAGACAACTACTATATTTTATATTATTATTATTTTATATACTACATCTGTAAGAGATGACCAGACTGAGCTTGAAGGAGGAGTCCAACACATTATCAGTCTTGAGTTCCTTTGTGCCTACAAGAGATCTAAATCCAGCCCAACTTCAATTCCATTGACTCTTATCTACTGCCAATTTGCCTGGTTAGATTCTTGTAAAGAGCTTAAACATGAAATAAACCTTTGTATTCATTTGAACTGCCTGGGGTTCCTGATTTCCCCAGTGCTTGACAATGCCCTATTACAGTATTATATATTATCATTACCTATTAATTTATTACCTCTTTTGCAATTACCTACACCCTATGCTCTATACTATTATTAGTATGCTTTGAAATTTATTTCTTAAGCCTGCTCTGTCTTAAGTCCCTCTTTCAGAAATTTCTTCTTTTTTCCTGTTCTTTTTCTAAGGAACAGCATAGAGAGTTCTACATCTTTTTTTTTTGCATTGTGGTTTGTCTTGCTGGGCCACTATATTTCTTTTTCTATCTTCTGGACTGTTAGGAGAAGGAGGAGGAGGAGGAGAGGAGAAGGAAGAAGAAGAAGAAGAAGAAGAAGAAGAAGAAGAAGAAGAAGAAGAAGAAGAAGAAGAAGAAGAAGAAGAAGAAGAAGAAGAAGAAGAAGAAGAAGAAGAAGAAGAAGAAGAAGAAGAAGAAGAAGAAGAAGAAGAAGAAGAAGAAGAAGAAGAAGAAGAAGAAGAAGAAGAAGAAGAATCCTTCTTTTTTGTTTGGTGCTGTACTCAGATTGCTGCAACCTTCAAGACTCCTGCCCTCCTGAGTTCTGGTTCTAGTTTCTCCGGCGACGGACTGAAATCTGCAACTATGCACAGTTTTGGCCCATGCTTGCTGCTGTAGCGCCCCCATCCTTGCAATTCGGGGCTGAAACCACCCCGTAGAGGTGGTGAAGATGGGGGAGACTGCCAGCCAAGTTGAGAGGAGCCGCATCTCTCCTCCTTGACTAGCCTAAGTCCCTTTCCTGAAGGTGACAAGCAGCGGTCAGAAATGGCTCCCACAAAGGAGAACCGGACGGGATAAGAATGTGCAGGAGGAAGACAAAGAGGAAAGCAGGACAGACCGGACTAAACATAAAGAAACATCTAAACAAGGTACCCTGAAGCTAAAAATATTTAGAGGGATACCACTGAAAGAAAGTTCTAACAGGCGGGCAAAGGAGAGAGAGAAAAGAAGGTTAAAAATCCCTTCTCCTATTTTTTTTTATTTTATTATTGATAGGAAAGAAGTTTATGCTAAATTAATTTGACATTAAATAGGCTATCTTAAGCTGGAATTTGAATGTCAAAGGAAGATAAAAAAGATTTCTTGGTACTTTATTTTACTTTTAATATTTTTGGTCAAAAAGGAGAAGAGGAGATAAAAGGGTGGAATTTGGAATAGAAAACGGAGTTTCACCTGAAAAAAAAATAAAGGATCTAATTGTGAACTTTGAAAAGATTCCCAAGGATACATTGTAACTGAAACTTTGTTGAAAGATACAGTAATGATTGGAAAGGAATTAAAAACAAGACGGACCAGTTTGGGGAAGAAGAGATTGGTTTCTTTTTTCTTTTGTTAATCAAAGTCACTCGGGTGGTTGTTTGAAACAGCATCACTCCTGGAGCAAGTGAAAATATATCTCAAAAATGAGAAAGAAGAGGCAGAAAAAGAAGGAAGATCTTTTGGCTTCGTGTTTGAATTTTTGGAAATGGAGATCCTGGACTATGAAAAAAAAGCTTTAAGAGGAAGAAGAAGGCTGGAACAAAGAAGAAGCCATCTTTACTGAAATAAAGCAAAATGTGGTAAAAAGAGGTAAAAGGGGGAAAGGAGGTAAAAGTTTTAGATTAAAGGCAGCAGCCAAAAAGGAAAATACTTTGAAAAAGAAGTATAATAGCAAGGAGAAGCAGAAAAATAAATTACAGAAAGGGAAAAGAGAGAGAGAAAGTTACACAAAAAAAAAGGGATGAGAAAAAGGGGGGAAGATAGAAAGGGAAAGAAATTATGAGGAACGAAAGCTAGAGATAAAGAAAAAAGGGAAGCATACTAGAATCAAAGGTATATGCTCAGCTTGGGAACGCAGAGATAATGGTTAAATCAAGTTAAAATTGAGAACTCTGTAAAGGTACTAGGGTTATAATTGTAGAATATTATGTGTTAGAAATGTAATATATAAGCAACTTAGGAGATAAACATTATATTATTATGTTTGGTATGTTTATTTAGGGAAATGGAAAAGAAAGAGGAAAGGTCTATATTAGCTACATGGAATGAATTTGAATAATTATTTTTAAAGATTGATAAAATATTTAAGAGTTAGCTAAAATGAATTTGAATAATTGTTTTTTTTATTGGATAAAATTGTATAATTAATTAATGATATATGTATTGATAATTAATGTAAGGATAAAGAAAGGAGAGAAATATTTTGGCTGTTTCCAAAGATTGTTAATGTGAAGGATTTATAGGGTTCATACCAACATGAAAATGATTTTGAATTATTTTATTAATGTTTATATATATACAGTATTTTTGTTAGTGGTATAGATCTTTTTCGCATTTGTGGGGAGAAATACCAACCAGAGTCTGAAGAATGAGATTTATATAAAACATATATTGGATTTGAATGGATAAACTTAATCTTTAATGAGATTATAAATATAAGATTTAAAGTGTTATACTCCGATTGATAACTAGAGGGGAAACCTTGCTTGTGTGTTTTTTTTTTGTTTTTTTTCTTAAAATGTTGTAAGAGAATATATAAAATTGTAAACAATGACAGACAAAATATAAGGATAATAAATAAAAGATATAGAAATTTGGATTGATATTACTATAAAAAAATTAAGAGAAGTTAAAGGAGAAATGGTGAGAAATTGATAAAAAATGATAAGATATAAAGTTGAATTTATAAGGTGAGTATAGATATGAGATTGTGTCTGTATGAAAATGTGATAACCTGGAATCATGCTGTACTCAAATGAGATGTTTTATTTGTTTGATAAAACCCAATAAAACTTTTTTTTTAAAAAAAACTCCTGTCCTCCTGTCTCCTCTCACGATTGTGTTGAGGTTGCATCTTCATGGGCAACTCCACCATGCTGGCACTGGGGAAAAGGCTCAAAAATGAGGGAAAGAAAGAAAAATGGGGCCCAACAATTTGATAAAGCATACATTTACCATACATCTCTAGTCACTTTTGGTTCATGAAGTCTCTGAAGTCTTTTTCACTGTTTTGCTGCTTTGTTCCCTACATAAGCTCAGATTTGGTGGTGGAGGGAAATTCTCCTTAGAGAATCATGACTGCTGCTTATTTTCTTTTGGGTTTATGCAAAAAAAAAAAAAAATCTCCCTTAAATTATCTTAAATCTTTGGATTTTACTTTTCTATAATGGCGTCTTTTGATTAATTGTATCTCTAGGGTTTTTTTTTTTTAAATGTGTTCTTTGTCATTTGTCTTAATTGTTTCACTTGTTTTTTGCATCTTTAAGGGACTTTCATGCTGGTATTTTACTATGACAGCAGCTATTATAGATGAGTAATAAATTTCTGAATTAAATCACATAATTATGCACATTTTAGAAGACAGAGCAGCTTTTTATTGGTGGATGAAAATTATTAGGAACTACATCATTCTTCAGGTGTGATATATGCACAGAAGCAACTACAGTTCCTCCTTCTATTTATTTATTTTATTTATTTATTTTTCAATTGCTTACAAGATAATAGGTATAAGTAAAACATAGTTATGAATACATGGATACATATAAGAAAAATAAAATATAAAAGAAACAATAGGACAAGAACGGTAGGCACTTTGGTGCACTTATGCACGCCCTCTACAGACCTCTTAGGAAAGGGGTGAGGTCAATAGTAGGCAGTCTAAGGTTAAAGTTTTTGGGGTTTGGGGAAGAAACCACAGAGTCAGGTAGAGTATTCCAGACATTGACCACTCTGTTGCTGAAGTCGTATTTCCTGCAGTCACGTTTGGTGCAATTAACCTTGAGTTTGTATCTATTGTTTGCTCTTGTGTTGTTATGGTTGAAGCTAAAGTATTCATTGACAGGTAGGACATTGCAATGTATGATTTTATATACTATACTTAGATCAGACCGAAGGCGGTGTAGTTCTAGGTTTTCAAGGTCATATATAATGTTTATATAATATTTGGTCATATATAATCTGCAAAGAAAAAGATGGTTAAACAATTGTATCTTTTCTTCCACTCTTTTCCAGTTTTCATCATCAGCAGTACTTTTTTTAAAAAAAATGTTAATTTTTCTCTCAGAAATAATATAAAAATTAAAACATGTGTTAAAGCAATATATATATTTGGCTTGCAGTGCTTCTAATTAAACTGGAGGCCAACTGTGTGCAAACTCAATCAAATAATCTATTTGTGTGTAAATAAGTGTTGCAGAAGTGTGTTAGAATGTTTTGTTTTGTTACATGCAAGCCCAGCACTTGGATGAATTTAATAAAGAAAAAAAAAAGTAATTTTAAAGAACAAGAGTTAAAAAAAAAAACCCTCCAAATGTCACTGTTTGGAAGACTGAAGCACAAGCAACTTTATTTAAATCTAAATGGTTGGATAAATCTACTGTATCCTTGAAATAGCGAATTAAACAAGATCAGAGGACAATAGTTCAGTGATTCATTTCATGGAGTGATAGATTTACAAAAGCTCTTATAAATATGAGCTGTCAAGAAAATAATTAAATGGTTACTAATTTCATAAACACTTTCATAAAATTTTCACTATCCATTTGGAAACCAGCTCTTGCTGAATTTTTAGTCTAAGGGTGGACTGTTTGGGTTGTGCAGCAACAAGCACAGAGTGAATACTTGCTATGTTCCAAATAGTATAGGCATGTGTGTGTGTAAATATTCTCACAATCAGTACAATTAATTTTGTAGATGGTGAAAAAAAATCTAAGGCAAATTAAGCTGAACCATATCTGTATATAGTTTCACTTGCATGTCAAAATACACAAACAGCAATAACAAAAGTAAAATATGAGGAGGTGGCCAAGCTGATGGATATTGGAAAAATGTTCTTAACTGGTAACTAATGTTCTAAAAACAAATTATGGAATTATTTAAAGCTAGATACTTGTATACGTTGTGTGTTAATAATTCAAATCTTATGCTGAATTATTAGAATTGACCTCAGAAGGATGGAAGGCTGAGTCAACCTTGAGCTCCGTCAGGATCTAATTCCAGGCTGTGGGCAGAGTTTGCCTGCAATACTGCATTCTAACCAGTAGTGGGATTCAAATGTTTTTGCCACCGGTTTGGTGGGCGTGGCTTAGTGGGCTCTCTCTGCATGCGTGCATATACTTTGCATGCACGTGTGCACCAAATGTGCACTTTGCACAGATGCAGAGGCATTCCAACTCACCTCCTGCAAGCCTGCATGATCCCGGTCCCTTCAGCAGCTGCCGCGCAGCAGCTGCACTTCAAATTCAGCAGATAAAGGTGAGTATGGGAGCCCGAGCAGGCGGAAGGGCCCAACAGCAGATCCATTAGAGCAGCGAAGATAACTGTTTCGATCTCTGCTGCTCATCGCTCCTACCGGCTCTCCAGAACCAGGCAGAACCAGTCAAATACCACCACTGATTCTAACCACTAAGCCATTGGAGCTCAGGGTCAAGATCAGAACTGAGACAAGAGAGTACTGCTCTGAACTGCATTAGTGAGGCTACACTTGCAATTCTTTGTATTCCTTTTGAAATGGGGAAAGACAACATAATCCCCATTTTAATATGGTAACTCATTTTTTTAAAAAAAATTGGTATCATGATTTATATGCAATTTTCCATAGCCCAATTTTAGGTGTAGATTGCGGGTTTTTGAATAATAAATGAACAATGCTCATGTCAATGCTTCTGCAAGTCTTGATAAGAGCAAAAGAGCAAAATTATTTTAAATTTCCAATAACAAAACTTGGGAATGGTGAAGAAAAACCGACATACCTGACATCTTGCTGTCAAGCTACAGATCTTATCTTCCTCCCCTTAGATGCAGGATTAATACAAGGACCTTTGTACCCTCCACATTGCCAAATATCACTTATGATAGATATTGGGAAGCTATCTGCCTAGCTTAATGAACATTGCCCTCCACATTATTGGGGAAATCTAATATTCTAAGAATAGAGCAAATATGCCCATGAAGATCATGTCCTACTTTCTTGTCCATTCTATACAAGACTTCAAAATGATTTAATATAACAGCTGTTTGCTATTTACCCAATTAAATCAGAGATTGAACATGGCCTTTATTTATTTGGGGACAATTTCCACAGAGCTGCAAAATTTTGCTGAATTGCCACTATACAGTACGTATACTTCATTTTTTTTCTTTTTAGAAAAAAAAAATACTTCCGTTGAGCCTATGGTCCCTAACTTGTCCCCCCACAAGTTGAAACCGCTCTAAAGATCACCCCATCAATTTGACAATTGCAGAACTGGCCTGACAATGTGGATAACAAGCTAGACTTAAGGTCCTGGAGAAATTAGAAAACATTATAGCTTTTTGAATCAGTATAATAAGGTACTACAATGAAGCAATAGAATCTGATAAATGCATCATTAAAAACAGCTCATTTAAGACTTGAATGCATGCTTATAACTAAAGATATATAAATGTATACATGCTTCTTAATAGTTTCAAGATTTGTAATTTTGTAATTTTTTTTAAAAAAAGCATTAAAACACCAAGAAAAGTTCAATAAAACTTTGTCAGTTCATATTACTGATTACATTGTAGAGAAATGGCCTGAAGAGACTGTTGGAAACACTTACAGCATGAAAATAAATGTGTCCAGGGCTTAGCAATACCACAAGTGGGAAAACTGGTTTCACTCCTAGGTAAACATAAAATGGACTTCTTTTTAATTCTGCTAAATTCCCACAGAAAAGATTATCAATCAGAAAGCATGACTTTCTCGATTCAGATGCTTGCTTTGCTTTTCTAAAGCTTGCATTGGGCCTTGGATAATTCTTAAAGGTATGTTAAAAGGCAAAAGGCACTTCCATTTACTATTGCTCAAAATGATTAGAGCTTGTAAAGAGTGTGCATTTTGTCTGTGGGATTATAAAACTAAGATGTTTTGTATAATTTGTAATGTCTGGAACTGGCCCCTTATGGTCTGATCTAAGCATAGTACACAAAATTGTCTGCTGCAACGTCTTGCCTGTCAACAACAATTTCAGCTTCAATCACAATAATACATGGGCAAATAATCGATACAAACTCAAGGTAAACCGCTCTAATCTCGATTGCAGAAAATACGACTTCAGCAACAGAGTGGTCAATGCCTTGAATGTCCTAGCCGACTCCGTTGTTACAGCTTCACACTTTCAACCTCAAACTGTCTACCGTGGACCTCAGCCCATTCTTAAGAGGTCCTTCAAGGGGACGTGCGGAAATGCACCAGTGCGCCTACCGTTCCTGTCCTACTGACCCCATTTATCTATATTTGCTTCCTTTGTTCATGTTTAGGTTCATACTTATACTTGTTATCTTGTACATGTTTGACAACAAAAAATAAAATAAAATAAAAGTCAAGGAAATGCCATCAGCAACCAAATCTCTTCTGTGTCTGACCAATATGTTCCTCCTTGTAAAAAAAAAAAAGTTTTTAGGTTCAATGAATCATTCTATTCATAAGGATTAGTGTGGTAAATTATAGCAGCATGAAATATACCATTATTGTACTGTCTTTTTGCTTGTGACTTTATAACTTGTTTTATACATCAATTTACTGCAGTTGAAACTGTCAGAAAGAAAAACAATAGCTTTGGAAGGCGTTGAATGTCAAAAGAAAGGTCAGGTGAGTTGATGCTTGAAGACAACTTGATTGTTGGAGACCCTGGAAATTCAGGGTCATTATGACAATCAATCTAAATGTATTAAAGCCATTTAAAAATAATTATGGAGAGCAAATATATGCTAATGTCCAAAAAGTCTACTTGGCACCTGAAATATAATATGTAGTCAGAAACTGAGGAAATATAATTACATTAATTTATGAATTTATTTATATTTGAATAGAGTAAAATGTGATGATTATATTAAGAATGAGATCTCTAATCATCAGTGGAGAGCCAGTTTGGTCTACTGGTTAAGGCACCGGGCTAAAAACCAGAAGACTTTAAGTTCAAGTCCTACCTTAGGCATGAAAGCTGGTAGATGACTTTGGGCCACAGCCACTCTCTATCAGCCCACAATGTCAGGTTTGGGTGACAAGACAGTTGGTCAATTCCTGTCACAACAAATGAATAAATGCTTGGCTGAGCTGGGGAAAAAAATATAGCAGATCTTGTACTTGCAGGAAAATGCTGGGAAAAAAATTGTTTTTAAAAAAAATATCTGGCCATAAGTAGAAAAGCAAGAAAGCAGACAACTTGTAACTATTGAACATACATAAAGTTTTCCAGTACCACTATAAATAAATAATGGGAAAAATATTTCACAGAGCTGTTGGAAATGTTTGCACTCTGTCCAAAATATTGAGTTTCTTCCAGGTTCAGGTCCCTTTAGACTTTTGAAATCTGGTCATTCATTACTACATTTCTCTAAAGAAAAAAACAACAGCAGAAATCTAGAGAGAAAAGGAAAAAAAAGAGTAACATGGCAGAGGGTAACACACACACACACATGATAAATTTGGAAATATTAGAGGTTGCTCCTATTGCAAACCTTTGAATCAAAGTAACTGAATTTGATATTTATACAAAATTGTTTTATTAATGAAATAACTTTTTAATCTAATACCAAGGGCCTTTAATATCAAATTTAATATCAAGGGCCTTCCCCATGGAATTAATGCTGTTGAAATGTGTTATTTTTTCCTTTTGATGTATCTCACAGAAGATTTTGAAATCAAGAGATAATACTAAATAGTCACAATACAAATGTAAGAGAGAGAGAGAGATGTGAAACTGGGCATAACTATATCTGGTGAAATGAGTTGTTATAATACATTTATTTAAGATTCTGGTTAAAATACTTGGTGGCATACAAATTATGATTAATATTAGCCTTAGTATTATTTCACACCAAACAAGTCAAGAAATAAATTTACTAAATAAAGAGCACTTATACTTCTCTTACAACTTTTCCCAAGTTATTCATAGCATACAATATGTAGCTGGTCGTTTATTACATGAGTTGGCAATTTTTTTGCAACCAGCAGCTGCATTTATTTTTTTCTGAAGCTTCAAAGGGCCAAAGAAAATCCAGTGATCATATGAAAATTCCATTTAAGGTGATTAAAGTTTATGTTGTTACCGCGACACTCAAAGCGGTAAAAGAGGAAGTAAAGACAAAGAAAAAGGTGTCAAATGCCAGGGAAATCAGAAGATCCAGGTAGTTCAAATGGGTATAAAGATTTATTGCAAGCTTAAGTTCTCTCCAAGAATCTGAACTACTAATGGTTAAATTAACAGTGCAAGCAAATTGGTGATAGGTAACAGTTACTGGAATTCAAGGCAATTTGCACTTAGATCTCTTATGAATGTGAACTTGTGACTAATGACACATTTGACCCCTCCCATTGTCTCAGCTTAAATGAACTTAAATGGACTCCAGGGGATTTTAGAGGACAGGAAAGGCCTGGAGGAATGTTGTCCGTAGGGTCGCGATGAGTTAGACATGACTTCGTGATTAATAACAACAACAACAACAACAACTGTCTCAGCCTAGTCATCTCCTATAAGATTTATGTTGGCTCTTCTGCAGGAATTTAGGAAGCTTCTGACTCATATCAAAAAGATGCATTAATAGTAGCTAAATATATATTCTGATTATTTTGCAAAAAGAGAAGATAACTCAAAAGATACTTCTAAAAATAAGTACCGTGTCAATGAATTTTACTGAAATCTTTTTAGGGGACTTGCCCTCAATATTGCTGTAAGGATTAACCATTGTGTATAGTAATCCGACTGGCAAAACTCTGCAGTCTGCAAAGACAACAGTTTTGATGCGTTACATATGAATGAGTCTTACAATAGCTGAAAAATGGCTATGTGAAGTACCAAAGATCAAGAGGCAGTAATTGACCCGAGGTCTCTCTGAAAGTATCACAGCTCTATAGGGAACTGAACCTACTTTTTTTATTTAAATCTAGCACGCTCTTCATCAAAGCACTTTAACCCTTAGCCCAAAGTACTTTCTGGGTTTCCAAGTCAAACTTCTATATTAGGAGAACAGAGCTCTCTAATATATTTTTTTTTGTGGGTGGGGGATAGAGGGAAGAGGGGGAAAATCATAATAAAGATAATAAGAAGGACAAGTGTAAAAAAACATAAAAGGCAAAATACATATGGTGTTGTTGCTATGGCATTTCCTATGAACATTTTTTTTTGCAAATGAAACACATCTGTTGTCTGAAGCTGTGATTCCTTTTTCCTTCATTTTAGATAAAATGTTGCACGCTGTTTCAGAGGCATTTCTGGCTGCTATCTATTGTGTCACGGCACAGCACATTGCAAATATAATAGCTGGTTATGATTTAAAAAAAAACATATTCAGTCTTTCTTTCTCATATGAAAGTATTATTCTCCCTCCCTTTTCTCTTTTCTCAGGAACTTCTTTTTTTAAGATAAAAAAGAATGGAAACATTTGGTTCATTTTACCATTGTACCTTTCTTTTTAAACCAGTAGTTGAAGATTCTTTGCCAGAAATTCAATGTTTTATGTTTCAAACCACTTGTATATCTTTTTTTTTTTTAAGCCACAGTGATCTTAAGAGGTTTTTTTTTCCTTCTCCCTTCCCTTCAGACAAGTATATTAAGGCTTTCAGAAGTTCAGTATATCTATTTAAATTTGATGGATGGGGAGACAATTTAAATGAATGATTTTCCTTCTAATTTCAGGGACACAATCTAAAAAAAAAAAAAATAAGCTTCATGCTGGAATCCAAAGATATTTATTCCTCTTTCAGATTGGGTAGACTTTATTACAGGAGATAAGAATTCTATAAAAAGTTTAGTGAAAAGAACAACGAGGACTGACATGAGAGCAGTACCCACACAATATTTGAGGGGCTACCACAAAGAAGAAGGGGTCACATTATTTTCCGAAGCACTTAAAAGGCAAGACAAGAAACAATGGATTGAAACTATGGATTGAAACAAGGAGAGAAACAACATAGAACTAAGGAGAAATTTCTTGACAAGGAGAACAATTAATCGGTGGGATCACTTGTCTTCAGAAGTTGGAGATGCTCCATCACTGGAGCTTTTAAAAAGGGACTGGATAGTCACTTGTCTGAAATGGTATAGGGCAGTGATAGTGAGCCTTTTTGTTGTGGTGTGCCAAAAGCAATGTGCGTGCCAGCACCCACAATGCAATGCACCCCGCTCCCCTGCACATGACGCACAACACACATACTCGCCTCCTTACCTGCACTGCATATGCACACATCTCCTGGCTGATTTTCGGCCAGTTTGAGGCCTTTTTGCCCTCCCGGAGGCTCGAAGGAAGCCTCTGCAGCCTCGGGAGGCTGAAAAACGGGCCCATTTTCTCATTTCCGGTATTTCTGGAAGGCCCATTTTTTGGCCTCCTGAGACTGCAGAGGCTTCTCTCAAGCCCCCAGGAGGGTGAAAACAGCCTCAAATGGGCTGAAAATTAGCTTGGAGGTGCACATATGTTCAGTGAAGATAAATTTGGCTGGGGTTCGCGTGCCCGCACAAATGGCTCTGCATGCCACTTGTGGCACACGTGCCATAGGTTTGCCATCACAGGTATAGGGTCTCTCATTTAAGTAAAGGATTGAACTAGAAGACCTCCAAGGTCCTTTCCAACTCTTTTATTCTGTTATTCTTTTAAAAGTTGTCTTCTCTCTTTCCACGCCATCCCAGCCTTGATTCAAATGCTGAGCTTTTTCTGAAGAAACGTAGCATTTACTTGTGTGCTTGAAGACTTCTAAGTGACAATAGAATTGATGACAGTAATGATGGTAAGAGAGGAAGGAAAGTGCTGTTATTTTTGTGGTAACAATAAAAACAATTTCAAAGCAAACTATTTCTTTCTTTTTTTCTTTTTGTCATTCCATCAGAGAATGTGTTTTTCCCTCCCTTCCGCATTGTGCACTTTACTACATTTCCTGAAGTTGAAACATGGCTTTTTTATTGTCTGTTTCTGAAGTTTGAAAGAATCTATTTTTACTTTTACCAGGTGTTCCAATGTAAAGACGTTTCCTCCATGATAAACTTTGAAAGAACAAGTTGAAACTTCTAAATAATGGACTTTCTGATCTTAGGGAGACTCCATCTGTTCCAGTTGATCAGTCTATATAAAAAAGTGTCTTCTTTCACTCCTGCCTTCCTTCCCTATAAAGGTATTTTTGTGATGTGGATGGTTTTTGCATTTCAGTTTACTTTCTCACCTCCATCAATTTCTGTTTTTTCTTCTTCTTCTCCTCAGTTTTGACCATTATTTCAATCCAATTGCCTGGATTGTCCTCTATATTTGCTTTTTTTTTTCTCCAGCCACTTCCTGTTATGCTTTCAATTTTTGTGTCTTCTTATGCCTACAGTTTTGCTATATTGATCTATTTATTTATTTCTACTGCTTGATATTCTAGTCTTTTTATTATGCTTGTTCAAGGTTCAAATCCAAAAGCACTGGCATTTTAGCATCTGATGACTTGCTGATCACAAGGTGGCACTAAGCCATAGTTAAGGATTTACTGGATGTTGTCTCTTTGCATGTCACTCTTCAAGATGGCTAACAACTACTAAAGTACAAACTGCAAAACCATAACAATTTAAAGCTAAGGAAACGTAATACATTTTGCTTATTATTATTTTTTAATGTTGTTAGAGTAAAAATTAAATGCAACTTCTTAGGGGATGTCTAGTTTTGGACTAATGAAAAGAAGATACTTCTAGTCATTCACATATGAGATGGATAAACATTAGAACACAGAATCCAGAAAGTTTCTCCTACAGTTCTTAACATCTAAAGAGGTTTCTAACAGTGTCAATTTCTTAAGATAGTCAAACCATAAGTATCCTGGATGATGGTGATTACTTATTTCTAACTTAGTTTCTTCTATATTCCTGGTGGCTGGATGTTGTCTTGGTCCTGATAATCATTTACAAGATTGTAAGAGGCACTCTTATGAAGCCTACATGAGATTAAAAACAAATGACTCTCTTCATATAAGGGCAACACTTCATGTCTGGGTGAGATGAACCAAAGGTAGTCAATATTAAGATGAAAATAAGCAGAGGGCAGTAAGAAACAGATTCATTCAAAATTTTTATTGCAGGTTGAATAAATTTGTTTAAATGCATGAGTGTTCCTGACAAGGGAATCTAATCTGTGCTGAAAGGTAGAGACATGGAACTTTGGACTAGGAACTGGTCCAGAAAACTTGAAACTTTGGACCAGGAACTGTTTCCTTGAGGACACAGGAACTGTTTCCATGACCATTTCTTGGTCATGGATTAATTTGAATAAGTGTCTCTTCAGGACCGATTTGTTTGCTTTCTTAATGACACTGAAATCCCTTGCTTCAGGGGGTTGGGTGGGATAAGAATGACTGATTGGACCTGCAAATTTACTGGCTGGAGGCCCTTCCTGATGCCTATAAGACGTTTCAGATAATTACTCATTGTGCCCAAAGAGAGAAATATCTGCTACTACTTCAGATCAAACTCAGAGGATCCTGATTGCGAGGTGAAAGCCCCATCTTTAGGCTATCATGATGCTCATAGGACTGATTTGGTATCCCCTCACTATTCTCTGTCTCACTTCCTGGAACAGAGTTATGTTCCAGCAATTGACTAGCTATTAGTGCAGTCATCTGGAGCCAACACGTTTTTCAAAATTGGATGGGTTTTTTTCAGGTTTTTTTTTTTCTTTTAATTTATTCTCACAGTACTTTCACTATTCAATTTGGAAATTATTATTTCAGGTGACTCTGTTTAAAACTTCTTTTGCAAGGTTTTTTATTTTTAAAAAGAAACCAATAAAAGATCATGACAGGCTTGTACAATGCTCCATGTTATATCTACATGTGATGAGTTATGATACTCGATATTGAGACATTTTCATATCCAAACTCATGTTGAGTGAAAAACAATGGAGCTGGTAATGGATGATTACAATTATATTTTACACGTACTTTATGCATACAGAATCTAACTTTAAGCGTCAAAATTCCTGGGATCTAATTGAACTTCAAAATTCAGCTCAGTCTGTGCTCACTTTAATCAAGGTTAAGAAAACGTTTATGCACAGCAGATTTTGGATTAAAAAAAACTACACTGAACATTATATTTAATAAACCCTTGATAACAAGTCTTTAGAGCAGTGGTACCCTCTACAGACATCAGGCAGTGGTGGACTTGGTGTCCTTGGTGGCATTGGGTGGTGGGGGGTTCATACACGCAACCTAGATCCCATGCATGAGCAAATGAAGCTTCACACATTTGCCAACTACTTGCACAACCTGGTTCCCAACGAGCCATGGACTAATGCTAGTCCACAGAGTGGAGTTTGGGAGCCTCTGTTTTAAAGGGATACAGTATAATTGCCTTGGAGGACAATTTTTTTCAATAGTGATTGAAGTATAACATGTAGAAACATACAGGTGGAAAAACAGCAAATCAATGGTGGGATTCAATTTTTTTTACTACCAGTTCTGTGGGCATGGCTTGGTGGGTGAGGCAGGGGAAGGATACTGTAAAATCTCCAGTCAGAGGTAATATTTGCCGGTTCTCTGAACTACTCAAAATTTCCACTACCGGTTCTCCAGAACTGATCAGAACCTGCTGAATATCACCTCTGCAGCAAATGTGAAGTTGAGTTGAGTCACATGAATATACATTATGTACCCAATAGGTACAATAATATACTAGTAGCTGACAAAATAAATTGCATGCCCTTCTGTATTTAAAATATTTATAAACTGTTTCTTATATACTGTTTTTAAAGCAATTTAAAAAGCAATTTACAATAAATATAAATCAGGATAAAAATACTAAGTTCATTGCCATTGGCTTCTGGAAAAAAATATATCCTGTGACATTCTTGAACTGTAGTCTATTTTGTCAGTAGAATTGGTGCAGGCTGGGAATATTTCTGATTCCAGATATAGAAACCATCAGGGTCAGTTTATAAATTCTCATTTATTCCACTCTTTCTTTAAAGACCTGGTTTAGCTTACACATGACATTTTGTGATGTTAGAACAAGGTGTCAGCAGCGTATAGGTGGCTGCTCTATTAAGTAGATAAGTTTAAGAGACTGACACTGACACTGAGTATACCCAAAGCTATTTTTGTTAGAACAGCTATTGTTATCAAATATTACATGCCTGAATGTAGTATTTCCTCCCTCCCTCTTTTACCTTCATCTGAATTGGGAATAAGGGGCTGTCTGTGGCATTTTCATAAACCATTTTTTCCATCTGGGCGCAAACTATGTTTATCTAATTGTTGCTTTGGTAACAAACCTTTTCCCTGTTGTCAAGGCCATCATCTATACTCCCATTAATTTTTGACCACTCCCAAATAAAGATATTAAATGACACCGAAGACAAGAGGCATCATAAAGAACTGACCAAATTTATGAATAAAATCTGTCCCTCAGATAACAGGGCATCAGAATATCATCAATCCTTAATTTATTTGCTCATTTTAATACTATTTACTGCAATATTCTCCTGAGCCAGCAAATAGATGGAGGATTAGTGTAATCAACTTGGTTGGTTGATATTATTTTACATGAAGAGGAACAGAAGCGGTATATAAAAGCTTTGCTTTCTCTGTTCTCCTCATATAAAGAAAAATATCAACCAAGCAAGCTGATTCCATGCTATAACCATGATAAACTTCTAATCTAGATAACAAATGGTTAGATGTAGCCTTTCACTTCTGGAAATGCAAGACAGCTTTTTCTGGGTCATCTTCCCTTCCCTTCCTCTCCTGATTCCTGGTTAGAGATGGAGGTAGAGGAGGAGGAGGAGGAGGATTAGAAGGAGAAGGAGGAGAAGGAGAGGGAGGGGAAGGCAAAGAAGGAGGAGGGGGAGAAGGAGGAAGAGGAGTGGGGAGGAAGAAGAGGAAGAGGAAGAGAAGGAAAGACAAGATCAATCTATAAGAAAAACTATAAAATGTAAATATTTCTCACCCAAATCTGCCTAATAATAATAGTGATTGCCAAAATTAGTGTTGTATTCCTGGAATTGTTTGACAAAAATATGGGAGTAGGAAGTGAGCAGCTTCCATTTCTGATCAATTCATGCAGCTGGATGAGAAACAGAGATATGACTTAATATTCCGAGCACAATAAAGGAGGAAGCAAAATAAGATATGTGCTACTGACTCAATCACAGCATCTGAACAAACACAAAAATGCTCCACATTATTAAATTTTCTCTCCATCAACACCCAATGATAAGGCATTAAGCTTCACTACTGTGAGTGCTCTTCTTGCTGAGGCACAGATGATGTTATTAGAGGAAAAAATTGTAAGGGGTCTCTAAAGGCTGTGAAAGAGATCCTTGAAATGGGGGGTATTTTGTCTTTCTTGCTCTGCGCATCCACTATGGATTTCAAAGTTAAAATTCTTTAAAAGTAGTTTTTCTTAGCTGAGTTCTTGTTTTTTTTTTAAAAAAAATGTTTAAATCAACTTTCTTGGTTTAGCAGAAAATTGCATAGAGCTAAGAAAGTTGTTGACATTTAGGATGCCCTTTGATACTGTAATTCAGTTTAAAGAATATTTATGTGGCATGTGCTGATGTTACATTTAGCCAGGAGACTACACTGCTACTACACAGTAGTTGTTTGGCTGCCAATGATTGCCAGTCCATTCTGTTAATGCTCGCACACTATCCAGCGTGCACCATAGGAGACAGACCAACTCCACACTTATAAGAAACAAGCAGCATCCTTCTGTGTCATTCGGGGCTTTTTTTCATCACTGATGTCACCTCACAGGTGGGTGTCACATCTGGGAAGGTCGAGCACCAGAAAAGTATGACTATCCACATGAAGTGGTGTCAGGTTTGCCACCAAAGTGGTACCTATTTATCTACTCACGTATAGCATGCTTTTGAACTGCTAGGTGGACAGAAACTCAAGCAAATGATGGGAGCTCACTCTGTTATGTGTTGCTAAGATTTGAATCATCAGATTAATGATAATTTCTAGCATCTTTAAGCCACTGAGTCACCATGATTCTGATTAGTTTAAAGTGACCCAAGGAATGAAATAGAAAGCAGATAACAGAGTTGCATTTTGACAATTATATAGAAAAAGTGATCTTACAATATTATTGTCAGGTCCCCTAGATCCCAATCAGGATGCTGCTATTCTGTTGGGGAGGGGCCCTGAGTGCATCCCTTAGTTTATAGCATTTTTCCTGATGCCTATGTATTCTGCACTTTGATTTATCTTCTTGGGAATGTAAGGGTTAAGTTTCAAAGCTTCCAGCAAGGAACAGCTTCTTAGCCTGCGTCTCAAAACAACTTCGCACCTGTGGATTGGCTCATTCAACATCAGACTGAAGGGAGGGGTTTCTAAGCTTTATCCTAACCAAATAGCACAAGAGTCTTCAGATCCTACTTCTTTTGTCCTGCAATCCCTTTCTTTCAGTAAAAGGCTCCTTATGAAATGTTAATTGTTTCAAGAGCTCTACTTTCTTGAACAGAGACGAGAGGCAGTTTCTTACAAATATTTTTAAAAAATGTTTATTCCTTGATATTAAATGTCTATCCCTTGATCAGTGTTAAGGCCAAGACCAAGATTCAGCTGATACCTTCTTGCTGATAAAGAGGGGCTTTTCCTGTCTACGTAATGAAATTATTTGTAATGTTGATACTTTTTAATTCCCTATTCAAACCTCTTATGGGATTCTCAGCCAGTTTGACTGGGTACCTAGTGATCACTCCTATAGGGTATTTCAATAAAGTAATTTTGCTTCAGACTCCATTGTTTTGGTTTAGTTTATAGTATCACTATTTTTCCATGAAACTGGGAAAATAGTTATCGGGTTCAGTTAGGATGACCTCAGGGGTGGGATTCTACAAGTTCACACCTATTCGCTAGAACCGGTTGTTAACATTCTAAGCAGTTTGGAGAACCAGGTTGTTAGAAGAAATTACTGGCCTAATCCTGTAAGGAAGGCAGGAAGGAAACATTCTGGTGTTGCTTACAGAAACTGCCTCTCCGTTAACCCTTATTACCTTCTTGGCAGGACTAGACTTCCTGTCCCAGGAACTTCTCTGGAGGTTTTTTTTCCCCTCCTTTGCTGGTACTTTGCTTGTGTGGAGTGACCACACAATGGCACTGAAAAAGTGACTTATGACTATTTTTCACACTTATGACTGTTGCAGCATCCCCACGGTCATGAGAGGCTAGGCAAGGAGATGCGTGCCTCGATGTGAGTGATATTGAGTTGGCCATGTCCACCCGGTCACATGGCCACCAAGCCATGCCCACCAACTAAGCCATGCCACAGAACCGGTTGTTAAAAAAATTGAATCCCACCCCTACTTGTTTAATTTCTTGCATAGCTGCCTTAGAGCCAAATGAGATTAGATGCAGAACAAAAAAAAAAATCACAAAAAAGAGGGGTCTTTGGACCATCCCCATCCAGAAGAAATTAACTTATCCATGAAAAGTAAGAGGAGCTAATGATTATTCCCAAAGGTTGTATATCAGCCAAAATGCCTGGTGACAGTTTTTCATTCAAGCTGTTTTGAAGAGGCAAATAAAGGAGGACATGTGAGGTAGTACAGCAAACGTGTTGTGAGATTGTCATAAATTTTGATGGAATGTTTTCAAAGTGCAATGTATCAGAGTGGGCATAAAACTGAGTGCCAAACAACAGAAGACTTTAGCATTAAATAGATTAATAACAGCAGGAGCCAAAGTGTTCCTACTGCAGCTGGTAAACCTGATGGTTGGGCTGGTGATATTTCGAATGTGGGCTATAAATTTGTGGATCTGACATACTGTGTAAGTAGAGGATTGAAAGTAAATGCTTCAACCCCTTTTCTTGGTCAAATGGAAAGTCATTGGGTTTTTTTTCTCCACTTATATTGACAGCATCTCTTCCGTTTTTACTTTTTATTCTTCCTCAGTATAGCAACATTCCATTAATGGCCATATGTTGGGACAGGAGCCAATTTAGATTATGGATAAAATAGTAATGGCATAAAGCATAGAGCAAAAAGATCAAGAGATAGTTTAAAAGTGAGGGTGCAATTCCCATTGAGATACAGATTGTACAATTCCATTAAGATAAAAGTCAAATAAAAAGTTGAATAAAAGGCAGCCAAGGATATTTCCTTCTTTAACATGCTTTTCCACAGAGAATGGGGCTGAAAGGGTGCTATTGACCTTTAATTTGCCCTGAGATATCTCATGAAGCATTATAATTACTCACAGTAAATATTTATCAATAAATGAAGCAGCTGATTTATTCACATGGGATCAAGTCAAAAAACTCTAATAAGTCAAGGAAAGTAACATAAAGGTCCCTATCACATGGGTTGGAACTTTTTTATCCATAGTTATTTAAAAATAGAGGGATTTTTTTTAAAAAAATCTGAAAAGCTGGTCATATGCATAAATGAATAAATCAATGTGGGAGAAAGGCATTTCACATTTGATATTAGAAGATCTACCAGGATCAAATCACCTCTGACTGTTTTGGTAATTTGTTTAATTGAAATAAATTTGAGGGTCTCCAAAATAGTAACACATGCCCAGTGAAAAGTAGGAAAGTTCAATAGTCAGTAGCAGTGGTGCGATTCAACTGGTGTAACAACCGGTTCGCTGAGCATACGCTTTGTACGTTCATGGGCACCTTGCGTGTATGCTCTACGTTTAAAATGCCCATTTTCAACTCAATTACTTACCTTCTACTGCAGCCTTGGTGACTAAAACATCTGAGGCACAGCAAACCTCTCTGCTACGTGAATTAGCTGTGGTAAAAAAAAATCAAGAAAAAAGCACAGGAAAGAGCAGGGGCGGATGGGCGGGGCCAAATGCTCACCAGAACTATTAGTTCCCCTGAACTGGTCTGAACCGGTAGAATACCATCCCTGACCAGTAGGGAGCTACATGATTAGACATAAGCTAAAGTCACACAGAAGTAGCTATTCGTATCCCAAATAAAATCAAGTTTTTCTGGGAGTTGAATTTTTAACTAGTGGTTTAAACACACACACACATGGAAAAAAGGAGAGTTGCTGGTTTTTTTAGCTTGCATCAATTTTTCTCAGTCTATCCTATCTGCTATAACAGTTTCTCCTGTCCCAAGAGAGGTTTACATACTGCTGTTCTGTGCAAAAGACCTTATATGAACAGTGATCTAATGTGAACAACAGAGTTGAAAGGACCCTTGGAGATCTTCTAGTTCAAACTCCTATTCACGCAGGAGACTGTATATTATTTCAGAAAAATGGTTGTCCAATATCATAATCTTTTAGAAACCTCCAGTTAATTGAACACTCACAACATTTGAAGTCAAGCCATTCCACTATTTAATTGTTCTAACTGTCAGGAAATTTCTGTTTAGTTAGTTCTAGGCTGCTTCTCTCCTTTATTAGTTTTCACCCATTGCTTCTTCTCCTGCCCTTAGGTGCTTTGGAGAATAGCTTGACTCCCTCTTCTTTGTGGCAGCCCTTGAGATATTGGAACAGTGCTATCATGTCAACCCTAACCTCTCTTTTCATTGGACTAGACATACCTAATTCCTGCAAGTGTTCTTCATATATTTCAGCCTACAGTCCCCTAATCATCTTTGTCGTTCTTCTCTACACTCTGTCTCAACATCAAAACTGGGTGCAGTATTCCCAGTGTGTTCTTACCAAGGCATTATAAAATGGTACTAACCCTTCACATGATCTTGATTCTATCCCTCTGTTAATGCAGAATGAATTGTGTTTGGTGGTTCAAGTGGTTTACAATATCTAGATTAGATTGGACACATTCTTTACTGAACCACAACCCATCTTCCTAATCAGCATGCACATTCGCTCTCATACAATTGCATCAGCTCTGTTTTCCTCACGAAATCCCTGAAGAGACAAAATGTGCTAATTTCAGTTGAAGTAAATACCATAAAACTGGAATTACCACATCCGGCCTTCAAAAATCCAGTCACAAAAACTGAAGCTTTGAGCACAACACACTGGGGTTATTATTATATTTTCTATATCCAGATCTTACCCATCCCCTCTAATGAGGCAAATACTAAATGAATTTAAGGGCTTTGATGATCACCAGGATAGTCCCATGGTTGCCATGGAGATCATGAAGATTAAGGTGACCTGAATTGGTGTGCTATCTACAGCCTTGGCTTGAACTCAAAATGTTATTATCAGCTGTCAGGGATACTGCTTAATCCATGGCAAATAAAATATGGAACAACAGATTTTTCTTGACAATCTTACAATCTGTATTAAATCAAGCAATGGAATCAAGAAAAAGCCAAAGTTGCTGAAAACTTATGAAAACCTGTCTCCCTCTCCCCCACCTCCTTGATTTCTCTTCTGTGTTCTATAAAGTATCACCATAAACAAG
Source organism: Bungarus multicinctus (assembly GCA_023653725.1). Taxonomy (NCBI): domain Eukaryota; kingdom Metazoa; phylum Chordata; class Lepidosauria; order Squamata; family Elapidae; genus Bungarus; species Bungarus multicinctus. Next base: position 39,751,579 of record CM042851.1, on the reverse strand, counting down.
TAAAGCAAATGGGAAAATACTAAAACCAACAGCTATCATCCAAATTCTACTCCTAGTCAAGCAGTTAGCAAATTAATTGCTTCTTATCAGCATCCATCCTTCAACAATATTCTCACAGACCCTTCCCACGGGTAGCTAAATTTAACAAGGTTATCTGAACTGCTGCCTGAACTGAGTATTCTCTAAAATCATCTCTTGTCCAGTCTTTCACCTTTTCCTTTGTTATATTCCATCTTGTTCCAGCCATATCAAGGGAAGAAGAAAGGCAGGTTCCTATAGCAACCATTAAAGGTAGACTGTCTAGTTGTAAACCCATGCTATGAAAAATTGCATCCAAAGACGGAAATATTTCCCAACAGGTTTACCCAGTGAGATCCACATTTTTTTTAAGGAGAACCTTTGATTTGCACATTTTTTAAAAAAAATAAACAACCACCCTTTCTGATTGAGATAAGTAATTATTATCTTGCTTCTGTATCACATATAACATTGCCTCATCAGTTTCTATGGTTACTTTTGCATCACTCATTTGCTGCAAGGTCCCTTCTTTCACCTTATTGTTCTCCCAAGAGATCAGAAAAAAAAATATAACTCTTTTATATTGGATGTATTACTAGAGAGCAATTGTGTGACCATTTCTCATTTATCTCTATTTTTCAAAGAGCATTAAGAATGGGTATAATTGATGACTATCTCTATCAAAGCAACAGAAGGATTAAAATACTAGATACAAGTAACCACAATATTTTTCCATTTTTCTCCATAATCCTTTGATAAAATAACCAGTGTTTTTTAACACTGGAAGGGACCTTGTAGGTCATCCAGTCCAATCCCAAGCAGGAAACCCTACACTATTTCTGACAGATGGCAATCCATCCAAGCTTCCAGTGATGAAACTCCCACAAGTTCCAAAGGCAAGCTGTTCTATTGGTTGATTTTTCTCACTGTCAAGAAAATTCTCCTTATTTCCAGGTTGAATCTCTCCTGGATCAGTTTCCATCCATTATTCCTTGCCTGGCCTTCAGATGCCTTGGAAAATAGCTTCACCCCTTCCTCTCTGTGGCAGCCTCTCAAATATTGGAAGACTGCTATCATGTGTCCCCTGGTCCTTCTCTTCACTAGACTAGCCATGCCCAGTTCCTGCAACCGTTCATCGTATGTTTTAGCCTCCAGTCCCCTAATCATCTTGGTTGCTCTTCTCTGCACTCTTTCTAAACTTTTGATAAAGTTTTGGTAAATCTTTCTAGACGGTTGATAAAAATGTCTCTTTTAATTACAGTGACATGATATTACTTGTTTTGACAACATGGTTCCTGGACACGATTTTTGATAGCTGCTTGTTAATCTGCTCATTTACCGAAAAAGGAATTACAGTAATAAAATTGGTGGAAAATATCATTTGCCTAGTATGAAAAGGATCACTGCAATGTAATGTTTAAGGAATGTTATCTTTGGTTTATGATTCTGATGTACCACAAAGCAATTCCATACCTATCTTTTCAGCATCAAACCATTCTTCTACCTTCTGCCACACCTACATCTGAGCATTTTTCTGCTTCAATCTAGCTATATCATTAGCTTTAACTCTTCTTGTACTTTCTTCTGCTCTTGCTGAATACCTTAAGGAATATTTTATGGGTCTGAAGAGAAAATTAACATTGACATTCTTTTGGCTGTAAATCTTCATTTGGGTTTTTCTGCAAAATATTAGAGGTGCTGCCTCTTTGGGGAGTCATGTTTAGTTGTATCACTTCATTATGTATAGCACAGCAAAGCATCACAGCATAAAATGCAGAGGATAATCATCATTACAAGATAATGAATCCATGAAGGTGGTTTTTTGATGGACTACTCTAATGAAGTAGATAATATCTATTTAGTTAAACGCCATCTGCTTCAAATATTTCTTAACCTACCCATTCCCATTGAATGAAATAATCATATAAATGAATGAATGAATAGTAAAAATTAGGGATGAAATGCAATACAATGCAATACAACATAACATGGCACAACATCTGATATTATAAATTGGACAACTTACTCCCTATCCCCTTCAAGTCATGTTTATTTTTTATTTTTATTATTCATTTAGCAAATGTAAATGATGCTCATCTTGCAGTTTAAGGTGACTCTGAATGGCTTCCAACACAATAGAACATTTGGATGTAACAACAGTTATAAAACAAAAGGTTACACAAGATTAAAACAGATTAAAACACAATGGGTTGGGTGGTGGTAGTTTCTCTGTTATCTCACTAGCCACTTCCAGCCAATAGCTTCTCCTTCAGAGTATAACCAAATTTTAGGGCTTCCTGAAAGCTAAAGGAGAGGGGGCATATCTTATTGCATGGATGCTCTAAAGGGCAGGGCCATGGCCAAAAAGGTTTTCTCCTGGATTCCACCAACTGATTTCTTGACTGATGGGGTCCATGGAAGGCAACTTCTGCCAGCATGAATGGAGTGGACCAATCCCACTGGGGCATGACAGTTCCTCAGCTATCCTAGACTTATGCTATTAAGGGCTGTTATGTCGTTTCATTGAGGTAGTGGGGTGTTCTCAGAAGGGATGAGCAAGCAGTAACCATTCTGGGGATTGTATATCAAGATCTCTCAGACAAGATGTGAAAATCTCCCCAGCTATACAACTAAAGCAAGGTGGCAACTATAGTTGGAAGCAACCATGGGCTGGTGATATTTTCCTACTACAAAGGAAAGGGCAATAATACATCACTCCATTATTTAAATGATGTAAAGGATAGACAAAATATAGTGATGCCCAATATAATAAGAGATCATGGGTCCCTCATGTGGATGGCACTCAATGTGTCATTGAGAAAAGGTATTTCAAAACAGTAATGCTATTTATGATGGGGTCAGATTAAAAAAATAAGTCATATACAGTACACCAGTTGGGAAAAAGAACTCTGGGGCCTACCCCTGCTCCAAAATGATGCCAAAAGATTACCTGCTAGCAATTTTTGCTTGTTCTAATAGCAATAGCACTTAGACTTATATACCACTTCACAGTGCTTTACACCCTCCCTAAGTGGTTTACAGAGTCAGCACATTGTCCCCAACAATCTGGGTCCTCATTTTACCAACTTCAGAAGAATGGAAGGCTGAGTTAACCTTGAGCCAGTGAGGATTGAACCCCTGGCAGTCAGTATAATTAATCTGCAATACCACATTCTAATCACTGCGCCACCACAGCTCATAATACAATACAAATAAAGTGGTACATAATTCCCCCCTTTAGCCTAGCTGTGAATTCAATTTTGTTTTATCAAACTAAAGTTAACCTACAACAGTATATTACTATTGTAGAATGTTTCTTAAAATCGTCATCATCATCATCAAAGAACAAGAAAAATCCAGTGAAGAAAGAAGAAAGATTTTCCAAGATAAAATAATAGTATAAATACTGTTTCTGCAATATTCATTAAATAATCATTATGAAAAGAAATGAGTACAGAAATGGCATATTTTATTGTACAACACCTTGTAATTAAAGGAAATAAAATGACAGAAACAGTAAACATGAGGGCACGCAATGTAGCCTTCTGAAAAGTTTTGATTTTTGTTTCTTTCTCTTTGAAGGCAGAAGTTTGCTGGGAAACACAGTAAGCAGTGACATAAAAGTTTTAAAAAACCCTAGAGAAAGTATGGGGGAGAGAAAGTAGTCCTTAAACAATTTGTAGAATGGTTTCCATAGCAGCTCTCTATTCATCACTTCATATACAAGCACAATTGCAAGATCAGACTGAAGTCTTCAAATTGCTAGTTACAACCAGCAGACAAAATTCTTTTCACTACTGTTCATGCATATTTAGAAGCATGAATGTACAGCACAAAACATATATGGCACAATCTGAGGCAAGTCAGAATCTTTAAATGGTGGATTCCTGATTTTGAGATGTATTTTCTAAAGATTTGGGACTGATTTTTTTTCTTGCTATCCTTTTGAATCCAGGACAAGTCCATTCTGGACTTCAGCACTTGAATGCTGATTAGGAGCAGCCAGGGTTGAACCCATAAAAGCTATAAAGATTTTACTTTTTAAAGAAAGTCTTTGCAAAGCTAAATGAGAAAAAAGTAACAAGAATGATTAGGGGGCTGGAGGCTAAGATATACAAAGAATGGTTACAGGAATGAAAAGAAGGACTAGGGGAGACATGATAGTAATATTCCAACATTTGAGGATTCCTACAAAGATGAGGGGATCAAGCTATTTTCCAAAGTACCAAAAAGCAAGACAAGAAACCATGGATGGAAACTAGCCAAGGAGAAAAGCAACTTAGTACTAAGGAGAAATTTCTCAAGAGTGAGAACAATTAACCAGTGGAACGGCTTGCCTTCAGAAGTTGTGGGTGCTCCATCACTGGAAGCTTTCAAAAAGAGACTGGACAAACATTTGTCTGGTCTCCTGCCAGAGAGTTGGACTATATATCAACAACAGTTGGTCTCACGATATAACTATAATATATACGTTTTGTGATGAAAACTTAGAGTCTTTACACATCAACTGCAAGCCATTTTACTCTCCACGTGAGTTCTCCTCATTTCTCCTAATAGCTGTGTATGTTCCTTGACAAGTCTGGATAAACAAGGCATTACGAACTCTTGCTGATTAAATTATGGAGGCTGAAGCCAAACACCCAGGTTCCTTTCCCATCATTTTAGGAGATTTCAATCAAGCAAATTTAAGGAAAGAGCTCCCAAAATATTTCCAACATGTAAATTGTCCCACCAGAGGCAAAAATATTTAGACCACTGCTACACAAAGATGCTTATAGGTCTTTACCACGAGCAACTGTGGGACACTCTGACCACTGCATGATTTACCTTGTTCCTGCTACAGACAAAGACTTAAAACCATTAAACCAACAATTAAATCAGCGAGGACTTGGTCAGATGAGGCAAAGCTGAAACTCCAGGCCTGCCTTGATTGCACTGATTGGAATGTTTTTGAAGATGCCTCTGCAGACCTAGATGAGCTCACAGATACTATAACATCATATGTTAGCTTCTGCGAAGACTTATGTGTACCAACAAGGAACCTGAAAATATATAGCAACAATAAACCTGGTTCACAGCTAAACTTAAGCAGCTACGTCATTCCAAAGAGGAAGCCTATAGAAAAGGTGACAGAATGCTATACAACCAGGCCAGAAACATATTAACAAGAGAGATCAGAGCAGCAAAAAGAAGCTACTCTGAAAAGTTAAAGAACCAATTCTCAACAAATGAACCAGCAAACATGTGGAAAACTCTTGAAAACATCACTGGCTTCAGCAAACCTCCTTCCCAAGCAGAAGGAAATCAACAACTAGCAGATGACCTGAATGAGTTCTACTGCAGGTTTGAAAAGAAACTACAGCCATCTATCTCCACAACACACATCTCAAACACACCAACAATAGACAAGCCTCCTACAACTGGCCCCAATCCATTGGGCTCACAACCTCTGGTGATCACAGAAAAAGAAGTGTACGATCTATTACACAGACAAAAGCCAGGAAAAGCACCAGGGCCAGACAAGATAACTCTTTCTTGCTTAAAAGTCTGTGCTGAGCAATTGGACCCCATCTTCACCCGAATCTTCAATAGATCACTAGAGATGTGCTATGTTCCTTCCTGCTTCAAACATTCTACCATCATCCCAATGCCAAAGAAGCCCTCCATCAAGGAATAGAATGACTACAGACCAGTTGCTCTAACATCTGCAGTTATGAAAATCTTTGAAAGGCTTGTGCTGTCCCACCTGAAAACCATCACGGATCCGCTGTTAGATCCCATGCAGTTTGCATACCAAGCAAATAGATCGACAGATGATGCTGTTAACATGGCTCTGCACTACATCCTACAACACCTCGAATCTCCAAATACCTATGCAAGGGTCCTCTTTGTAGACTTCAGTTCAGCATTCAATACCATCATTCCAGATACTCTTCTAAATAAACTAAACCAACTAGCAGTTCCTGAACATACTTGTAAGTGGATCATAAGCTTCCTAACAGATAGGAAGCAGCAGGTGAAGCTAGGTGAAATCACATCCAATATCTGTACAATCAGCACAGGGGTCCTCCAAGGCTGTGTGCTATCTCCACTTCTCTTCTCCCTATATACCAATGACTGCATCTCAAATGATCCATCTGTTAAAATACTGAAGTTTGCTGATGACACAACAGTCATTGGTCTCATTCGAGGCAATGATGAATCTGCATACAGACAGGAGGTTATACAACTTGCCTCATGGTGTAATCAGAACAATCTGGAACTGAACACACTCAAAACCGTAGAAATGGTGATAGACTTTAGAAGAAACCCTCCCATACTACCACCTCTTACAATACTAGATAACACAGTATCAACAGTAGAGACCTTCAAATTTCTAGGTTCTACTATATCACATGACCTAAAATGGACACCTAACATCAAAAATGTCATCAAAAAGGCACAACAAAGAATGTTCTTTCTGCGCCAACTCAGAAAGCTCAAAGTGCCCAAGGAGCTGCTGATCCAGTTCTACAGAGGAATTATTGAGTCTATCATCTTCATCTCTATAATTGTCTGGTTTGGTTTTGCAACCCAACAGGACAGACACAGACTTCAGAGGATAATTAGGACTGCAGAAAAAAGAATTACCACCCACCTGCCTTCAATCGAGGACCTATATACTGCACGAATCAAAAAGAGGGCTGTGAAAATATTTACAGACTCCTCACATCCTGGACATAAACTGTTTCACTCCTTCCATCAAAACAACTCTATAGAGCACTGCACACCAGAACAACTAGACACAAGAACAGTTTTTTCCCGAAAGCCATCACTCTGCTAAACAAATAATTCCCTCAACACTGTTCAACTATTCACAAAGTGTACACTACTATTAATGTTAATCTTCTCATCACTCCTTATCACCCATCCCCTCCCACTTGTGACTGTAACTTTGTTGCTTGTATCCTCTGTTTCCTAGTATGATTTGATTGTTGATTGTACCCTATGACTATCATTAAGTGTTGTACATTATGATTCTTGATTCTTAACGAATGTTCCTTCTTTATGTATACTGAGAGTATTTACACCAAACCAAATTCCTTGTGTGTCCAATCACACTTGGCCAATAAAGTATTCTATTCTATTCTATTCTATTCTATTCTATTCTATTCTATTCTATTCTATAAGATCTCCAAGATTCCTTTCAACTCTATTATTCTGTATCCTATCAGAGATCCTTATCTTTTTTTGGATTTGGATTCTCTTCTTGGACATTTCTTCTGCTTTGACACTCAGCTGGCTTTCTTTTGTTTCTGGATTTGGACAATCTCATTTTTTTTAATTCACCCTGAATAACCTATTTTGTTTTATTCCACAGCACCTCTGAGTCTCTATCAAAATTGTTGATGTACTCCTTGAAAGTGGTGATTATATGCCAAAGGTCATATTGTGAAAACTGTTTGGCTTTGTGCCTTGCCTTTCTTTAGCTTATGTGGGAACCTGTGTGTGAGCAGTTTGCTATCTATTCTGTAATTATCCCTACATTTAGGCCTTTGCTCTTATAATTCTTCCATATCCTTGCACAAATAACGTAGTCTAATGGATTTCTGAGTGCTTCATCTCGAGATGTCCATTTACATAGGTGTTGCTTTGGTTATTTTAAAATTTGGCAAATATAGTAAAGAAGTCATTCTAGTTCATTTTTGTTTCTTAGACTACAAAATCTGATTCCATTTTCCTTCTTAATATTTCCACCTTTGACACCCTGTTTCCATCCACAAGCAATTGTTTAGCTTGCCTGTTCTGTTAATTTCAGACTGAATTTACCCATTAATCCTGTAAACCTTCTTTTTTGCATTACAATGTCAGGGCGTGATATTGAATAACTGTCATAGTTTAGAACTGTGTCTAAAATATAATTGAAATTACTCAGTCATCAACTGCATTGTACCTAACTATTATTTTTGCTATATTCTGGATAGGAACAGTGCTATTCTTTCGTTTTCATTCACTGAGTTATAAGCACTGTGATCTGATTTCAAGTGTCCAATTCCAGACCATTTCAACTCAATGGTTCCCAAAACAGTCCATTAGTTTTTCACTGCGATAAGCTTTCCCATGTCTATGCTTCTTGCACTCTACATTCTTAGCCTGTCTGTAAGGCAGCTTCTGGTTTTCTTTTCCTGCATGACAACATCAGCAACTTGACCTCCTGAAGGCTTTACTGCAGCCACAACATAAATCCTGCTAGCACTTCATAAAGCTCCTAGCTCTTTCTCAGTGGCATGTCTAGTGTCATCCAACTTGAGGGATTCATCATTCAGCACTACATCATCAATCACTTTAACTTGTCTATTTGTGTGGTTTTCTTGGTAAAACACTGGGATGGTTCACTGCTGCTTTCTTCTGTGAAGTATGAAATGATGCCTTTGCCATTGTCACCATGCCTCTCTAGCATCTTCTTATATCACTGCTAGGAGATAACAGAATAACACAGTTTGAAGGGACCTTGGAGGTCTTCTAGTCCAACTCCCTGATCACATAGAAAACCCTATACCATTTCAGACAAATGGCTGTCTAGACTCTTCTTAAAAACCTTTGGCATTGGAGCACCTACAATTTCTGGTGGCAAGTCATTCCACTGATTATTTGTTCTGTCAGGAAATTTCTCCTTGGTTCTAGGTTGGTTCTCTCTTTAATTAGTTTTCATTCATTGCTGGTTGATATAAGTGCCCTTTGGCTTTGACTGGCCAGCTGAGATGAAATTTTGGTTGTGGATATGTGTTTTTAACATAAATTTCCAGAATTCTTTCCTCATTCCCACCACTGGCACAATGAAGCAGCACAGTTAAACCTGAGTAGATACTCTCATCACATTCTTAATATTAATATTTAGCAGTCAATCTTCAGTTCCATATTTGTGCAATATATTTCATAACACATTAACAGATAGAATCAAGGTCATGAGAATTGATACTACCACTTTATAATGCTCTGTTAAGACCCACTTAGAATACTGCATCTAATTTTGGTCACCAAAATATAAAAAAAAGATGTTGAGACTCTGTATAGAGTGCAGAGAAAAGTGTCAAATATTATTCTGTGAGGTTGAAGGCTAAAACCTATAAAGAATGGTTGCAGGAAATGGATATGTCTAGTCTAGTTAAAAGAACATTTAGGGATGACATGATATTAGTGTTTTAATATTTGGAGGGCTGCCACAAAGAAGAGGGGGTCAACCTATTTTTTCCAAAGCACCAGAAGGCAAGATGAGAAGCAACTGATGGAACTGAACAAAGAGAGAAGCAATCTATAACTAAGGAGAAACCTCCTGACAGTAAGAATAATTAACCAATGGAACTTGCCTTCAGAAGTTGTGGATGCTCCAACACTGGAGGTTTCTAAGAAGAAACCGGACAGCTAATTGTCTAAAATGGTATAGGATGTTGAGCAGGGGGTTGGACTAGAAGACCTTCTAACTCTGTAATTCAGATCTGTTTACTTTAGCATACATCTTATCTGAATCAATAAACACAGACTAAACTTTTCAGATTTATACATTTATCAGTCTTCTAGTTAAAGGTTATTTCTTTTAGTCAAAATAGATGAAAATGTCTCAATCACAACTAGTGCAAATGAGGGGTGACATGTCTTCCTTATAGTCTATGAAGATTCATAGTCATCTAGGTCATGGTTGTCCCAAAGGTGTTTTTCCAAGAAGCAACTGTAAACTAGATTTTTTTTCCCCTGAAAAGGTTTTGCTTTTCATCCAAGAAGCTTCTTCAGAACTGAAGAAGCTGCCTTTTGGAAAAGCACCTTTGGGACTATCTTCCTAAAATAATTGAGAAATAACATCAAATGTAGGATTTATAAATTGCTATAATAACTCTACTAAAGGGGTTCTTAACTTTTACTAGAAGGGAACCAAAATGCAATTGGGAGCTAGCTTTGTAATCTGTATTTCAGGTTTAAATTAATGAAAGTATTTGTTGTTAATTTCTCTTACTATTCTTTTTTTAAAAGTATAAACCTAGATATTTGTATAATATAATAAAAAATCTAATTAACAGTTACTTCATTTTTTAAGTTAACAGTAGTTTTACAAAAGCCATATTTGAAAAGGAACACAAAACTATCAATATATAATTCTTGTTTTTTTACCATCTTTTGTTATATCAATCCAATCCTTGAATTTGTACAAGCTTTGAAATCATGGTTGTACAATTGAAAAACTTAATCTTAAACTATGCTAAACTTATAAATGGCTTTGAAGTTTGGATTTTGCAATTTCAAATGCAGGAAAAATGTGCTTTATACAAATATATTGAAGGGGAAGGCATACTATCTAATAATAAAGTGAGCATGAAGAGAAGTAAGTTTCTCTGAAATGGTATCGGGTCTTCTGCCTCAGAAGGAGGTTGGATTGAAAGACCTCCAAGATCCCTTCCAACTCTTAAGTTCTAAGTTTGTTTATACTATGATGCAGAATTCCCTAAGCTAGGTCAATGAATCAGCATGAAAGTGTTGACACACACTGAAAATTGGAAGTGAGCAAGGGAAGCAGGTTGTCTAATTTCTAGTAGAAAACTTCCTTATTTAATCAATCAAACTCTCCTTGCTGTTCACTAAATATTATATATTTAATACTGTCAGATCAGCTCACCTCAATGCACATTTTTAGGCTTTAATAAATTGTTGCAAACAAATAATTCAATTTATCAACCAGGCCATGATAACTAATTCTGAAAGTTATGGTGTTCCATTTTGGGATTTTAACTCACAAGTGAAGAGCCATTTTTCTGTTGAACAAGTTTACCAATGCAGGGTTAATTGCATATGTAGCTTGTTAGTGATTGTTCTCAAATAACATTGAAATATGAAAATTCTGTGTTTTTTCCTTTCCAAGTGTTAAAAAAGATAGCTATAAATCATGGAAGTCTTAAAGATTATACAAGTGATCCTTGAATTATGACCACAATTCAACCCAAAATTTCTATTACTGAACATTTTAAGTGTGTTTTGCCCCATTTGACAACCTCTCTTATCACAGTTGTTAAGTGAACCACTGCAGGTGTTGGTTAGTAACCTGGTTATTAAGTGAAAATACCATTCCCCCATTGACTTTGCTTGACAGAAGTTTGCAAAAGGTGATCCTTTTAATTAATATGAGTCAGTTCCCAAGCATCTGAATATTGATCATGTGACCATCGGAGATATTGCAACAATTGTAAGTGTGAAAAATGGTCACAAGTCACTTTTTTCAGTGCCGTTGTAACTTCGAATAGTTCCTAAATACATTGTTGTAAGTTGAGGACTACATATAGAATAGAATTTGCTTTCCATTCTCGGGCTAAGTTTTGGAAGCTCCCAAATATGCGTTATTATTTGCCTTATAAAACTGATAATAACTATAAAAATATTTTCCCTTTAGCAATAGCACTTAGACTTATATGCCACTTCACAGTGCTTTTACAGCCCTCTCTAAGTGGTTTATAGAATGAGCATATTGCCCCCAATAATCTGGATCCTCATTTAACTGACCTCAGAAGGATGGAAGGCTGAGTCAACCTTGAGTCTGGTGAGATTCGATCTGCCAAATTGCAGTCAGCTGGCAGTCAGCAAAAGTTGCCTCTAGTACTGTATTCTAACCAGAGGTTCTGACCAGTTCTGGAGAACCGGTAGTAGAAATTTTGAGTAGTTCGGAGAACCTGAAAATACCACCTCTGACAAGAAATTTTACAGTATCCTTCCCCTACCACACCAACCAAGCCACGCCCACAGAAATGGTAGTGAAAAAAAATTGAATCCAACCATTTATTCTAACCACTGTACCACCATGGCTTTAGTGGTATTAATGTTTTAGGTATATTAGTGATTCAGCAGCAGTATCCATTCACATGCCAGGGATCTGCAATTTTGTCTTACCACATTTGGGAAGAGAACTCTCTTATTGAGCATAGTGCAAGTTGCAATATATATATTCATCCTAGTCCTCTCAGCTACAAGATTTATTTTGCTCACCCAAGCTGTTTGTTGGATTATCCAAGATAAGCTTAGATATAAAGAATGAATTGGATTCTACTCTTCAGGTAAGCCTTACTTGAACTTAAACATGTTTCAGGATTTCTTTGTGTTCCTATAAATTTAAATTTGGTTGATCTCATGGCTTATTCTCCCTGGTTTTGTTTTTTTTAATTTTGTCCAGGTCAATTTACATATTTTAAAATAGGCAGATTTTTAGAATAGTTTGATTTGTTTTTTCTTTCTTTCTATAAAACTCAATTGGCAAACTCAGTAGAATTACCACAGTGCAGTTTCCATTAATAGTTATTTTAAAAATTCCTTTTAGTAAGTCAAGACATAAATTAAATAGTGTGCTACTTTTCATTTCCTCACAGAAGAGTGGTTAATTCATTATTGAAAATTGTCATATGAATATAATGAGTAACAGATGTTTTTTGGGGGAAAAAATTGAACTTTACAATGTTTGCCAAGTTAAGAAAACAGGAAACTGAATTTTAATAGAACAATTATGAATGTGTCATCCTGAATGTGAAGATAATAATAATAAAATCTTAACTGAATTATATCTTAGCGTGGCTTGGTATAATAATAATAGCAACAGGAGCAATTTTTTACCGATTCAAATCACCCTTACCACCTCACCCCAGATGGGCCAAGGTGGTTGAATTTCACCCCTGAATTAGATTTATTTATTTTATTTATTTATTTTGTAATGTTTGAGCTCTGAGCTAAAAAAATGTTAGTGAATTAGAGTTTTGAGGAAGCATTGTGGATTGAGAAAGAATGAAACATGATGTTGGAAATATGTATACTAGGCTGAGTACCTTAGATGAAGAATGAAATAAAAAGTGGACATTATTTGAATGACTAGTCACCATCTGTGCCTTTAATCTGTCTGTTTTCATTTGTCTTATACAGAAGATTTGATTGATTGCATCAAATTTCCAGTGTCACAAAGATAGAACCCAGTTAAGTGAATGAAAAACTCTGATTGCCCTTTGATCATAGATCTATATGCAAGGAAGCTGTAGATGATGGAGAATAGTCTGTCATTCAAACTCATTTGGACTAAAGAAGCTAGATTATGAAGAATATTTATCTTCTTGAAGGTGGAATATCTCTCCCTTCTTTGTGCTCTTGATTTTTGATAAATTTAACTATGCTCCTTTATTATTACTACAGTATATTCTATTTGAAATATTTATCCTTATGGAGAGATAACTCTCTCACACTATATTTAGTTTATATTTACTATATATATTTACTATTTACTATATTTACTATAGTATCACTGAACCACTGGAATGTCTAGGAAGACATTATCCCTGAAACATACTCCAAATTTTGTCTTATTTGGTTGTAGTGTAGAAGAATTAGTGTAGAAGAATAAGTGTAGAAGAATTAGAATTAGAATTCTTTTATTGGCCAAGTGTGATTGGACACACAAGGAATTTGTCTTGGTGCAAATGCTCTCAGTGTACATAAAAGAAAAGATACATTCATCAAGAGTCAAGAATCATAAGGTACAACACTTGATAATAGTTATAGGGTACAATAAGCAGTCAAATCATACTAGGAAACAGTCAATATAAATCGTAAAGATACAAGCAACAAAAGTTACAGTCATACAGTCACAAGTGGAAGGGAATGGGTGATAAGGAGTGATGAGGAGATTAACAGTAATAGTAGTGCAGACTTTGTAAATAGTTGGACAATGTTGAGGGAATTATTTGTTTAGCAGAGTGATGGTGTTTGGGGAAAAAAATTGTCCTTATGTCTAATTGTTCTAATGTGCAGTGCTCTATAGCATCGTTTTGAGGGAAGGAATTGAAACTTTTTATGTCCGGGATATGAGGGATCTGTAAATATTTTCACAGCCCTCTTTTTGACTCGTGCAGTATACAGGTCCTTGATTGAAGGCAGGTTGGTAGTAATTGCATATATATACTCATCCCTGATTAATTTTCCATGCTATTTCAGCAGTCAAGATAAGCTTGCTGGAAAATTATCTCATAGATATTTCTTTTGAAATGAAATAGCACGTTCCAATGGGGTACACAGTCTCAAGTTATATTGAACAGAAAGGAGATTTAAATACTCTTCATCTGATGAGGAGGCTGGTTATAACCTGTGGGGAAAATCATAGAAGCAAAAGCTGCAAAATAGATTTAATTTAATTTCATATTGTTTGCTGAAATTTTATGTCTTCTGTAACACTAGCATAAATCCAGACTACCAGTAGATGACAGCATATTATTGGGAAAATATTGGGGTTTTTGTATCTGGTGGTTGCAACTATTGGTCAATGTATTCCTGATGCCCTGTGAAATTAGCCTTGGAGACAGGATATAACAAGCATGAAACTGCCTTAGGGGTTGAATTGTCTGAGTAGGAAGGAGGCAGAGCAAGCAAATACATGACTAAGTCCCGAAGCAAGCTTACAAGCCTTTATCTTGGCAACTGCCAGTGCAAATTTTTAAAAAAGGTTACTACTAAGAGAACAGATGCTATGGAAAAAACTGAAAACTCTTGTGTTCATGGAGAAACTCTATCAGTGTGGTTGCTAGGAGCTGAAAATGATTTGGTGGCATATAATCAATCAATTAATCAATCTGTGTGCATATGTATCAGAGGTGGTATTCAGCAGGTTCTGACCAGTTCTGGAGAAATTTGAATCCCACCACTGATATGTATGTATAAGGAAAATATACCAAGCTGTATATATCTGTGAAAGAAAATAGAGCTGTGCGTGTGTGTGTGTGTGAGAGAGAGAGAGAGAGAGACAGAGAGGGGGGAGGGAGGGAGGGAGGGAAGGGAAGGAAGGAAGGAAGGAAGGAAGGAAGGAAGGAAGGAAGGAAGGAAGGAAGGAAGGAAGGAAGGAAGGAAACAGAGGTCTCGATAAGCTTGGAGTATGTATTGATCTTTCTTTTCTTAGTTGAAGATACATTTTTTGGAACATACATACATACATATATATATATATACATACATCCTGACGGTTATCCTCCTTTGTTTCATTAAGTATTTATTTTTAGAGACTTTTATTGGCTATCAGATGTGTTCCACAAAAGTGCTTTTTTTATTTATATGAATAGCTAGTGCATGTAATTCAAGTCCACTAGCTGTTGTGAACTTAGAGAAGCTCTATGGAAAATGATAAATTCTTGGGAAACTTGCATAAAAACTATGTATATTCGGAAAGGACCCATATAGAATTCATAAAATGATATGGAACATTGATATAATAAACAAACTCACCAAATATATGTAATACTGATGAGGGACAGATATTAAATAATTATTCAATATTCTGTCTGCCTGTCTCTAATCTATTGTGTCAAAAATAAGAGAGAAATCCAACTTTGTGAGCAAAAGGCAAATAGCATTTAAATCTTCCCCTCTTATTGCTTATTTGGCTTAATCAAAGAGTTCGATGATATGTGGAAACCTATAAAAAGGACTTCTCTTTTTATTCATTGAAGCAGTTGTATCTTTATCTGGGGTTTCTTAGTTGCTTCACGAGCTGCTTCCAGATTTGCATAAGTTTAATACTTACTTTCTTGATGCTGTTCTGCTTAATTGCTCTGCTTTGAACTGGGCTCAGGTCTGAAATTAAAAACCCTGAGTAGGAAAGGAAGCAAAAAAAAAAAAAAAAAAGGGGGGGGGGGAGGAAATCTCTGATTTCCTATTAAACCTTATTCCCTTGAAGTTTCCCATATTTGTTTGATATTGCTGTATGTGAGTATTGTCAACAATGTGGTTTTCTCACCAAGCAGCTTGCTAGCATATATCTACGTTTTTTAGATTCAACAGCTAAGATGAATAGTGTTTTTAGGATTGGAGGAAACGGATCTCGCTGAATAAAATGTTCTACACCAGAGGTGTCAAACTCAATTTGTGGGCCGCATCAGGATTGTACTTGAGGGGTTGGGAGGGACACAGGCAAGCGGGTTTGGCCAGCTCAATGTTACTCGTATCAGAAGACCTGTGGTGGCCCCAGGCAGGGCTGAGGGATTCATTTTTGCTAGTAGTTTGTTTTGCTAGCACTCTGCCAGCAAAAATGGAGCTTGGGGGCCACGTGCAGTTCCCCAGCTCCATTTTCAGCTACAATGGCCTCCTACAGCCACCTGCCAGTGAAAACAGAGCTCATGGAGGCCATGAAGCTTGGAAGCCTCCCAAGCTCCATTTTTACTGGCAGTGGCACCACATGACTTTACTGTTCCCAGGGCAGCCCTGCAGACCAGATTTAAGTACCCTGCAGGCCGGATCTAGCCCATAGGCCTTCAGTTTGACACCCCTGCTCTACACCTTTTCACTGAAAATGAGCTGATTGATAGATTGAAGGAATATTCTAGAGGGAAATAATTACCTGTATTTTTTTCAGTCAGGATTCAGTACTCATTATAACCAAGAAGAAGGGAATACACCAATGGTGAAATGCTACTGTTTCGGCCTGATTTATCCAAACCAGTAGCAAATTGCTACTGGTTTAGCTGAACTGGGTAGTAAAAGAAAGCTCCGATGATCAGCTGAGAGGAGAAAGAAGAGAAAAGCACAGGATTGGCCCTCCCACCTGACCCTGCACTTTTCTGTTCTTTATCCTCTCAGTTGATTGGTGCAGCAGAGCCTCAGCTGGTGTTTAGAAAGCTGCACATGCACACGAAGTGCACAATCACTGAACCAGTAGGGAATCTGGTAGAATCCCACCACTAGAATACACCTCTCATTAGGCTTATTAATGTGTTCAGTACCATTGTATCTTTCTGCATTGCCTTGGGTGGTGCTGAGGAGTCCCTGGGATTGCAGTGAGATCAAATCAGTTCTTTAGTGAGCAGAAAAGACTCACTGGAAAAAACCCTGATGTTGGAAAAGATTGCAAGCAAAAGGAGAAAGGCAGAGATTGTAGACAGAGGATAAGGCAGTTATATAGTGTCATCGATACAATGAACATTAATTTGGGCAAATTCCAAGAGATAGTAGAGGACAAGGGAGTTTGGTATTTTGTGGTGTATGGAGTCATGAAAGAATTGGACATGACATAGTGACTGAACAATAACAACTGCCTGGAGGCCTTGTTTTTTGGAAAACTTTTCTACAGAATTAAAGATGACTTTCTGATCCTCTTTAAGCAGAAAGTATAAAGCATTGTCAGGCAAGCTGTTGCCTATTTCTAGTTTGTCTACCAGTTGCAGCCCTATTTGGATCAGAAGCCTTGGCACTGTGATTTGTGTCCCGATCACCATTCATTTTAAGCTACTGTAACATGGTCTACATAGGATTGCCTTTGGAGATGTCTCGGAAGCTACAGCTGGTACAAAATGTGTTGGGAAGATTTCTGATGGGACAATTCGGTTAGGATAGAATGAAGCCCTTGAAGCCACTGCAATGAGAACTCAATTCTGAGTTCTTTTTAAAGTAAAATCATTTTAAAATAAATTCCTTTTAAAGTAAATTATGAAATAAGCATTGAACTATCGATAGATACCCCAATGTAAGGGCTAAGAGGATTTGCAATGTTGCAACACTCATTTTGTCAATTTGATAAATTCATCCTTTAGTAAATGCCTCTGATTCCTTCTCTGAATCACACCGGTTTCATCAGGGGGTAGATGGTTTTCTGGGGGCAAATTCTCTGAACCGCAACTTCCTGCAAACATGATGTACTTCAGAATTGTCCAGAAGGTGTTTCAGAGATCTCTGGAATATTGTATTTGGCTAGCAGTACTTTTTGCACTTTTCGGTTGCTTACCAACTAGAACCCACCAGAGATATTTAAGATGCTTCCTCTCTTCTGCTATGAGAGATCTTTCCTATATAACTTGATTATCCTTCTTACTTTTCGCATAAGAGAAATCTGTTTATATGTGAACTGACATGCTAGAAGTGCATTTTCATATTTCAATAAAAGGCTAGACCAGTGGTGACTAACCTTTTTGGGTTCCTGTGCCAAAAATTGTGTGCATGCTCGCATGCACACTCATGTGCCAGCACCCAGAAGGCAATGTGCACCCCCCCCCCCGCCCCCTTACCTGCACTGTGCTTCATTTTCGGCCAGTTTGAGGCCTTTTTCGGCCTCCAAGAAGATTGACAAAAAGCCTCTGCAGGCTTTGCACTTCCAGGATTACAGGAAGTGATGAAACGGGTCTATTATTCGGCCTGTGAAGCCTGCAGAGGCTTTTTTCAAGCCTCTGGGAGGCTGAAAAAGGCCTCAAACCAGCCAAAAATCAGCGGTGAGGCACATGCATGTGCAGTGAGGTACATTTGCCTGTCGCTCACATGCTGGCACAAATGGCTCTACGTGCCACTTGTGGCATGTGTGCCATAGATTCGCCATCACGGGGCTAGACTGTGTTTTTTTTTTTCATAATTACACTGTACCTTCATTTGGAAGGAACAATTTTAAAATGTAACTCTATGAAAGCTACATAACACATGATTGAGTTCAACCATTGTTTGAAATATACTCTTCTTTTTTCACTGACAGGAGTTGTATTTGAAGCTTATTACCAGAACGTTCCTTATAATATTCACCTCTGCTCTTAGAATAATGGTTCTGCAGAAAGTATTCTCCATGAACGGCTGTCTTTCCCAATCTTTTCAACAGCTTGTATACATTATTTAGTCCAAATATGGGAACACAGAGGAAAAAAAACACACTGGCTGGTCTCTCAGAAAGTGTCTTCTCTGCTTGTATCTGATAATATGAGAGTTCTCATGGCTGTGACAGGCTTTGCTCGGATGGCCGCCCAAGCTGTCTCAACTCTTTGGTGAGTGGCAATAGTGTTTATCCTGACATCTCTCCACCTGAATGATTCTGAGCTCAGCGGGTGTAAGACATTGTGAGGTAAAGGACAAGTTGGATCTCCTCTCTTTCCACACAATGTTCAGCCAACTGACAACTAAATCTTAACTTAACATTGATATGAGATTATTTTAGGATGCACAACACGTATCGTGTTACTGTATTACTATTATTTTTCTCATTCTTCCTAGTACCTATCTCTTCCCACTTATGACTATAAACATGTAGCTTATATCTTTACAATTATATTGTTTTATTTGTTTCCCAGTATGATTTGATTGCTTATTAGTAACCAATGACTATCACTAAGTGTTGCATCTTGATGAATGCATTTTATTTTTTCTTTAGGTACACTGAGAACATACAGTATTTACCAAAGACAAATTCCTTGTGTATCCAAGGAATCACATTTGGCCAATAAAGAATTCTATTCTATTCTACTCTATTCTCTGATTTCATCTGCCATATCTTATTTCCCAACTTACTTACAGTTTAATTAAAGGATTGGATGCTAACCATAATGATGTGAGTGACAGGCCCACAAACACATAATTATGCAAAACTCATGATTATGTATATGCATCAGGACATTTGATGCAAGCATATAGGTTGTCAAATTTGTGTAATTGTATTATCATAGACGTGTCACCATTTGCCTCCTCTTCCACAAGAACAAACTCTCTTATGGAAACCCATGAAAGGTAGGAATGATGTAGATTGCATGTTTGAAATGACTGTGTAATGTAAATTAGACCACCAGTCTTTTTCACTCTTTTAGTCTATACAGGAGAATTTCAACATTTTCTTATGTCTCAGGAAAAAAAAAAAAACTATTTTTACTATATCTATAAGAAAAAAGGTGTTTAAAAGTGTCAGGTCATGGCGTCATAGTAATTGCTAACCAATCTGAAGTTGGGAGGATACTGTTCTGAGCCAATTGATATATTTTACTCTATAATTCAAGTGAGAATGGTCACCATCTATGACTTCTTCAGTGCAAACCTGATTACATTCAGTTTGCTAGAAACAATAGGAATTATAAAGTAATAAATTTGAAGAGCAAAATATTCTTGTTCTTTCAAATTCAAAGTGGGCAATGTAGATTTAGTACTGGCCAGCTCTTCCATACCTGTAACTATTGTGAAGTTTCATTGCATTACTGTTATTTAAAACATTTGTAAAAATTATGAAGAATTTTTAACTCATAATCTACAATTACGATTGCATATATTCAGATCTGATCACTATGTAATAGTTCCAATTGATTACTGTAGTATAGACAAAAGAACATGTTTAAAAAAAAATACAGGATTCACAAATATAAAATATTTGCAGTTCTACTTAAAGTCATAGATCCAACATATTGTATACACACATGCACACATACATATATTTAGAAACTTTTTTCTTTTTATTCCCCTTTTTCTCTGTCACTCTATTCCATGCAACTGTTAATTCTTTTGCTTTGTCTTATCTTCATGTTTTAGTTAGGTTAAAAAGAAGCAAAGAACTCATCAACAATAACAGTAGGGTGTCTACATTGAAATAAAGAAAGCATGTTGGATTCTTGGCCACTACATCACTTATTTTGATGGGAGTCTGCCAAGAAAAATAAGAAATAAGCATGAATTGGTTGATTTGTTTTGTTTTTGGCTTCAAGCAATATATTTCTTCATTGACTTCTTTAAATGCACATGCATTCTTTCTCTCTCTCTCTCTCTCTCTCTCTCTCTCACACACACACACACACACACACACTCACTCATTCACTCACTCACTCTTACAGGGGAGGAAAAAAGATTTTAACAGAAGTTAAATATAGGGCATTAAATTCTATTTTTAAATGGAGGCCAAAGGTATATACAATCACCATGCATTAAGCTCAGTTTCCACATTACTGCATCCTAAAAGGATAACATTTGTAATTTTACCACTCCATTCTGTTTAGAGTGGTTCTTAAATCATACATCTGTTCTAGTTTTTTTTTTTTTTAGCTTAGTGTTACAGTACCCAGGTTATGGTATCTGGAAATTCTGAAAATGGTGCTCCCCAACACATCTACCAGGCTCCTGACTGGAGGAAAAAAGCCTTCTATTGCCCTGTCTTTTTAGTCGCATTTCTTAAATGTAGATTTCAAATTAAATAAAAAATGATGTCTCTATCCTGATTTTTCTTTTTTTCAAAATTAACCTTCTATTAAGGCCCCCCATATTATAAAATACAGGTTGATCACACATCTATTTTTTCACCAATGCAATTTTATTTTTAATATCTTTTATTATAAATGCTGGAGAGAATATGTACCTCTTAAAAATTTACGAAAGTAACAGCTGTGGACAAGCTTTACAGCTATTGCAATATACCTTGTTATCCCTGTATAATGTGATTGACAATCCTAGTTCATTTCTCTTTATTACTCCTGTCAGTGCTAACTGTAAGATGAATTTTGCCTTCAGATCAGTCCATCTGATCAATCTTGACTTGCATATTATTATTTTTTAAAAAAAAAAAATCATTCAGGGCTGACTAATTTATTTTATTTTTTCACAGAATGAAAAACAAGTTTGAATTGTAGAAACATATTTCTCTTGTGTGTTGATGAATTTTTTTAAAAAAATCCTTTGTTCTGTGGGCAGTTTTCTTGAGCAGTCACCTTGGTACTAATATTGGAGGTTGGAAAGCTGATAATTAAAGATTTTTTAAATTCATTCTATTGTTTTCTGCCAATCAACCAATTGAAGTATGGGCAGCTCAGCACAATCAAGTACTAACAGATTCTACTGCTTTTTTTGTTAGAGGAGAGAATATAACTTATTTTCTTAGCATGTGTAAATATAGCTTATCTAATAAAGATGAGGTATATTTGCTGCAATACCTATGTGAAAACAATTTCTGTTTTGGAAGATTATTTTAATGTACCTCTCCTTGGTCTGATATATTCAACCCATGGCAAAAGTTTTTGATTTCACTTTACTGAACCTAAAAGAGGTCTTAAGTAAAATTCTAGTCATCTCGGCATATATCATCAGCACTGACATGCCTGCAGTGAATTTCACATGGCTCTCTCATGCAACAAGAACATTTTAGGAACTGAATTAGGTTAATCTTTCTCTGCTCAGTTATCTGCTCTGTTGGCTTTTGATAAGTGACATGAGTAATAGTGTGATGGGAAAAGTGATAACAGGGAAAATAAAACTCCCCATAGGGTGTTAATTCTATAATAAGGAGTGTAATTCACCGTATCCATCTAGCATAAGGAAAATAGTGTTGTGTAGTAGCCATATGCAAGAATCAGTCACTAATACTCAGCATTTAATAGGCAAGAAGGGCTGAAAGTGTATTTAGCTGAATATATTTAATATTCAATATGTAGTTTGGGGATAATAATACTTGTGTTTCCCCAAAAATAAGACCCTGTCTTATATTTTTTTGCTACCAAAAGTGGCACCAGGGGAATGTCATCCATGGACTCACCTCACTTGCACATGTTACCCTCCGGCATCCTTTTTACTCTCAGAGGCCTTCAGAAAGTACTTCTTCTGCAGCCAGCAAGGCTTTCCTGAAGGCCTCTGCAGCTGATAACAGAGATCTGGATAGATCCGGAGCTCTATTAGCAGCTGCAGAAGCCTTCAGAAAAGCCTTGCCAATTGCAGAAGAAATGGGCTAGCAAGGCAGGTGTTGGGATGTGCGAGGTAAGTAGTAGAGCAGCTCCATTCCCCCATCACCATCCTAGCTTAATTTTTATCCACGCACCCTGGAGTGGGTGGGGTCTTAATTGGGGGTTATTTTTTTTGGGGGGGGGGGAGGGATTATATTGGCTGCATGTGTAAAAATCAAGCTAGGACTTATTTTCAGGATATTTTTGGGGAAGCACGGAAAAAATACACATTGCAAAATAATGTTGCAAGACCCAATCTGGGTTGATCATTGAGACCAAAGGTTTAGTCTTCCAAACTTTGGGACTCATGCTGAAGCCCATCCTCAGGGAACTAAATCTAAGCACACATTCTGGTAAAGAGGTTCTTTGAGGATGGGCTCCAGCAACACTTCAAAATCTTGGAAGAATAAACTTCTGGTTCCAGGGATCAACCTAGACTGGATCTTGCATAATAATTGTACCCTTCTTTTTATATAACTTGTTTATCTGTGCATATTATTTATGTAAATATGTTGCGGGAGTGATGATGGGAGTTGAAATGCACTACCCATGAATGGTATTTGGTTGAGAATTTTCACCAAGTCAAAAAGAAGCAGTAAAATGAAGGTTCCCATTAAAGAAAAAAAAAAAAGACATCTAAGACATCCAAACAAAGCAAATAAATTCCAGTTAGGTTTGCAATATTTTTCAAGGAAAGAACTGCAATAATACCCATTTATCTAGTTTGTAACCCGGGAAGTGAAACTCATAATTGCACAGGGTTATGAATGCTAGAAATATTTCAAGGGAAACAAAGTTAAATAAGATGTGAATAAAATATAGTCCTAGGAGGGCGAGGAAGAGATAAACATGGAAATATTTTGCTATGGAAAAAAAGTAGTTGGAAAAAGGTGCTACCAGCCTTCTTTAATGAGGTGCGGTGGCGTAGTGGTTAGAGTACAGTGTTACAGACCACTTCTGACGACTGCTGGCTGCCTACAATTTGGCAGATCGACTCCCACCAGGCTTAAGGTTGACTCAGCCTTCCTTCCTTCCAAGGTGGGTAAAATGAGGATCCAGATTGTTGGGGGCAATATGCTCACTCTGTAAACCACTTAGAGGGGGCTGTAAAGTGCTGTAAAGTGGTATATAAGTCTAAGTTCTATTGCTATTATTGTTACTATTTTGTGCTGTCATAATCTAACATTGTGCTCATCATGCTTATTAGAAGAGGAAAATTGTACAATGCCTTGCGAGGAGTATCCATATAATGCAGAGATAAGATAGATAGACAGATAGATAAATAAATGATAGATAGATAGATAGATAGATAGATAGATAGATAGATAGATAGGTGATAGATAGATAGATAGATAGATGATAGAGAGAGAGAGATGAGAGAGAGAGAGAAAGACAGAGAAAGATGATAGATAGATAGATAGATAGATAGATAGATAGATAGATAGATAGATAGATAGAGAGAGAGAGAGAGAGAACAGACAGACAGACAGACAGACAGACAGACAGACAGACAGACAGATGATAGGTACATCACAGATGGTTAAAATTTGTTCTTTACCAATAGAATAGAATGCTTTATTGGCCAAGTGTGATTGGACACACAAGGAATATGTCTTGGTGTAAATATTCTCAGTATACATAAAGAAGGAACATTTGTTAAGAATCAAGAATCATAATGTACAACACTTAATGATAGTCATAGGGTACAATCAACAATCAAATCATACTAGGAAACAGAGTATATAAGCAACAAAGTTACAGTCACAAGTGGGAGGGGATGGGTGATAAGGAGTGATGAGAAGATTAACAGTAATAGTAGTGTACACTTTGTAAATAGTTGAATAGTATTGAGGGAATTATTTGTTTAGCAGAGTGATGGCTTTCGGGAAAAAACTGTTCTTGTGTCTAGTTGTTCTGGTGTGCAGTGCTCTATAGAGTCATATTGAGGGAAGGAGTTGAAACAGTTTATGTCCAGGATGTGAGGAGTCTGTAAATATTTTCACAGCCCTCTTTTTGACTCGTGCAGTATATAGGTCCTCGATTGAAGGCAGGTGGGTAGTAATTGTTTTTTCTGCAGTCCTAATTATCCTCTGAAGTCTGTGTCTGTCCTGTTGGGTTGCAGAACCAAACCAGACAGTTATAGAGTTGAAGATGATAGACTCAATAATTCCTCTGTAGAACTGGATCAGCAGCTCCTTGGGCACTTTGAGCTTTCTGAGTTGGCGCAGAAAGAACATTCTTTGTTGCGCTTTTTTGATTACGTTTTTGATGTTAAGTGTCCATTTTAGGTCGTGTGATATAGTAGAACCTAGAAATTTGAAGGTCTCTACTGTTGATACTGTGTTGTCTAGTATTGTAAGAGGTGGTAGTATGGGAGGGTTTCTTCTAAAGTCTACCATCATTTCTACGGTTTTGAGTGTGTTCAGTTCTAGATTGTTCTGGTTACACCACGAGGCAAGTTGTATAAGCTCCTCTCTGTATGCAGATTCATCGTTGTCTAGAATGAGACCAATGACTGTTGTGTCATCAGCAAACTTCAGAATTTTTAACAGATGGATCATTTGAGATGCAGTCATTGGTATATAGGGAGAAGAGAAGTGGAGATAGCACAAAGCCTTGGGGGCCCCTGTGCTGATTGTACAGATATTGGATGTGATTTTGCCTAGCTTCACCTGCTGCTTCCTGTCTGTTAGGAATCATGTCAAAAATCATAATCAACAAAAGCAAATTTATTACTGAATGATACAAACATTCCTATAGCTCACAAATCTGATCTTTATGCTTTTTTAATGGACATTATCTTCTTTGTTTTATTTCCTGATAGCTTTACTACTTGTAGTCAATTCTTGATTAGAATATTTTATGCAATAGTCCTGCAATCTTACATGCCAGGTTTAGAACAAGTGCTTCATTTTTAAATGTACATGAGTCTTCATTCATGTTTCATACTGATATTCATAATGCTATTAATGGACAGGTTTAGATGAGTAAATCTTAAAGCCTTATCCTAGAGGTTCAGTGCTTTCTCTTTAATCAGTTCTTTACTGATCAGTTTAAGGCATGTGGGTAAATTCTGTTACATCTGCAGTTACATATTTGATTACTATACTTGGCAAAGAGATCAGAAGACTTCTAAATCAGCTATATTCTCTTGGTATATTAATGGTTCTCAGATGGACATGTACCCCAGTAAACTACTTACAGTGATTTGAATGTTACAGCAATAGAGGGGGCAGGATAATGCAGTACAGGGATCCAATTACAATGGGAGATGTGATGAATACCAAAGAACAATAAGTACCGAGCAATTTTTTCCCCATAAAAATAATGTAGTGACCTACAAGCAGCCATCACTGACAAGTTCTAGCCTGTCTGTTGAGTATGAAACAAATGATGAATACTAGGGTACATTTTTGCATCAAAATATGTTGAAAAGCAAATTTGATGAGTTTCAAAACAATTGAATACCGAGGTACCACTGTATATATATCACAGCAGCCATCCTGTAGATGTCAAAGGGAAGCACTTTTGTTTTCTTTGTTTGTTTTTTTTAAATCTGAGATATGGCCAAAATTTTGGCTTGTTCAAAACTCATTCAAAATTAATACTGAATTTAGTCATTTCATAGCAACTGTGAGTTCTCTTCTCTTCTCTTCTCTCCTCTTTCTCTCCTCTCCTCTTTTCACCTTTTCCATTCCATTCCATTTCCCTTACCTTACCCTACCTTAGCCTATCCATCTTATTTTGTATACACATCCGCAAGACTTTAAATAAACAACATAATATGAAGATAAAAGCAATGAATATAATTTCCTCCTTTTCTGACCATGACTGACATGGGATCATTTCATTGGGATTGAAAGAACTGGATTCTTGTTTAATACCTGATGATTACTGAACACTGAATATTACAGCTGTGTTTTCCCTATATCTCCTAGTTAAATGAAACAATTGTGGCTGCATTTCATATGGTTACATCTGGAAACAATTTCTAAAGCATCTACAGGGACATTTTTAAAAATCTTGGACGTGCTAGTGATTCAAAGAGAAGTGTTTCTGTTATGCCCACGCGTGTTGTGAAATGCCTCTTTTGAAGGGTATGCATAGCCCTATTGATTATGTCAACACTTCATTATGACACTACAGTACTAGATTACAGGATATATTTCTCTATTGGTGTTTGACTTTTTAATTAATTGATCAATTGCATAAGACACTTTGAAATATTCCACATCGTTCTCCAGGGTGGCAGTGGCCAAAAATAAATGCCATCTGAGTGTAGCAAGAGATTTTAGAAATTTTATAGCATAATTGCTCATTATAAAGATACTGCATATGACTTTTGAAGTTTCTATTATATGCTAGTCAGAAGCAAAACCTAGCATTCTCCTTCCAAATGCTATTATAAAGCTTCATCTTGTTTTCCAGTAGTATGATGTCTTTTTGCATTTTCTCTTCAGAGGTATTGCTATTTAAATAGACTGGTCCTTTACATCCAGATTAAGTATGCAGTGGGGAAAACATTTTATCATGCTAATATTACCTCTCTGTAATCAATTCTGTTCCTCTGCAGACTACTTTTTTCTCAGAAAATTCCACTGCCACAAATCAGTGCCATTCAATTCAGAGCAGAAGAGCTTTGTAGTTGCAGCGACAAGAATATGACAATATCGATAGAGGTTGTGATATTTAAGCACTGAAAAAAAAAGAGTCCAATTCATGTTCTGAGGAAGAAACAAAGGAAAGCAGCATTAATGTACTGGAATATTTTTGTCAATTGTGCCTAGATCAAAACTATAGCTAAGAACTGAACTTAATTGTATGACTGCAAACAATCAGTAGTATGAGTATTGCTGAACAATATCACTTAATTCCTTTTTTGGTTTTTTAAGTCAAGTTTTTTTTTTAATTTATATATACATACAGTATATATATGCAGGTTTTGGCATGTTCAGGTCTTTTCCCATGTAAAATTGAGAGTATCTTGGCAATGTTTCGATGAGGTCCCACTCGCCATCTTCAGGCTGATGCTTTTCGCTTCGTGCTTGTGCAAGCAAAGCGTGGTCAGAGCTGCCATCTCCCTATATATACTGGTGGGGATGGTTGGCTCTGTTGTCATTTCTTGATTGGTTGATGGAGTTGATGTTTGCAGATTGGCTGGCTTTTTTTAAGAACATGTGTGGCTGAGGTATTGGCTGTGTGTCTATCAGTCTCCTGTGTTGTAACGACCTGGGTAATGGGCTTTGTGATGACCTTCTGAGTTCTATTATTGTGACATCCTGGGTCTTGTGCTGTAACCTCCTGGGTCATTGGCTGTGTTGTAACATCCTGAGGTTTTGTGGTGTAACCTCCTGAGTTCCGTGATGTGATATCCTGCGTGGGTGGCTGTGATGTGACGTTCCGGGTTTTGTTTGGCTTCGAGTTTGAGGCCTAGCCATGTGTTCATGGCATGTGTCAGTTTGCTTGGCCTGGGGGTCGGGGTGTGTGGCAGCTGGTGATGCAGTCATGGTCTGGTTTCTGAATGGTGGTTGCCTTTCGTCTATGGGGTGGATTTGGGTTTGAGTGTGGTAAGGGAGATTGGTGGTGGCATCATGTGTTGTTTTGGGTCCGGTGTTGGCTTTTTGTGCCCGGGGATCATTTGTTGATAAGGGCTATTTTCCAAATGTCTGGTAGGCGGGAGGCATTGTCCTGTTTGTTCATGTTATGGGGGTGTTTCTCTATTTTGATGGCTTCCCTGATTATTCTCTTGTTGAAGTATTCAGTATTGGAGATTAATTTGGTTCCCTCAAAATTAATTTCATATCCTGTAGTTTTAAGGTGCTGGAAAAGGGAGGAAAAATTTTCTTCTTTTCTGACTGCGTTCTTGTGTTCTGCGATGCGTGCATTTATTCTCCTGTTGGTTTGTCCAATGTATGTGGCTTGGGCAATTCTTGCATGGTATTTCATAGACTCCTTGGTTTTCTAGCTAGATCTTGTCTTTGGGGTTTCTTAGGATGTTGGCTATTTTTTGGTCAGTGCCGAAGGCTGTCCTGATATTGTGTTTGTGGAGAATTTTGCTGATTTTATCTGTGGTGCCTTTGATGTAGGGGACGAAGGCGATACCATTGTCCTGTTCTATGTCTTGGTTTCTGAGTGGTGTCTCCTTTAGGATCAGGTTGGTAATTGTGTTTCTTTGGAATCCATTGGAAATTAATATATATAATTTATAAGCATTTTGAATACAGTGTAATAGTAACATATATACTGATAGTAATATACAAAAGAATGATTCTAACCATATTTATAATTATGATAGCTTATTTATAATCTTACTGTTTATATTAGCATACTTTTAGTTATAAACTCTGTTCATGTTTAACTTAAAAGTAACACTGCTCTTTCTTCATCTAATTTCTACCTCTTATCTCTAACCATGATAAAACCTATTCCACATTAAGCAATATTCTGTATGTCCTTTATTTTTTATTTTCAATGTCAATCTATCCATCTCTGCACAATATTTTCCGAATTATATTTTCAGTTGTTGGGATGTGCTCATTTTTCTAATATTGTGCAAATACAATTCTCGCTGCAGTCAATACATGTAATATTAAATATATAGCCCCTTTATCATAGCTTTCTGATATTATACCTGACAAACATATTTCTGGTTTCAAATCTGTATGCTGCTTAATCATCTTTTCCAACCCTGTGTATATTAAGAAAGTTTCCAATGCCAGAACAATAGGAAAAGGAGCAAGTTCAATTTTAGATGTAAAGAATAGTATCTAAGAAAGACATTGCATGATTCTGGATGGAATTGAGTCAACCCATTTAGTTATATTTCTCCAAAGTCTACACCAGGGGTCTTCAAACTTGGCAAGTTTAAGACTGGTGGACTTCAATTCCCAGAATTCCTGAGCTAACATGACTGGAGGAGAAATTCTGGGAGTTGAAGTTCACAAGTCTTAAAACTGTCGAGTTTGAAGACCTCTGGTCTACCCCTTCATGAAGTTCTGTGTCCTGGACTTTTAAACTGCTAATCTAGCTTTAGAAAAACAAAATTCTTAGACAGCCAGAAAAAAAAAAAAAAAAAAGAGAGAGAGAGAGAAACAAGGAGTGGTGAAGGGCACAGTGGTAGATTTCAGTAATATGCAAGTATGTCTTACGGTGAATCTACTAATTAGAAGTGGTGGGCCATCCCAGTCCCTGTTCTCCCAGGATGAAGTAAAATTTCCTTTATTATGAATTATTCCACTTGGCTTTACTTACTCTCAGTCAGTAGGCTCTGGGGAGTATTTATTCCTCCTCAGCGATCCTTGCTCATTTCACTACAGTTTATCCAGGCTTGTGTAAATCATTGGCTGGGTTCTTAGCCTTCCCTAGTTCACTCAATATATTATCTAAACACTTAGTGCTCCACTTATTGCCTATAATTTATGCTGCTTTCCTCCACACTTCTTAACACCCATTTGCCATCTGTATCTGACTTAGTAGAACTTGTTTATTTATTAAGAGAGTATATATATATATATATTTCCCAAAACTGAAGGGCTCTTGATGGAGTATAACTACAAAAAACAAAATTATAAAAAATGGAAATACAGGCTTCCAGTTATTATTTACCATAAATACAATCAATTAATCATTTATTAAGCCCTCTTCTTCCCCACCACCCAACAAAATCATTCTGATTTTATCCCAAAGGTGCTTTTTCAAGAGGCAACTGGACTTTCTTGGTTTTGTTTTCTTTTGAAGACATTTTTCTTCTCATCCAAGAAGCTTCTTCTATGAGACAACCATAGACATTTAGTGACGCATTTTGATTTTAGTGTTTATGTTTATGTATGTATTTGACTCATTATGTTAAGTTCTATCTTATTCATAAGGTAAAAGTGACATCATCATTACTGGCAATTGAAAATGATATTCATATACATTGAACCTTTTCTGAATTTTAGAACTGGAATTGTCACAAAAGCAGTTTTTATAACATAGTACTTTCCTATTGTGTGATCATACCTATATAAGTTTGGTTGGTTTTGAAGAGAAGCAATTACTGTGTGAAATAAATTCTGAAGAGTGCTATCCAGCAAAGCCCTCCATTGCAGCCCAAAGGAAAATTCAATCTCCTAATCTCTGAACTGAATTCTCTAATCTCTGAGTTAGGAGTGAACTTCTTATCTCCTTGGACTTTTCTGATATTGCTTAGAGAAGATAATATTAAGGCTACAACAAAAACATATTATTTTAATCCATTATATGGGGCAAATAGATTAAAAATATTATGCATGAAAAATCAAGTTTGCCCTGCTTATTCTTAATTACAACATTGGCAGTATCCTTGGGAGATCCCATATCTGAATGAGTTCGTATGTCTCAGAGATGCTATTTCATACTGTCATTTTTAGATTTTCCCCAATCAGCAAACTGTTCTTGGCTTAAGAAGAATAAACAAGTCAAGCAGGCTGTTTCAAGTAAGCTGTACTGGATGTTTTTTTTTTTTCTTTTCTCTACTGTGTGTCTTTTAGAGATAATTTTGTGATTATTCCCCCCCACCCAACTCCCAGCCTGCTTCTGGACTGCAAACCTTTTAAAACTTCTGGCTCCAGTTAAAAGGCACATAGAAAGTTTCATATAACTTCCCATAACTCAAGAGAATGGTTATGAGAATTTATTTTCTGCAAGTAGAAAAAGAACGGACAGCTATACGGCTTAAAACCCAAATATTTTACTAGTCCTTTCCCTAGGTTTAAATAAAAAAATATGCATTAAATAATAGATTTTAAAAAAGCTTCTTTTTGCTGTTTTTGCTGAAATGATTCTGGGCAAATGAAATATGATGCAAAGCTGGATAATCTGGATATTTTAAGGAAGACAAGTTAGGTTGGTAGTGAGTTTCTTTTCTCCTTTAGTGGTTATTATTATTATTATTATTATTATTATTATTATTATTATCATCATCATCATCATCATCATCATCATCATCATCATCATCATTATTAAAATGTCCTTAGACAATTTTCTGCTTTGTCTATCAGTGATGAAAACCCTTGGCTGATCTATGGAACATAAAGATGTCCTAAGAACTATTGTGACATATACATATTTGTGTATGTATTTGACTCCTTATAGTATGTTCTACCTTATTCATAAGGTGACATCATCATTAGTGACAATTGAAAATGATTCTCACATGCATTGAAGCTTTTCCTAGTCTTAGAATTGGAGTTGTTCCAAAGGCAGTTTACTGCTTTCTTAGAATATGTTCATACATGTAAGTTTGGTTGGCTCGTTGGTTTTGAAAGGAAGTCTGCTTTCATTAGACTATGATTTGCAGTAAAAAAAAATGTAATCAATTCACATTAAATAAAATCACACCTTAAAAATAGCTATAGAACTGCCAGTATCAAATTAAATTAAAGTTATTTTGTACCTTTTGCTTCTATGTTTTTTTTATTATGGTTATAGCCCTTTTGTTTCCTTGCTGATTTTAATGATACCATAAAATCGTTATTTATTTGAGAGACTCAACACTCCCAAGTTTTCTGGAGTGTTGAGAAAATACAATTTTAGGTTACTCAGGGATTTCCTATTCCCCAACTAGATTAGGAGAAGTTGATCTGTGTAGGCTGTGGAGCCATTTGCTCATTTATTAAAAGAATCCACACATCTTCAGTTATAATATTAACTTGGCACTTCAGGCAAACAAACATGATGGCAATAGTTCCTTGCAGTGCTTAAAAAAATAAGAGGCCGAAGGATAGTGCACATAAATAATGTGAGCTCTAGTTCTGGAAATAGATTTATTTGCCTTATGCCAGGGCTATATCCATACTGCACTGTGGCAAGATACTGAAGATATAGATTGCAATAAAACCCAGTTAATTGGTCTATTCCATTTTAAGTAAGAACTAGTTTGTCATATTGACTATAAAGCCTGTTTGTCCTACTTACTTTACTTTTGAGTGACTATGTCTGCTTTCTATGCATGTATTATTTATATTTCACTTCTGCTATCTTTATCTTCCTGCATAAATGTAGTCATTTATTTAACATTGCCTTTAATAACAACTAAGTAAAACTTAACAATGTCAGTGCAACTGTCAGGGTTCCAAGTAATAGACCCATAGCAAGCAAAACTCTGAAGCAGGTAGATTCCTCAAATAATAGCTTTATTGGATATATCATATTGGCACAGATCTGGTGAAAACCACCTCTGAAGTTCCCTGTGATTTTCATCTAATTAAAAGTAGAAGTTTTTCACTTTCTCTAAACAATCAGTCACATCAGAGGTAGGTATTCAACAGGTTATGACTAGTTCTGGAGAACCAGTAGTGGAAATTTTGAGTAATTCAGAGAACCAGCAAATACCACCTCTGACTGGTCCCATCCCAATCTATTCTCTGCCTTCCAAGTCCCAGCTGAACGGCTGGGTCTTCTTTTGTTGCCCTGCACAGGAGAACAGAGTTGGAAAGCAGGTTAGTGGTGTGGGGAGGGAATGGAGATTTTACAGTACCCTTTCCCTGCCATACCCACTAAGCCACACCCACAGAACCGGCAGTAAAAAAAATGAATCCCACCACTTAGTCACATGGTTCTGTCAGGTTCCCTGGTGACATCACATCTCCTTCCTCTGACCAGGTGTGAAGTGGCCCTTGGTTCCCAAGAGAAACATTTTATTTTGGCTACAAAATCCCCTCTATCTCAAATCTCCCCTCCCTATCCCTCAGCTCCAGTGTGGCAACACTGAAGCTCCAAGATGGCTTTGGTGAGGTCAGATTCAGGGTTGACAGCAACCCTCCTAGGTAAGAGACTAAAACTCAATTTAATCCTTAGATCCTTCATCTTTTGGATCCAATGGATACAAGGAGAAACATGAAATCATTGTTTATTTTTGGAAAGTGGAAATTGTCTACCAAATAGCCACCCAAATTATTGCCTTGACACATTTATCAATAGTTAAACTGAAGATGTTACTTTTCTCTAAAACCTCAGTTTTGCTTTTATTTTTTTCCTGGGATGGACTCCCAATAAACCACTGAGCTACAAAAAGGCACCCTTGTTATCATTTAAAGAATAACTATGGGATTAAATCCATCTATTGCAAACAAATAAAGTGTTGGCAGCTTTCATTTACAATGTGTCAGCTTTTGTTCTTTTCTTTCTTTCTTTCTTTCTTTCTTTCTTTCTTTCTTTCTTTCTTTCTTTCTTTCTTTCTTTCTTTCTTTCTTTCTTTCTTTCTTTCTTTCTTTCTTTCTTTCTTTCTTTCTTATTGTCAGTATAGAACAAGGAGTGTGTAGAAGACACCAAAGAAACAGGTTGAGTTGGGAAATTTATTTTTCTTGTCGCAATATGCTACTGAATGATTGACAAACAGCCTTTGCGTGTTTAGTTCACATTTAAAAAAAAAATACTATAAGTTCTAGCATAGAGAGAATGACATAGTATAGAATTAATGAAAAAAGTTGTAAAACTTAACTTTTTAAATTGAGTTGTGAAATTTAACTTTCCTTCACAATTCATTTGCAGTACAATTCTATTCGTCCCCCCTTTTTTTAAAAAAAAAAAAATGTATAAAAAAACTATTCTGTTATCTGCAACTCTTACACTACAAAAACATATGGACTACACAACTCGATCAGGGCAAAGCAATAGACGCAATTTACATAGACTTCTGTAAAGCCTTTGATTCAGTGGTACACGACAGACTACTACTAAAATTAAAATCTTACGGTATCTCTGGACACCTACATAACTGGATAGAAGCATTCCTGTCAAACAGGCAACAAATGGTCAAAAATGGGAGCGTTCTATCAAATTCTGTACCTGTCAACAGTGGTGTCCCCCAAGGCAGTGTTCTAGGACCAACTCTTTTCATACTCTACATAAATGACCTCTGTGATCATATCAAGAGCAACTGCATTCTCTTCGCTGATTATGTAAAGCTATTCAACACCACAGACAGTACTGCTACCCTTCAAAAAGACCTTGACTATCAGAATGGTCAAACAAATGGCAACTTCAAATCTCAACAAATAAATGTTCTATCTTACATATTGGCAAAAAGAATCAGGAAATAAAATACAGGCTGAATATTCAAGACCTTGTCAATGATACAAACTCTGTCAAGGATCTTGGAATACTCATCTCTAATGATCTAAGTGCTAGAGCACACTGTAACTACATAGCCAAAAAGGCGTTAAGAGTTGTTAACATAAACTTACATAGCTTCTTCTCTGGTAATATTACACTACTAACTAGAGCATATAAAACATTTGCTAGACCAATACTCGATTGGTACTATTTACACAGTTGAGAAAGTCCAGAAATATTTCACAAGAAGAGTTCTCCACTCCTCTACTTGTTGCAGAATACCTTATGCCACCAGACTCAAAATTCTAGACCTAGAAAGCCTAGAACTACGTCGCCTTTGGTCCAATATAAGTATAGTATATAAAATCATACATTGCAATGTCCTACCTGTCAATGAATACTTCAGCTTCCACCATAACAATACAAAAGCAAACAATAGATATAAACTCAAAGTTAATCGCACCAAACTTGATAGCAGGAAATACGACTTTAGCAACAGAGTGGTCAATGTCTGGAATACTCTACCTGACTCTGTGGTTTCTTCCCCAAACCTCAAAAACTTTAACCTTAGACTGTCTACTATTGACCTTACCCCTTTCCTAAGAGGTCTGTAAGGGGCGTGCATAAGCACACCAATATGCCTACCATCCCTGTCCTATTGTTTCTTTTATTTTTTTTATTTTTCTTATATGTATCCATGTATTCATAACTATGTTTTTACTTATACCTATTATTTTGTAAGCAATTGACAAACCAAATAAATAAATAAAAAATAAATATGTGAAATGAAGTAAACATAGTTTACTATTTCTATCATGCAGAAGTCACTTTCATTTTTTCTCTTTAAATTTTGGGGAATAAAATCCAAAGCAATCTTAAGGTAGATTGCAGTAGTAATACTAGCTTTATAGGAGCCTGGGATAAATGTAAAACCCTGCCATAAGGTGATAAAAAGTTATATTATAAATATAAAATTTCTGATAGATCCTCAAAAGCATTCCCTTTGGAAAGTCTCCTCATAATGATGAATGTTCAGATTTGGGGAAGGCATTTTCTGATTCAAGATATGACATTTTCTTCTAACTAGAATCTTAAAAGGGATAATCCCACACGGGCAGTTCAGAGCTGTGTAGAAAATAAGCTTTTTTAAAAATGAATTTTAAACTTGAATACATTAAAACCCTCTCTTGTTCCTCACAAAAATAAAAGTTACAGAGGAATGTGAAGGGAAGGCTTAAGTTGCTTCCAAATGTTATTATAGGTCATCTGCTTCCAGTTTTTCTGAGACCCATATCCCTAGTTAACTGATCATTTCCATAGACCCTTAAAAAGGGTGATATATTGTCTTTGTGACTTGCAATCAATGGCATTATTGATTCCTCCATATATATTATTTTCCTTTTCAAGTCCTTTCTTTCCACGTTTCTCCATGTGTGATTTTTACACATCATGCATATTACATACTTTTTTTATGAGCTGCTCTGAGCTATTTTCTTTTTTACTTTTCCTTGAAGAGAAAAAAATGAAATAAATCTAAATGGAGATTAAGTCTACTCAGCATGACAAGATGTCACAAGAGTAATGACATGTGATAAATGATTGCCAGTTTTAAAGACATTTTATTAGTATTGGATAGAAAATGGCTACCTCAGTTTCCCCTCATGTGATGTTCCTGGAAAGAATCATTATGGGTTTTTGCTCTGAAGGGCATTTGTGGTCACTTTTTCAATGCACATGTCAGAGCAATACCTTTGTGTGTCAAAACAAAAAAAAATATCAAGAATCATTAGTAAAAGTGCTGAAGAAGATTAAAACTTGATTGTAATGTCAAAGGTTGGAATAGCAATAGCACTTAGACTTATAGATTGCTTCACAGTGCTTTACAACCCACTCTAATTGGTTTTACAAAGTCAGCATATTACCCCCAACAGTCTGGGTCCTCATTTTATTGACTTCAGAAGGATGAAAGGCTGAGTCAACCTTGAGCTGGTCAGGATTGAACTTCAGACACTGGAATCCAGAGCCTGCAATACAGCAATATTGTGATGCCAGGTCTCTAAGAAGAGGTGGCAATATAAATTTAATAAATAAATATTAAAATAAAATAAGATGTGAAATCTGGGAAAAATCTTGTGATTTTTACAGGATTGTCCTTTCTAAGTTCATAAATAACCAAGAAAAATAATCAGAGGTGGGATTCTATCGGTTCTGTCTGGTTCTATAAAACCCCTTGTTAACTTTTTAAGCAGTTTGGAGAACCGGTAGTTAGAAGCAATCTCCTTTTGGTTTTTTCCGCCCTTATTACATTCTTGCTAGTATTCTTAGACTTCCTGTTTCCAGAGCTTCTGAGGCTTTCTTAAAGGGGAAGGGTTGTTTTAAGATTTTTACACTGCTGTTGGGAGGAAATACTTCCCTGGACAATCAGCACTTTAAAGAAATAATTGAATAATGAAGCAAAGCTTTTAGTCACAGGGAGTCAAGATGAGTGACATTCAGCAAGGTTTCTTGGCTAGCTAGAAAGATTGACATTCAAACGTGAGTTTACAAATCCTTTCTGAGTTTTGGTCTAAAACTGGTTTTTGGTGAAGGTTAATTCTGTGCCTGGGGATGTTTAATCCTGTGTTTATTGATGGGGTAATTTTCCCTATTCAGATTCAACAAGCAACAGCTACTGTTGTGATTTAATTATTTGTATTGTGTTTGAATTTTTTCTTGCCTCGTGGTTTCTTTTTCTATCTGGGGAGCGGGTCTTCCTCACTACTTTAGTACTATCTGGCACTGTCCTTTTGGGATATACTTCCAAGAGGCAGGATGCAAGCTTGGCACTGCCTTTCTGGGGGGCATGTAACCTTTCCTTAAATCTGGATGATTTCCTTAGGATATCTTGTGAGATGAATGAGACCAGCTGGTATCTTTAAGTGGTGCAAATGGATCTAAGGATTGCTTTTCCTGGGTGTGCTTTTTCTGAAGAGCTTAAATGACCTCTCTGCTAAAGGGTTTCACTTTATGTGCAAGAAATGACTGCTTGATAGTTATCACTGCATTTTAACTATTTTCATTCCTCAAGGTGCTCTGGCACCCTGCCTGATTTGTAACTCTGGCTTGCAGGTATTTTTAATCTAATGATTGGTATTTAGGGCAACTTTTTGCAAGCAAATTTTTTTTTGTATTTTTGTACAGGTAATCCTTGACTTACAACAGTTCATTTAGTGACCATTCAAAGTTACAAAGGTGCTGAAAAAAGTGACTTATGACCATTTTTCACACTTATGACCATTGCAGCATCCCCACTGTCATGAGATGCCAGGTGAGGAGAAGTGCCCCTTGACACGAGTGATGTCGAGTTGGCCACACCCACCTAGTCACATAACCACCAAGCCATACCTACCAACTAAGCCATGCCCACAGTACCGGTTGTTAAAAAAACCTAAATCCCACCCCTGAAAATAATGCCTGGGAATCATGGACTCTAAATGTTTCAAGTGTATCTTTCAGAACATTGGATTGATTACAAGCGGTTAATAGGCTGAATTTACATTGCTTCAGCAGTGATTATCCTGTCAACTTTTAACTTTGGGCTGATGTGAGGCTTTCCCATTTCACTATACTATAATCTAAAAGAGTCTGTATCATTCTCCCACAGTCCCCCGAAATGTGTAGCTAGATGAGCTGAAAATGATATTTTTATGGCATTCTAGTAATAAATGTGATTACTTCTTCTTAGAATCAAACGTATTGTTAAATCAAACCCATTCACTGTAGTATGTGAGGCCACTGCATTAAAGAGATTCCAACTCAAACAGAACAATGGCTTTTTTGCATAATTAATATGAAGATTGGCTTTACTGTGACACAAATAAGTAATTCAGAGGATTATGCTTTGAAAATTGCCAAGGAGCATACTTATCACTCATATGCAGATGATGAAGTACTCCTGTTGCAAGCACCAACTGGATTAAAGTGAGCTCTGAATTAGCCACTAATTGTTCAGAGGAAAACATGAAATCAGTTATACAAAAACCCATAATCCTAACCAAGACCTAAAACATATACCTGGCAGTTAAATAATCAGGCAATAGAAGAAAGAAAAAACTAAAATACTTGGGGATTGTTTTCATGATTTTACTAAACTCAGGGCACATCAAAACTATGTTAGGTTGCATTTTCCATAAAGACTCCAGGGCTTGCTTCATAATACTCTGTTTGGTGAAATAGCCACACAATGATGGTTCATTTTCTGTACAGTTACTTATGTCAGAACAGCTCAATACTTTTTTTTTTCCTTACAGTGTTGGCAGTACATTGTTATACTGTTTGTAGAATAAAAGATGTCTTGATTACAAGTCTAGAAACAATTTTCTGTTGGTAACAATTTCTTTTTTTGTGGAAACAAAAACTGTTTCTTTGTCGACTTGCAGAATTCTAGTCAATATCATAAGAAATACCTACATTAAATGTATATCTTCCTTCCTTCCTTCCTCCCTCCCTCCCTCCCTCCCTCCCTCCCTCCCTCCCTTCCTTCCCTCTCTCCCTCCCTCCCATACTGGCCTTTGGCAGTATGCTAAAGAAATACTAGTGTACTGATAATGCAATGGATATAACCAGATCTACAATATTTCATGCTAGTTTTGTATAGGCTGTTTATCAAAAATCAAATGTCATGCTAAACAGCCCAAGTCAGACACTGAAGTCAGATATGAGAGAGAGGGGGGAGGGAGGGAGAGGGAAAGAAAGAGAGAGAGAGAAGAAGAAGAGAGTGAGAGAGACTACTAAAGCTATATTTAGTGTCATAGCAATGCACCATGAAATAAACATTACACAGAATAATGTATATTTATTAACAAAAGTAAATCACTACTTTCGGCCAAATGTATTCATTAAACTTGTATTAAATATTTTATTTCTTGTTTTTAACACAATTCATATTAGCAGATTTAATGCTGTCTCAGATGGGTTGTTTGCTTGCAACTATTTGATTATACAACTAGGTAACGACATCAGTACAATAGCTGACTTTGGGTTTTTATTTAAAAAAATAACTATCTTCATTTTTGTTTATAAGTCATATCCAGGGTTATAGTATATACATTGGCTACACCTTTTAAATAAATCATGATTAGCCATAAAGAAATCAAGAAACTACCTCCACATTCCTAATAAAACGGGATTGGTTGTAATATCTCCTAAAGCTCTCTAAAAACAGTGCTTTCAAAAGTGTAAGCCAAGACATTGCAATGATTACTCAACTTTATCCCTTCCTTAGTCCTGGAATTAAATTGATGTTTGAAATGTAAAATTATCCATTGAACATATATAAAAAATATCTTGGTGTTCAATGAGGATTATGTAGGTTTCCAGGTTTTTTCAGTTCTGAAATTGCAAACATTCCTAAAACAACTATGAAAAAAGACTTTTTTTGTCATCCAATTAGTATATTTGCAGAACAGCTTTTCCAATTAAAAAAAAAAATATTTAGGCACCCCTAGCTTAATGCATTTACACTTATGGCATTCTTCCAGAACAGATTATTTCCTAATACAATTAAGGCAAGTAGCACTCTGACACTTACTTCCTGAAAGAATTGAAAAAAATAAAGGAAAATATGCTACATTAATTGCTTCCCCTGAAATAAATAATGGAAAG
The DNA here is from genome assembly GCA_023653725.1 of Bungarus multicinctus. NCBI lineage: Eukaryota > Metazoa > Chordata > Lepidosauria > Squamata > Elapidae > Bungarus > Bungarus multicinctus. The sequence goes on along the minus strand of CM042851.1, from coordinate 39,711,377 downwards.
AAACATTCTGTGTTTCTCTCCATTATTTTTGAGTGAATTTTATCTAAAGAAAGGAGGGAAGATTAATTATTTATAGTGGTTTCATGGTTATCACTGTGCAGAAAAAGGCAGATAAAGCATCGCAAATTAGCAGCATCTGTAAACAACATACCTCTCTCTCCCACTCCCTCCCTCCCTCCCCTCCCTCCCTCCCCCTCTCTTTTGTCTGAGGAAGAGAAAAAGGATGAGGAAGAAAAGATCTTGGGTAGCCATTCAGAAAGTGAAGTTCAGGCAAATGTCTATGGAGATTCTCAGTCATGATTGCCCGAAAGCTTTTTTTTTTTTTTTCCAAGAGGCAACTGGACTTTCTTGTTTTTCTTTGAAGACATTTAGCTTCTCATCCAAGAAGCTTCTTCAGCTCTGACTGGATGGTAGGGAATGGAAGGATTAATACTCTTTGCAGACAGCTGGTCATTGCATACTTTTTAGAGAGACGTTGAGGCCACTTGGAGGTTCATTTGTGTCCTCAGGGTCACCTGAGTGGTGCAAATGGGTGAGGAGCCTTCTTGGAACTGCTGAAAGGACTGTGTTGTAGGCTGGAGATAGATGGTGTTTTAGCCCTCCTCCTCTGTTCAGAGAGGGCTGTTCAATGGTCAAGAGTAACTGCTAAGGCAAAGAAAAAATTCATGAGTAATTGCTAAGGCGAAGTACATAATTTTGAATATTTATTTATTTTATTAAATTTTTATACCGCCCCCTCTCCCGCAAATGGGACTCGGGACGGTGTACAGCCAAGATAAAAAAACCCACAATAAATAGAATTTTAAAAAGGTTTAAAAGAATTAAATTAATGGCTGAGAAAAACAGTAAAAACAAGATAGGAAAGTTAAAATTACCAGAAAATTTTTTTAAATTTTTTTAAAAACCCTAATAATTGGTACTAGGCCAGACCAGCCTGTTGGAAAAGATGGGTTTTAAGTGCACACTGGAAGGTCTGCAGGTCAGTAATGGCTTGCATCTCTGGAGGTAATTCGTTCCAGAGGGAGGGTTCCCCCACAGAGAAGGCCCGCACCCTCAGAGGGTGAGGAGGGGAGTTGTAAAATATTATTCAATTCATTCAAATGAATTGTCTGTGGCTTGGTTTGACCAGAACAGAGATCTCAAATTACCTTTCAAAATAAATAATGGTTCTGCTTCTAAATGCACCTTTTATGCATTCATAAAATTAAAAACGAACAAGTATTTAACAGAGCTATACAGTAATTTCTGTAGCATTCCTTCCAATAAACTGGAAAGAACAAAAATGTTTTTTTTTTTAAATAAAAGTGGGTAGGTTTCTCTTCTTAATATTCAAATTGTTTCATTTGTGCAGACAATTAAACATGTATTAATCAATTTATCTGCCTAAACATTTGCATTATATCTTATTATGTAACAAGCATGAAAATCACATTTATCAAATATATATGATTACATCAGCATGCCTTAATATCACCCATTGGACCTGATCTTTCAGATGGTCAAGGTATTTGAGTTATAAACAGGTAGATGTGGATGTAGATTAAAACTACTACCTGGAATATTTTTATTGGGAATAATTAAAGGGAAATTTAGCAAACAAATCCAACATACCATATTACACATAATAACGGCAGCAAGGATATTTTTGCACAGGACTGGAAAACAGAGAAGATACCATCCGAAGAGAATTTGATACAAAAAAATATTGGACTGTGCTGAGATGGATAAACTTACAGCAGAATTAAAAGACAAGGATGATTCAGAATATTATGCGGTTTGGGATAGATGGTATAAATGGGTAGAACACAGAAATAAGAATTAATGTATAGGAATAAATATGAATATACGTATTACTGATGACATAAATATTGTTAACAATGTAAATAGAAATGTGCAAATTTTTTAAAAAAATAAATAATAATAAAACCACTATTCATTTTGCCTCACAATCGGTGGACCATCTTAGGTATTTCTATTGTGTTACCTGATCTTGGATATTTCCTTACTTAGTTACAATATAAAGAATATTATTGTATTCTGTATTGTATAAAAGGCCTTGGAGGTCTTCTAGTCCAAATCAGTGCTCAAGAAAGAGACCCTATATCAGGGGTGTCAAACTCGATTTCATTGAAGGCCACATCAGGGTTGTGTTTCTGTTGGGCTCTACATCTTACCAGCATCCTGAAGCCTGACATTACAGATGTGCCTTGGAGCTGTCAATCCCTGATAGCTGTGAATCCCTGATCTGCACTTTGAGTCCGGCATTGCAACTTGGCAGGCAGACAAACCAGACCAGCACAGAAGGAAAGGAGGGCTATGGGGGACATTTCACAGTCTCAGAAGTCAACTTCGGAATGTGGGAGGGCTGTGTAGCTTTGGAACTCAGATAATACAGATGGATGTCTTTTTGCAATGTTTGGCTTCAACTATACAGTGCAGGGCTTGAAGAGAAGTGATAATAGTTATTTAGGATACTAATGGGAGGTAGGGTGAAGGGAGGAACATAATATTAGCTTAGGCGTGGTGTAATTAGGCACGGGGTGGTGGTGTGGATAATTAGGTAATGGGCGGATTAGGGTGGGGTGGAAGTAATTGGGCAGGGATGGATAAAACAATGTTGGGAGTTAACTGTTTTTAACGTTGACTTTACACGGGCATCTGTTGTTACAGCTCTTGCCATGATTGTGAACACAGAAATAAACTCTTCAATTTCAACTTTACAAGTGTGAGTAACATGCTTTATTAATTGAAGTCTCCAGTTCTTGGCAGAGATCAACAGTTTGACCTCAGGGGTCTGGGGTGGGCATGGCCACCTGTGGTGTCCTGAGCACTCTGCCAGCAAAAATGGGCTCCCAAGCTCCATTTTTGGCTGTGATGACCTCCTGCAACCCTCTGCCAGCGAATATGGAGGTCTGGAGGGACCCTCCTGAGCTCCGTTTTCACTGGCAGAGGCACCACAGACTGATCCTTTGCTGTTTCCAGGGCAGTCCTGCAGCCCAGATCTAACCACCCCACAGGCCGCATTCAGCCCTCGGGCCTTGAGTTTGACACCCCTGCCCTATACCATTTCAGACAAATGACTGTCCAGTCTCTTCTTAAAAGCCTCAAGTGATGAGTGATGACAATGTAGGCTGCCATCAATGGCAACGATTTTCTTGATAATCCGGACACTTTGGCTAAATGTTAACATTTAATAGAAAGGTCTGAGGAAAAAGAAAATTGAAAATAGTATACTATTAAGTTTAAAAGATGAACTCTTAGAATTGTCTGAAGGTTTAATGGATGAATTTAGATTGATTCTGGCCTTTTCTCTGACCAAAAATTCATTTTCAAAGTATGTGGGGGGGGGGGAGGGAAGCTTCTCTACTGAATATTTTGAGCAAACAACTGACATCAGTGGAAGCTCCATTTAAAAAGGAAGCATATTGTAGATGATAAAGAAAAACATGAAGGTATTTTTGTATTTAGTGGTTTTTTCTCCTTCAAAAAAGGCAATTTGATAATGTTAATAAGTTACGTAAACTAGATAAAGATGTCTACAATGTATCCAAATTAGAAAAAAAAAAAAAACACCATTGGCTCCAATTACTTATTTGTTAATGTGACCCATAAGACAGAAAATATTTTAATGATTCAATCAATTGGTTCCTATGGCAATACTCCAAAAAGAAAATTGAAAATTGGGGTCAGTTGAATTAAAAAAAAAAATACTCCAGGAATAGGCTTAATTGTTTCCAGAACATTAAACAACCCAATTGTGAAAAAAATTAGAGTAAATCAACATAGCTTAGCAGAAAAAGAAAGAACAAAAAAAATCAAATTTCAAGGTATTTAAAACAAAGTGTCTTTTAATTTAAGGTAAACTCCTGATTACAGTCTGAATTACTATTGCCTTTTATGGAATGCTCTATATGATGATAGTTTTTAATATCCTGATCTACTTTCTCAACTGTTAGAATATTTCTTGATATCTTATTCATTTACTAAAGAAGTTTGATTTAGTTTATAATATTAGACAAGGTCAATCTAGTGCCATCATCTAGCTGAGCTTAAAAGGAAATTCTATAAACTAAAGTCAAGTTCTTCTTATGCAGGTAGTAATATAGCTGTACTCTCCTTTGCACTTTTTATTCTATAGGATAAATCTATAAGATATTCTATATCCTATACTATATACTATACTTTATAGGATATAGGATATAGCTAAGTATATACACCGATTTTTATTTCTCTTGTTGAAATGTGCACGATTACTTTCCAATGTAGTTCCAATATTCTAAATTGTTTTTTTCATTTTTAATACAGATCACTTTTTAAATTTTCTTTCTTTTTTAACCCTGGCTGTTTCTGTCAAAATATTATTTCTCATTTCTTTTGTAGAGATGAAGTTCTTGTCATCATGCCTACATTATTTCCTCCTTTTATTTATGATTTTGATTTGTTTCAACAACTAAAAATTGAACAGCTCATTTGCTTAGGATTCATTTTTGTTTCTAAGAGTTTGGCTAGGGAAACTGCTAAAATGATTTGGATTGAGTAATATGAAATTTGCTTTAATCATTGTTGTTTTACTGTTGGTTAAATTGGAGTTCTACTGTAAAACAAGAATTTATCATTCAATCATTGCCTTCCAGGGTGAAGTCAAATGTGTATATAAAGCAAAATCAAGCCCATAATAAAGAAAATAGAATGGCACAGGGTGACCTGTTTTTCAGAAGACCCTAAGATGTGGAATCATGAGGGAACATTTCTGTATAAATTGGACTATAACTTAAACAGTAACCTAAGGTTATTGTTACAGTTTAAAGTATAGCCCAATTTATATAGAAATGTGTCCACAGGATCCCACAACTGAGAGTCTCTTGAAAAGTGTGCCAACGTGTTCCATCACATTAACAGAATAGAGTCACAGAGTTGGAAGGGACCTTGGAGGTCTTCTAGTCCAACTCCCTGCTTAATCAGGAGACAGAATTGGGAGGGATCTTGGAAGTCCTCTAGTAAAAACTTATTTTATAATAAAATAAAATAAATAAAATAACATTTCTGTTTCCCAATCAGGACTATTCTACAAAAGTCCTGATTAAAGTCCTTAATTTCACAAAGTTTACCTTGGTTCACATGAGTGCACAAACATTCAGACAATGGTAGCAGTACAATTAGATAAGAATATTTATTGCAGACTAGACTGAAGTGATATTAAACACTTGATTGTCTTTTGCATTGTGAGATAAGATTATGCTCTTATACTCATGGCAGTTTCCGTCTGCTTCATCAGCTTCTTTACATTATTCCCATAGTTTTCTTACACTTCATGGATTTAAAACTAATTACTCTGGGTAATCACTGAATCTCTTAAAAGACTAATGATGGGAAATGTGGCTAGGGATACCAATGTGACCACAATTTCCCTAGATGGATTCATATAATTAATTATTAATAAATACATTATGATTTATTCATTGAAATTATTAGATACAACATTGTAATCCTGGCAAATTTCATGGATTAATAGCTTCATTCAATACAATGTTCTTATATTATAAAAGCTAAAGTATTTTAGATGATCAAGTTTTAGTAATGTCACCTGGTATAATTGCATCAAAATTTCCACAAGACACTAATATTTGATATTCTTATGAAATTTTGACTCCTCCTCCTCCTCATTTCAGTTCAAACAAAGTTGAAATTTAAATCTAGGTTGGAGTAAATAATGTATTTTTATCTCACATAGCACGCACCAATCTAACATGACTTCTTCAGGCATTATTAATGCATCCTGAATCTATTTTGACTAATTCATATACTTGGCTCTAGTTTATGTCTTTAAAAAAAAAAAAATGAAATCACATATTGGTGATCAAATGCATGAACTACTATGTTGTGATGTTTAAAAGAGTATTCCAAATTATTTTGTTACAGCCATGTTCCCTGGAACAAACAACAATTTTGTCCTCTTGATTATTTAAAAAGTGTGCTTTAAGTGTGGCCTTAAATATCATTTTCTTCCTTTTAAAGAGATGGCCATCAGATTCTAAAAACAATAAAAAACTAAATTAAAGAAAATTGTGAGAATGCCAACAAATTAGTTAAAGTTGTATTCAATGTAAAGTGAATGTAGTACTGCCACCTTTTGGTAATATATTAAATGATTATAGTGAAACAGTAAAATTCAACATTCATAGCACTGAAATAAATCCAGTTTGATTAGCAACTACCTACATATAAATTTGAGCCTAAAATATATATATATTTTTTTAAAAAAATAGCATAGCCTTTTATTCAACCTTTTACTCTCAATCTTGTGACTAAGTACATCCTCGTAAGTCCTCAATGGACCACAAGTTTTTCACTTTTATGTAAGACATAACAATCATCTTTATAACAACACTCCAGATTATAAAGCTAATAATTGTTATTTCCAAAATTGCATGAAAGGATGAATCACAACAGATCTATTCCATTTCAAAGTTTTCTTTTCCACTCTGGGTTGGACTCATACACTGACTGTTTAAGTTGGTAACTTTTCCCCATTCATCAAAATCAGAGAACCAAGTAGCAGTCAAGAAAAGCCAATACAATCCTAGGTTGCATTAACAGAGCAATAGAATCAAGATCACATGAAGTATTAGTACCACTTTATAATGCCTTAGAAATACCACACTTAGAATGCTGTATTTATTTTTGCTTACTATTTTCTTTAAAAAAAATGGAGACTATGGAAAGAGCACAAAGATGACCAGGGAGCTGAAGGCTAAAACATATGAAGAACTGTTTCAGGAATTGGATTTGTCTAGTCTAGTAAAAAGAAAGACTAGGGGTAACATGATAGTAGTGTTCTAATATTTGAGGGGCTCCTACAAAGACTAGGGTGGTCACACTATTTTCCAAAGCACCAGAAGGCAGCACAAGAAACAATGGATGGAAACTAACCAAAGGGAGAAGCAACCTAGAACTAAGGAGAAATTTCCTAACAGTGAAAACAATTTACCAGTAGAACGGCTTGCTTTCAGAAGTTATGGGTGCTCCATCACTGGAGACTTTTAAGAAGACACTGGACAGCTGCTTGTCTGAAATGGTGTAGGGTCTCCTCTTGAGCAGGGGGTTGGACTCAAAGACCTCAAGGTCCCTTCCAACTCTGTTATTCTGTTCTGCTCTAGATATATTGTCTCTATCCACCTCTGAAATTATAAGTCCAATAATACAAATAAGAAAAGTTTGAAGTCTTATGATACCAATATTATGATGCCTCCTGCAACTTAATAATAGAGCCTACTTCTGTCTTTTGCTTAAAGGTTGGCTGGCTTGAATAGTTATTTTTCCATTTGTCTTCTCTCTCCCTTTGATTCTGCTGTCATAGAGCAACTCATGCATTCTGAAATCCAGAGAGAGGAATAAAATTTCATAACTATCCTAAATACTGTAGACTAAACAATGCTTAAGTAGCATCTTATGGTGGATGCATCGCAACTTTGTAATGTTGGTTTTTCAACATTAATGTTTGGTAGTTTTATTAAAACAAAGTACTTCCTTCCTTGACAGTTGGATTTGATGCTGTTTCCTTCTGAAGCAATATTAATAAAAGACAAATAATGCAATCCAATATATTTTTCCACATTAAAAACATTTGCCTTTCTATTTTTATGTTGTCTTTTTAGTGAAACAGTTGTAAAACAGAGTATCTAGATCTATCCAATTTACTCAACATGGCCTTTCTTACAGTTAGGAAGTGGTAAAATAAAGATTTCCAGTTTAATTTTTTATGTCAATTAACATGTTTGTTTCTTTGTTTAATACATATTCTGTAATTTGTGGTTTTTTTAATCATATCTCCTGCCAAATTATATTATGTTAATTGACAAAGTTTAACTCATATTGGAATGGCATGGCATACCTTTGTAAAACATAACTTCTACTCTTTTTTCTCTCTCGTTCCTCTGATATAAGCTCCAATTCTCCCAGGCTATCCTATCAACATTGTAAAGATATGTTGAGAATATTGATGTAGGAACTAGTTCAGGTTTTATTACTGGAGTAGACTTCCCCAACTTCACATTTACAGAGGCAACCGTGACCTAAATTTGAATCCTAAATCCTAAATTTAAATCACTTTCCTATTTACCTTACTCATACTCATCCCCAACGGTCTCGTATCTTTTAGTACAATACTATGCTAAATACCATTCTTTAATTGATTGAAAATTATCCTGCAAAAAATACTTTTATGTTGACTGCAAGATGCTAGTGTCAATTCACAAAACTTTCCTGACCTGCTCCCGAGTTGTCATAGGTATGGGGATGGGAAATTGTGCCTCAAAGCTGTACTGCGGAATTCACGCCTCAGTCAAAACAAAACACATCCTAGCCGGCCAAAGTTGCCCGAAGGAGTGACTTCTACGACCTGCAAAATTGCTTCATTGGGGAATGTGGGGGCGTCTGCCCTCTGTGTGGGCGTCTGCCCTCTGGAATGGGTTGCCTCTGGAGTTATGTACAGCCATGGACCTGGGGACCTTCAGGCGTGCCTTGAAAACCTGGTTTTTTGACCAGGCCGGCTTGGGCTGATTTTAGATTTGGGTACTTTAATTTTTATATCAAATTTTAGGGTTTAAGGGAGGAGTTTTAATTGTTTTCAGCCAGGGTCTTTAATTTAATCTAGTTTTAACTTTTATATATTTAATGTTTTCATTGTATGGTTGTGCACCGCTCTGAGTCCTTCGGGAGAGGAGCGGTATATAAATATTATTATTATTATTATTATTATTATTATTATTATTATTATTATTATTATTATTATTATTATTATTATTATTATTATTAGACTGCTAACACACCCTGGGGGAGGGGACAAGAGGTTGAGAGGCAAGGCATGAACTGGGTGAAGTCAGAACTGGCACATTAGGTCTTGCCAACATGGCGCTCCTAATAAACAACTGGATTTTTCTTGTAAAATTGCTTGAGGCTCCTGATTTTATTAGGGCATTAGTCGGAATCCTGACAGCTAGCTACCATTATCTGTCTCCATTTGTCTGCATGTTCTCATGAGACTTTCAATGGGAATAAAGTGAAGTATAAGGTGCCAGGAACATTGTACCATATGAAGAGAGACTGAGATACTTACAAAGACACACCAGTCCACCAATTTAAAATGCAAACGTACTGCATGGGAAACCACTCAAAATGTTCTTTTTGAAAGGACTACATTTAAGGAAGAAAAATAATTGGAAGAAATGCAGGAGGTATTTGCATTTTCTTGTAGCACTATATGGCAGAATGGTTAATGTTTAGCAATAGATGCATTAATTAAATAGTTCTGTGGGCCTTTATTGATCCATCAGAAACAGAAGCTTTGAATAATGAAAACTGCATTAAATGTTTCCTTTCTGTTGCACCTACTGGTTTCTCCACTGAACAGTTTCTGTTCTGCCTGTTGTTTTTCCTCCTACCAGGTTCTCCTCTGAACATCTACATTTCTGTTACTTAGCCCATTTGAAATACCTTGATTCAAATGGTTTTGCCCTAGGATGCACATTTTGCTTATTGAAGGTTGCAGACATGAGAGTTTTAGTAGTACATAGATACAATATCACAGATACTTTGAAATATTGCACTTTTGCCCTCGTTCTTTTATGCATGTAAATTTGTAATGCTACATAAAGACTGCTGCAGACATAATCAGCACTCCAAGAGATGGCAATCATTGGAAGATTTCCTAATATAGAAATAGTATTTTCCCCTTCCTTCCTTCCTTCCTTCCTCTTCAAATCAGTTTTTTTTCTGTCCTGACTACATAGTTTCTTTGGCAACATTTTCAGAAGTAGTTTACTACTGTCTAAATTTAGGGCTCAGAAAGCCCAAGGTCATCTTAAGCTTTGTGCCTAAGGCAGGACTGGACTTCATGGACTCTGGGTTTCTTGCCCAGTGACTTAATTACTATGCCAAATTGGTTCTCATTTGAACTATACAAATCAGTTAATAATGAATATTTAAACAATGGACATTCACTTACATGCTGTTATAAATACTATTTGCTCTTGACTTATAGCTCAATAATACTGATTAAGTCCCCTCATATGCATTTTATATTAATTCACTTTCTTGTTTGATTTAGAAAGGGAAAAGATTGTACATATGAATATAGGAGTAAATCATTGCAATATGCTAGGTAATAATCCATTTTTCTTTAATACATGCTAATAAGAGTTACACCAGGTTAGTGTTTATATGGGATGCTACCAGAAATTCCACGATCGTAGGTTAAACAATACAGTCAACAAATTAGCTTTGAGGAACTCAGTGAATACCATTTACAGTATATTTTATTGCCAAAGAAAGTTAACAGATGTCATCCTGATTTGTTCATTAGATGTCAACCAGATTTAGGGGATTCTTCTTTCTAATGGTATACCCAAGCCATTTATTGTAAAGATAGTTGGCTCCAATGCTATGTTTCATAAGTAATTCTCCTCCCTTCCTCTCTTTCTATTTTTCTACATGCCTAGCTTAGCATAAGAAGAAATTTAAAAACTTGTGGCTACACTTCCTTCTTTACAATTGTTAGCGGCGGGAAAAGACGAGGCACACACACTTAAGTGATTCCAGCTCTTTTGGTTTATTTCAGATCGGACTCGGCTGAGAGTTGCGGCAGCCTCCCTTTTAAAGGCTGCCCGCGCCTCACCAGCCAATGGCAGAAGAAGGATCTCCCGCCGGCTCGGTAACCAATGAAAGGTGAGTATTTCAAATACAAAAACATCCAATACAAAACACCCCTCCCCTCTTGGTTCAGTCCGACCAATCAGGAGCTCCGCCTATGTTACGTAATCACGTAGATAGGCGGGGCTCCTGTGGGTCCGAGTGGACCTGCGCAGCTCACTCACTTCATCGCTGACGGTCGGTGCAGGTGGACCTGTTGGTCCTCCTGTCCCTGGCCTGGGAAGCTTCTGGAAGGTCGAGCCGGCCGAGCCACTCCTAGCGGGCCCAGCTCGACTTGTTGAGATGGCTAGGCCGCTCCCTTCCTGGCCTGGATTATCATCGGCCGTGTCTGGTGTTTCATCTGGAAGTTCCCCTGGCTCAGGTGCGTAGCTGCGAAACTCGACCGGAGCTAGAGTTGAGGGTGTATGCATGGAGGTTAGGTTGTCGTTATTTGTTTGTGGGTCTGTTGTTCCTTGATTGTTTGGTGAGTGTGGGTATGCTGTTTCTTGGGTTTTTGGTTGATCCTCTTCCCCCCCAGGGTGCTCGTAAGGTCTGGTGAGGGTGCGGGAATGAAGTTGGTCAATGTGCCGCTTCCAGCTTCTGTTGTCAGAAGTGGTAAGTCGGTACGATCGTGGGCCTGTGAGTTGGGTGATGGTGACTGGCACCCATAAAGGATGCCCCACCAAATTTTTTGCGTAAACTAAATCTCCTACTTGAAATGTTCGGAGTTTGCTGGAAGAGTCTACTGGTTTGTCTGTGGAGTATGTGGGGTGTAGTCTATCCAAAGGGGAGCGTAATTTTCTCCCCATGAGTAGCTCAGCCGGGGTTTTGTTCGTGGTGCTGCTGGGGGTGGTGTGTTGTATAGATAATAGTTTATCGATGCGTGCTTGTATAGGGCCCTGGCCTAACTTGTGGAGTGTCTCTTTGGTGAACCGAACCATGCGTTCGGCTCGTCCGTTCGCTGCCGGGTGGGCCGGCGCGGTTAGGGCATGCCGTATGCCCAGGCTGGCTAAATAGCCATCAAATTCTGTAGCTGTGAATTGAGGGCCGTTGTCTGAGACTAGGACGTCTGGTAAGCCATGTGTGGCAAACCATTTCCTGAGCTGTCGAATGACAGCTTCGGAGGCGGTTGATTGCATGAGGCTGACTTCTAGCCAGTTTGAATAAGCGTCTACCAGGATTAGAAATGTATAACCCTTTGTCGGGCCCGCGAAGTCTATGTGAACCCTCGACCATGGGCCCCTGGGCAGATCCCACTCAGCGATTGGTGCTTTTGGGGGTGAGGGACGGGAGGCTTGGCATGGATGGCAACCCGCAACCCAATCAACAATGTCTTTGTCCAGCCCAGGCCACCAGACATAGCTTCTGGCCAAACTTTTCATTTTAACTACCCCGGGGTGTCCTTCATGCAAGAGCCTCAAAATCGGATCCCTCAGTCTTGGTGGAATAACCACCCGATCCCCCCAAAATATACAGCCTTTAAGTACGGAAAGTTCTGTTTGTCTCTGTTTAAAGGGTTTGTAAAAGTCTTGCAAGTCAGAATCTGGCCATTCCTTGGTAATCCAAACCCCACTTTGTGCAGTAGATGGTCATTAGCAGTTTCGTGAGCAATGTCTGCTGCTGTCATTGGAAGGTTGGTTAGGGCTTCAATCAGCAGAGTGGATGTGCTGGGGTTCGGGTCAGGGTCACTGTCCGGCAATGGGCAATGGCTTAACGCATCGGCGTGCGTGATAGACGGACCGGGTCGGTAAGACAAGGTATAGTTGTATGCAGCGAGGAATTCTGACCATCTAGTCATTCTGGGTGACAATATGTTAGGGGTCGCCTTGTTTCCAGCCAGGATTCCCAATAATGGTTTATGATCGGTGATCACAGAAAACAGGCGACCATAGAGGTACTCGTGGAAACGTTTAATACCTGATATGATGGCCAGTGCTTCCTTGTCTGGTTGACTATAATTCCGTTGACTTTTAGACAATGTCTTTGAATAGAAAGCAATCGGAGCCTCTCTGCCATCTGGTAAGAGGTGGCTCAGAACAGCTCCGATCCCAAAAGGCAATGCATCGCAAGTCAATATCAATGGTAAAGTCTCGTTATATTGTATTAGTACCTTTGTTGAAGTTATGAGGTCCTTTATTTTTTTAAAAGCTGTTTCCTCCCGATTGCCCCACTTCCACACAGTGTCTTTGTCCAGGAGTCTATGTAAAGGTTCCGCAACTGTGGCTTTCTATGGTAGAAAAACATGATAAAAGTTTATTAACCCTAAAAAGGCTTGTAGTTCTCCCTTGTTAGTCGGAGTGGGGGCATCTTTGATTGCGTGGATTTTTCCTTCTGTAGGGTGGATGCCATCGCCATCAATTAGGTATCCAAGAAATTCGATTTTCTCTGTGATTAATGTGCATTTGTCTTTTTTAACTTTGAGACCTGTTTCAGCGAATTTGGTGAGAACTTTTCTTAGACGGTCTCGCAATTGCACTTTGTCTTTAGCTGCGATCAGGACATCGTCAAAGTATGGAATGACTCCCGGTATTCCCTGGAGGAGGCATTCCATTAAACATTGGAAAATGCCTGGTGTCACACTAACGCCGAATTGGAGGCGGTTACATTTAAAAGCGCCCCGGTGTGTGACAATGGTTTGGGCTTCTGCTGTTTTTGCGTCTACAGGCAGTTGTTGGTATGCCTGAACCAAATCGAGTTTAGCGAAGATTTTTCCGCCTTTGATAGAGTGTAACAAATGTTGGACGACCGGAACGGGGTATGCACTCTGCTGTAGTGCGTGGTTAAGGGTTGCCTTGTAGTCCCTGCAGATACGAATCGACCCATCTGCTTTAATTGGGGTGACTATGGGGGTCTCCCATTTAGCGTGGTCAACTGGTTCGAGGACTCCTTGCTTAATTAATTTATCTAATTGTTCCTCTATTTTTGGTTTTAAGGCGAAGGGAACACGCCTTGCCTTTAGTCTAATTGGGGCTACTTTAGGGTCTAGGTTAAAAGAAATCGGGTTACCCCGGTACTTGCCTAATTCGCCGCTGAACAGGTCCTGGAATTCTTGGATGAGGTCTGCTTCCCAGTCTGCGTCTGAGATGTGGTTGACGCCGGTCATCCCAATTCCAAGTGGTTCGAACCATTCCAATCCTAGAATGCTTGGTCTGTTCCGGTCAACGATTGTTAGTGGTAGAATTTTGGTGTGATTTTTGAAAGTGACCTGGAAGTGCCCAACGCCCACGACAGGAATTTTGTTACCATGGTAGTCTTTTAGTGTTAAATTTTGCCTTTCAAGTTCGCTTCGTTGGATATCTGGAATCAAATTTTTGATAGTGTCCCACGAGACCATAGAGAGAAATGATCCCGAGTCCACCTCCATTTCACAGTCTTGTTCCTCAATTCTTACTTGAATGTGGACTTTCCTCATATTTTTTGTATTTGAATGTCCAATTATGACCATTTGGTGTGTTTCCTCTTTTCTGTAGTTTGATTCTTTGTATCTCCTTTGTCTTCCTTCCTGGCTCCAACGGCTGCTCGTCTTTCTCTCTTTCTCTCTTTCTCTTTCTCTTGGGGGAGGGCTTCCTTTTCGCCTTGGGCTATAGCTCGACCTGGATCTGCATACCCTTGCGATGTGCCCCTTCTTCTCGCATTTCCTGCATATCGCGTCAATGAAACGGCACTCTGACCGGGGGTGATTTCCTCCACAGCGGTTACATTCAAATTCGAACCTTCTGTTTGCCCGCTCTTTTTTCCCTCTTCCTGTCTTCAGGTGGCAAACATCGTCTTCCTCGCTACTGGTTTCTGTTTCCAGGTCTTCATGGTGTGTTGTGGTTTTCTCTCGATCCCCCTCTGGTTTGGGTGATTCTCTGGTGTTGTAGCTTGCAGCTTTGTTAATCTTTTTCATTTTTGCTGCTGATTTTTGGGTGGCTTCGGCTGCGGTGGCTTCTTCCATGGCTTCCTTCACTGTTATTTTGGGCCGGTTTAACAATCGGCTCTGAAGTATTGGATCCTTTAGTCCTAGCACTATTCGGTCCCTTAGGGCTTCGTCGAAGTTTGAGAACTCGCACTCACCGCCGATGTCTCTTAGGGCTGCCACGAAGTCAGCGATAGTTTCATCTTCTTTCTGATTCCGGAGATAAAACTCGTGGCACTTAATCAGGCAGGAGACTGTTGGAGCGTAGTGCGCCCGCAGGATCTTTTCCAGCTCGGGCCAGGTTAATGTCTTGACATCGATCGGAGATGCTAGTGCTTTCGCCATGCGGAATACAGTCTGGCCGCAATGGGTCAGGAAGACCGCTCTCTTTTGATGTTCCGATACGCCACTCAGGTCGCTGCTTTCCAGGAACATGAGGAATCGGTCTACGTATGACTGCCATTCCTCTTTTGCCGGGTTGAATTGTTCAGGCGGGGTGTTGCTTCCGGACATGGTGCCGCTCGATCTCCGCCGCTATCGCACTCGCTTAATAGTGCTGTCTCGATCCCATCCTCGTCGCCAGTGTTAGCGGCGGGAAAAGACGAGGCACACACACTTAAGTGATTCCAGCTCTTTTGGTTTATTTCAGATCGGACTCGGCTGAGAGTCGCGGCAGCCTCCCTTTTAAAGGCTGCCCGCGCCTCACTAGCCAAATGCAGAAGAAGGATCTCCCGCCGGCTCGGTAACCAATGAAAGGTGAGTATTTCAAATACAAAAACATCCAATACAAAACAACAATGATAGTTAAAAATCATACCTTAAAAGGAGATACATACTAAGTAACAATAAAAATCATATAGAATCTATATGGACTAAACTGAAGTCATGCAGACAATACCTTGCACTAGGTAACAATGATGGAGAGAGAATAACAGAGATCTTATAACTGATTCAGATTTCTTAAATCCTTGGAATGCTTCATAAGTTGATTGGCTAACAATATTTAATATGAGCCTTTGATTATTTTTATTCAATATTTTATTAATATTTCCCCTCAGCAAGTTCTATGAGAATACCTCCCTCCATTTCCCATTTTCAGGTTTACTTTTCTTGGTATGTATTTAATTTTCCCTCATATACCAGCCAATCAAGAATTGCATAGTAAACCTAAAATCAACATCTTTATACTATGGCAGAATATATATATATATTGAATGGGAAACAGTGACTAATGTGGCTTGCTCTTGGGACTCATACAATCTGTCCTGAAGGTGAATAGAAATAATTCTTTCTCAGAGTACTGCCTTCTTAAAAACATGACTTTCTTAAATATCCTTTTTTTTTTAATTTCCGAAATTGCAAGGATACTAAGGGCTGCGTCACACACATTGTGGTATACTGTGGATCACATTGAACTTGCCTGATTTAAATAATCTGTGGTGTGAATTCCATAACTGGCATAGTTGGTTATATGCACTACTGGACAGAAATAATTGGTCCCAGGAGTTTGATCAAGGCAGAGAGTCAGGATTTTATTTTTGCTTATCTTAATGCATTCATTCCTATTCTTCTTTTGGAAAACAAAGCTCCAGCATAAGATTTGAGCTTTCATACCACAAACAATGAGGGAATGCATCACAGAAAAGTAATGGCATTTCACAAACAGACCTTGAAGGTGAATGCCGATCCTAGGTAGTACATAGAAACAGACACTGAATTTTCTCAACAAGAATATCAAAGTGTTTTTGCCTTCTGAGAATGTTTTTTACTTCCCTGTCTAGTCTAAAATCCTTATTTTTCTGCTGGAGTTTTATTTCAATTTGCAACAAAGGTATCACTGAAACTTGGCAACCCATGGTTTCCATGGTGGAAAAGCAAACAAGACAATTATTTTGCTAGTTTTGTGCTCAATATTAAATTTAAGATAACATTTCTTTTAGTAGCTGTCCATTCAGCTTTTTGAAAAGGATTTTTAATCCTTAAAGCAAGATTGATTCATATGAGCTGTAAAATCATATGTAAATGGCAAATGAACTTTTGATGTTCTAGCCAAGGTAATATTAAGCCATCTATAGCCTATTCTTCCACTTAAGCCAATATTACTAATTTTTTCTATAGCCAATATACAGTAGCTATATTTGATTACAGAACTGAAAATGGTTGCTTGGATACAATCAAGCAAGTATATATATGTCTGAAAATCATTATTTCAAAAAGAAATGACAAGATGTGCAATATTTTAACATTAAGTCACTTCTGAAAAAGAGGAACTTCTTCTCTCACAAACATTCTCTCTCTTTGTCATCTGTCTGTCTGTCTGTCTGCCTGTCTATTATCCATCCATCCATCCATCCATCCATCCATCCATCCATCCATCCATCCATCTATCTATCTATCTATCTAACGATCTACCTACCTACCTACCTACTTACCTATCATTACCTGCTTCAAGAATAACCCATCATTTTTTTTATTTATCTTGGAAAATTAATTCTTTCTTTCAAGAAGACTTGAAACACTGGTAACTTATTTTATCATATGGGCTCATCTGAACAGTTAAGTCCTTGCCTATCAGAAGCAATGCATACAGGAAATGAGCAGAACAGCTCTCTCTCTCTTTTTTATGTGTATGTATGTATGTATGTATGTATGTATGCAGGTCTTGGTGTGTTACACCAAGAAAAGACCCGAACATGGGAAAAGACCCGAACACACCAAGACCTGCATACCTGTACCCGTGAAAATCTACAAACACACACACATATGTATGTATGTATGTATGTATGTATGTATGTATGTGTATGTATATGTATATATGTGTTTGTGTGTGTGTGTATCTACCTAACTCTGTCTTTCTGTCTATCTATCTATTTATCTATCTATCTATCTATCTATCTATCTATCTATCTATCTATCTATCTATCTATCTATCTATTTCTCTATCTGTCAAATCTATTTATACTATATCAGTCAGAAATATTGAATAAGAAAAAAAGAACAAAAAATGCAATTAAGCACAAACCTTTATTACTGCCTAAAGGTTGCATTTTGTGGTGAAAATAGAGTGTGACAGAGGAAAGATCACTCTCCTGTTAACTATGACATGATAAGCTAGGAGGCAAGTATTTTAAAGTTAACTATCAAAAACAATATGGCTTTAGAAGAAATTGCGCATTTGTTCAATTCAGAATAAGCATGCAATTTTATTAAATTAGTGTTTCTGAATCCCTCTCCTGCCCCTATGCATAAAGGCACTGGTTTGCAAAATAGAAGAATTTGTCATAGTTCATTTGGTCATTAAATAATCACTTAAAATGGTTGCCAGAATCAAGTTGAATCCACTGTGTGGCTGTGAAAATAAAGATGTGTCTTCAGATGAGATGAAACAGAATCTTTGCTCAGAGTACAAAACATACAATTCATCACATCTTCCCTGGAGAATTCTTCATTAAAGATGAGGAGGACTTTCAGGATCAAGCAAAGAATGGATCTGAAGGAAGAGCCAAGCTTCTGAAAGAAGAGCCAAGCAGGGATGGTGGCAAATGCAACAGCTGACGGTGAAAGTTGAAGAACCTATTTCAATTGCTATCAAAAGCAGGCATCTGAAAGTTGTGAGACACAACACCCACAAGGGCTTTGCAACACTAGAGATTTTTTCTGCAGTCTTGATGATTATCAGCTATGGCAGCAGGGTCATGGAATTAACCCTAAACTTCACATTCAACCAGACAAGCATCACTGTTAAGACCTTTAACACAAAACACTACAGATGTTTGCCGCTCCATTACTTAATTCGTGTCTTTGCCAAAACCAGAAATCTGTTCTGACCTTTGGCCTTCTTGACTGCCTCTGAATATCCTTCCCTCATTGTTATTTAACTTAGAAAACAGGACTTTGTTACTTTCTCAGTTGTAATGATTCTGGACTTTACAATAGCACAATTGCCTTGTTCTCATATGTATTTCATTCCATGCTTTGAGTATAAGTCTTGGGCTTATATACCCTCACTTTACATTCAATGTGAATGTAAAGTTATCAGAAAAGGAAATTGAATGTACAAAAATCATATTTAAGAGAATGCAAACAGAGATAAATAAAATTCTCAGGGAGTCAAGACACACACAGACACACACACACACACTTTTCTGTTAAGCATTGATATACCTGTTAGTTAATGTTTATTTACAATCATATCTTTATTCCTAAATCATCCAACAGATACCTCCAGCTAGTGCAGTAGATCTTAGCAACACTGTCAATGCAGATTGTGCCGTTATACTTTTATTTGTATCAAGATAATTGGAATTTGCTTATTTCATTTTTATCGAGATAATCCAATCAATCTGGTCCTTCTGCAAATATTTAAAATAGCTGAGTGAATATTTTCCTTTAGAAGAAAAAAAACCACTGTAATTCAGGGCAGAACCGTGAAGTTCTTGGTGCTCTCTCTTTATCGTCGTTTGTTTGATGGTGGACATTTCATTATCAAAGAAGGTTAACATCAGTATGAGGGAATGTGGGGTCGGTTGCTGAAGGACATGTGTTGCTAGGAACACTTTGATAAGAAGGGATGAACACCAAACAAACTAGCAGAAAACAATACTCTAATCAAGAAACTACCATGGATGAAACCACATCCTCACCAATTCTAATATGATAGAATCCATGATTTGCAAAGCTCACACTTCAATATTTAGTCTCAGGAAATTTCTTTGCTTACCTAGATTTCATACTTTATATATTTTCAAGTCTCTCATTCTGCAAAATCTCAAAAGTGGAAATTTTATCTCAGTGTTTCCAATCTGGAAAGCTTCCTTTCCACAGACCTTGAAGGAAGCTCATCCTATTTACTGGCCTGGCCCAGTAACTGTGTTTTTGGTTTTTAATTAATTTTAATTGGGGTTTTATTAGCTTTTAATTTTTAATTGAATTTTGAATAGACAGCCGGATCTAATTATTTAATCTATTTTTAATCGTATTTATTATATTTATTGTATGTTTTTTAGTAGGCTGTACACCGCCCCGAGTCCCTTTTTGGGAGAGGGAGCGGTATAAAAGTTTGATTAAATAAATAAAATAAAATTTACTCCAGATCAATTGCTGTGTTTTTCTTTAGGTTGGGAAATCCTGATTCTTGATTCTCTAGACCAGGGTGTCAAACTCATGGCGTCATGGCAGTGTCATGTGATATGTTGGGACTTTTTTCCCCCTTTGCTAAACTGGGCATGGGTGTAGCCAGCACATGATGCATCCAGCCCATGGGCTGGCAGTTTGAAAGCCCTGCTCTAGACCCTATGTCAGCATTCCAGCAGTTACCCCAATTAAATCATTAGTCTCAAGCCAAACTTCCAAAACTTCAAAAGGATTTATTGGGAGTTAACATGTCTGGCACTGCATGGGTGTAGCCGACTCTGAGACACATAATTCATTGTCACCCTTGACCTGGTTTTCCCTCACCCCCTGGGTGTATCATAATTCATATTCTCCAATGAGACACATCCATAGCCAAGAGTCATCAATCATGCTCTCCAGTTAGAATTTTGCATAGCAGAAACTTCAGTCACCTGGAAAACTATTTATGGAATGCACTTTCAATTTCCAAGCTGCTGCAAACCCCTTTCTCCCCTCCCTTTCTGTTGGCAACTCTAAAAAGACCATAGAAATATTTTATGAGTTGAGACCCTATTTTAGTTCTATTGAGGAATCTTCTGTTGGAGGAATATTAAGAACAAGGATGGAACAATGACATTCTTACATCTATGCCCTTATTCTTACCACAGGCATTACATAAACAGGCTTTTATTTCCTCTACGTACTTATGAAAAAGAACTGCTGCTGTTTAATTAAGGAGAATATATTGATGTTCCATAGCATTTTGCTTCAGCTAAGGGGTCTTCTTTCTATGTATGCTGCTAGAGCAGTACATTGATGTCTGCCATTAACTCTATGGATTAGCACTTAATAGGAACAGCTAATGTATTTCATAAACTAGCAAAGTGCCAAATAGCTTTGTAGGTGATGCTGTACTCATTATGAGAAAGTCTATGTAAACTGTGCACAAAAGCCTGTCAGGTTCAAATTATTTTGATATTTAGCTGTCCTTTTGTTCTTTGTCAGCTATAAATTTGTTGCATGTTCTTAGAAGCATCATTAGCTTTTATGCTTCTGTTTATACATGATGACTTACGTTTCAGTGACACACACATGAAATGGCATTTGAAGGCTGGTTCATTAATTACTGGTTGATGGGTGCCTTTATTACTCTTTTCTCACTCTAACATGTCATTCACATCAGTGGAATAACATTATGATAAATGAAATACCTGTTTTGATTTGGATCCAACTGCCCCTCCTCATTCGCTTCCTTGCAAATTGAAATGTTTTTCAACCTCAAACATCTTCTGTGTCACTTTTGAGAAAATTATGTCATTAAATATAAAAGAATCAAAATCTCATATGGGTTGCAATGTACTACACTTGCTATGAAAAGTTAATGATCACATCAGGAAAAATAAATAAACGAATGTGGCAATCCCATCACTGAAGAAGCGTTTTTATTATATGTGGAAAAGTAAAACTCATTGAATATTTGATACATGTTTCCTAAATCTCAGGCCTAACCCTGGGAGGAGGGAGGAGAGGGATGGGTGATGACGGATGGGTGATGGGTGATCGGGGAGAAGGAGAAGGAGGAGAAGGAGAAATTTTGTAACTTACTTTCAAATACCAGATTTTTATACTTCATTTAACATTACTTTATGTCAAACTTGGAAGTTCTTACCTTCTTGGGAATAATTAAAGTGAAGTATAAAAGTGGCAAAAGCTCTTCTAGAGAACTCATTTCAAACATCTTTTCAGAGATAGAGTAAGTAAGGAGAGGCAGATTATAAATTGCCATGTTCTACTCCAGGCTTTTGCATTGTTTTAGCTGGATGGAGGATTCTCCAGCATTGAGGATTCTCCGGCATTGCAGCCTAAGCAAAATACAACATACATTTGCAGAATGCTTGCAAACTCAGTTCTCATTTTGTTGACGTTGGTTAATATTTATAAACATTTGAACAAAATGAGAATTTTCAAAATAATTTGAAGTTCAAGAAACATGATAAACAATCAATCCTTCCTCCCTCCTTCCCTCCCTCCCTCCCTCCTTCCTTCCTTCCTTCCTTCCTTCCTTCCTTCCTTCCTTCCTTCCTTCCTTCCTTCCTTCCTTCCTTCCTTCCTTCCTTCCTTCCTTCCTTCCTTCCACCTTGTAAATTGACAGTAATTACAAATTTAGAATCATGTCTCATATTTTATGACATTGGCAACAATAACAAAAATTTGAGGAAGTAATCCAGTGCAGCTAATATATGTAGTTTTATTCCAGAACGCTAGGTTTTCATATGCCTTCAATCTCATCAATACAGTGACTCTGGGTGGCTTACAATGTAACAAATAGGAAAAACGGTAATTTAAAAGGCATTTAAAATTAGGAGAATTAAATAGTATTTGTAAGTCTATAGGAGTAAGCAGATCATCATCATCATCAATATCAGAAAATGACAAAATAACAACAATGGTGCATTAGAATATCTGCAAAATATCTGCAAAAATGGTGCATTGGAATATCTGCCTGCAAGACAGAACTGGTAGGACTACAAAATAAACACAGGAAATGAAGAAGCTAAACATTGTGGGATTTTATAATTCCAACAGACAAGCACTTGCCACATAACTCTAGACTTAACAATTGTTGATAAGAAAAATCAGAAAAGCCTGAATAGTGGATGCTGAAGTACCTGGAGATAGCAAAATAGAAGATAAATCATAAAATACAAAAGTCTGCAAAAGAAGCAGAATGACTAGGAAAAGAAAGCAAAGATAGTACCAATACTCATAGGCATTTTGTGTGCAATCTCAGAACAATCTCACAATGGTGTTCGAGCATCACTTGAACACTATTGGCATTGAAAAAAATCCCCTTCAGTCAATTGCAAAAGGCAGCTTTGCTGGGAACAGCTTACCTCCTGAGATAATGCCTTTGATACACTCAAAGAATAACATCTGCCTATCTTAGGTCCCTGGGAAGAATGCAATAGATGGAAAAAATGCCCGATACAGCCTAAACAACTGGCTGATTTTGGGGGGCAACTGTAGTAATACTACATTTGTAGTATTAGTAATACTATCATACTGTAGTAATACTCCCCCCCCCCAATTTTTATACACCATCAAGTCAATGTTAGTTCATGGGAGCAACCCAGACCATTTCCCTTCAACATTATTGATTTCCAGAGAGAGCCAAGTCTTCACATAATGAATCCAAAATATGATCAATCGAGTCTCACCATTAGTTTTAATTCTGGAATGATTTTTTTTT
This sequence comes from Bungarus multicinctus, assembly GCA_023653725.1. NCBI lineage: Eukaryota > Metazoa > Chordata > Lepidosauria > Squamata > Elapidae > Bungarus > Bungarus multicinctus. The sequence continues at coordinate 39,688,431 of CM042851.1, read as the reverse complement.
CCTATGATCCATTTGTTTATTTTCTTGGCTATCCATAATATTCTCAGATGTATTCATAAAAATCAATGCTGTTTCTCATTCTTCAAACAAACTTTTGTTTCCACTGAGCATCAGAGGGAAAAACCATTGCCTTCAGAATTTTGATGTGTTAGAATAAACACATCACAACATCTGAATATCATTTCCAATATTTTCACTGTTATCCTTCCAAGTGCTAGCCTTAACTGCTGTTTCTTTACTTTTGACAGGTTGTCCTAAATGTTAGGGGGGGGGAAACACCCACTATCTAAGTTTCCTCGTTGTCAGTTCTAAAGCTGGTTGATAAACAAAAGTATAAGTCAAAATATTTCTCATCCAGCTCTACCTTAATGCAAAAACTGACAATGCTCTGGACAAATGTTATTTGCAATTTCTCAACTTTTCTTTCCATCGAAAGAGGCTTCTTTTAAAAATTTTATTCTCAGGGAATTTGAGAATTACTTTCAAGTAATGCTTGTAAGGTCTGAACTTAATTGTTCTAGATGGCAAATGGGCTATGGCTGGGTTTTATTTTTTGCTACACCTTTTTCCATTACTGTGAAGCCTTGATAGAAGAAAATAAAACTTTGATAGAATTTCCTTATGAGGTTTCCCCTTAGGATTTAATTGAAGCATAAAAACTGATGAAAGCTGTAGATGCCAAGCTGATGATTGTACAATGAAAGAGAGAAGTTGAATGCTTTCTTTGGTTGCTCATATAAATATAACATGGCCAGAACAGATATATTCATTGGTACCTTAGTACTCAATTGCTTTGAAATTCATCAAACTTGGTATGCAATATATTTTGACATGAAAATGTTGTCCCAATACTCATCATTTGTTTGGTTCTCAATGCACAAACCAGAACTTGTCAGAGTTGACTACTCACTACTTAATTGGGGGAAAATGTTTGGTGTTTATCACACCTCCTGGAACCAATTAATGATGAATACCAAGGTACCACTATACAATGAAAGTATGCTCTTAACTTTCTCTAGATGTTATAAACATACCCTATTTTTAAAAAAATTAATGCATTTACTGCTACTATTGCCGTGAAAGTTGCATTGCAGGATGCCGCCAGGCCTCACTGCCATCACCAACTTCATCAAATCGCTGTTGTCACTCCACTAATTATTAAGGCGCTAACTGGCACAGCAGTTATTCCTTTGCATTCCACAATTATTTATAACAAATTATATCATATTTTCATATATCACTTATATCAGGGGTCTCCAACCTTGGGAACTTTAAGACTTGTGGATCTCTGTTCCCAGAATTCCTCAGCCAGCAAAGCTGAGTTGAAGCTCACTCAGCAAAGCTCAGCAAAGCTGAGTTGTAGGAGTTGAAGTCCATAAGTCTTAAAGTTGCCAAAGTTGGAGACCCTGACTTATATCACATAGGTACACATACACAATCTTCCCCTGATCCCCTTTTTCATTTTCCCTGAATACAGCATTTGCTTAATGTGAAGGTGTCATTGTACCGATAAACATAGTGACATGTTTGGCTAAGTTACTAGCAGATCTAATTCAAGATCTAATTCAGACTAATTCAAGCATTTGATAATGTAAGAATTTCACAGATATTTCTGACATGTAGTGGCTTGAGAGCGGCCCAACATTAAACACAATATTATTGTATCCATTAACATATTAGGAAATATATGGTATATTACATGAACATATCAGTTTATTGAAAAGAAATATTTTTAAAATGTTATTAGACAACACTTTACCGGAAACCAGACAATGCATTGTAGAAATATATCAGGTATTACATAATCAGTCTAATAATTTTTAATGGCACAAAAGTACCACCTTAAAATTCAAAAATCTGCTTGACAAATGTTAAGACAAAAATATTGTTACTTGGGAACGTGTATAAATATAAATATAAACCACATTATTTCCTATTGCTTTTTAAATGTATAATACAAATGATTTGAACATGATTATGGAAATAGCAAAATGATATTATGTTGCCAATTATAATCATATTTATGGAAATATTCAGTGTTTTGTGTTTCTGATGCTTGTTCTGTTATCATGGATATCAGCAGGATCAAATCTGAGAATAAAGAATCTCTTGATTAAATAAGGCATTATGATTCATTTGCTTCTGTTTGATCACAGGGCTTTTGCTCAGCCTCTGATATTTTCACTAAAATGGCAATTTCTAAGTTTTTAAATTGTACCACACAAAGAATTAAAAGACATGCAGATGAGATCCAAGTTATGTTAATCACCTAATGTGTAATTTTGAATGCCTTAGCTGTGATCTAAATCTGTGGGAGTATACTTGCACAAAGCAAGTAAAGCTATACAAGAAAGGCTGTGTCCAACAATGAAAATGTCAGTGAGATTGTATTAGTATGTACTCATCTTAAGCTCTGGAAAAGCCTCTTCCAAATTAATTAAGAAGTTTATTATTACATTTAGTCCTGGACTTGAACACACTCAGTTTATAGACTGAATACTGGATTCTCCTGAAGAAAGAAGGACCACAAGAAGATTCCTCTTGCACAGTCAGTTAATCTTTGTGTTATTAAAAGTATCTTCTGAATCTTTGTGTTATTAAAAGTATCTTCTGAATTGTGTTAGTTACTAATTTTCCCATGGTATAAGGCACAGACTGACAACAGATTTGTTTCAGTTGCTGATGAAACAAAGGGGCTACACAGCTACCACAGGGAATAGCATTTGAAGCAGTCAGATAAACTTTTCAAAAGTCACCACTGTTCTAAATATCTATAGAGATTATCAGTCATCCAGGTCATCGTTGTCCCAAAGGTGCTTTTTCAGGCAACTGAACTTTTCTTTGAAGATATTTCGCTTCTTAGCCAAGAAGCTTCTTCAGGTCTGGAGAACCACTCAGAACCACTGTTGTGATGCTTTGAAAGTACTATATGCTCTATTCGTGATAGACCCAGGGGTGAGCTTCAAAAAATAACAACGGGTTTCTGCCTGGTTGCTGGGTGGGCAAGGCCTAGTCAGTCTCCTACACCATGGTGGGTGGTGTTTTTGCCCTCCCCATACTCTGAAGGTTTACCATGAGCCTCCGGGAGGGCAAAAACAACCTCATTGGGCTCCGGAAGCTCCCTGGAAGCCAGAAATGTACCTGTTTCTGGCTTCCTTAAACTTCAGGGATGCCCATTTTTCACCCTCCCCGAGGATCTGTGTGTGCCCTACATTTACCTGCATCCAAAATGGGCTGCATGGAGACTCCTAGGAGGGGAGGGGAGGGGAGGGGAGGGGAGGGAGGGGTGGGTGGGCGGACCCAGCCAGGAGTGGGATTTGGGAGTTCTCTAAACTGTGCAGAATCTTATCTAGAAGATCTCCTGACCCCGTGCGAACCCCCAGCAGCCCACCCTTGGAAAGACCACTTTGCAATGCCCCTCCCCTGTTTTTTTTTACTTTTTTGCACAGCCTTCATATTTAAATCTATTTCCTTTCACAATTTGGAGCTAACACATCTGTATTTGGTATCTCATATATGTTCCAAAACCATAGGGGCACTTATAAACAGCAGACCCAAAAATAATTTTTGAAGACAATGGTGAATACTTTTTTTTCTCTCCCAAATGGACATCTTGATGCTGAATCACTTGGTTTCTTTCTTTCACAAAGAGCTGAAATCTCCACAAACCCTCTAATAAAGGTACCACAAAAGGATAGCAAAGTGAAGGAAATGACAAACATACCATGCTACTGGAAAAAAAAAAAGTATTAAAATAAATCATTGGCATTTTGAAGGAAATATGCCAGTTGCTAACATTTGCATTATATCTATTCATATCTATATTAAGAGTACTGGAATTTATCAAAATGCTTTGCAAACCTACTTTCAGTCAAGTGGGTTGCATATTTCTTTCTTTTTCTCGTCTCTACTATTCCTAGAATTCATTCCCATTATGTTAGTTGTCTCTAACACTTTGTTCTTAATAGAATTAAAAAAATAATTACATTTGTCTAATGGGACACTAATTTCTATTTTATCTATTTTATCCTAACACATGCTTTTTAGAAATTAAGCTTATTTTAACACATATTGTACAATCATTGGGAGAAGCTTTTAAAATACAAAATGGTTCTGAAAAATGAACTATTGTAAGATATGCAGAGTCTTTTTGATATAGCAACAGCACTTAGACTTACCACCTCACATTGCTTTACAGCCCTCTCTAAGCTGTTTACAGAGTCAGCATATTACCCACAACAATCTTGGTCCTCAGTTTATCAACCTCAGAAGGATGGAAGGCTCTATACCTTGAACATTTTCTGCCAAAAGTTACATATTAAATTAATGCCTTTTTGCTTGAAAAACATGGCATTTGAATTTAATATGGGGGACATATTAATGAGCACAAAAACATTTCATTTTAGTATTTGGTCGTGTAGCACCAACCAAAAATGTTATTATATTATTCTGTAAATCTATATATATATGTGTGTGTGTATGTGTGTGTGTGTGTGTGTACACACACACACACACACTTACTTCCAACAGTTTCAGAGTTTTTTTAATGTCTGTATTAATGCACCGCTGGCATTTTGTGCACTGACATTGACTCAACACTAGATCCACATATTTAGCCACAAGGTATTTTTGGTTCAAGTGAACATTAAAATAGAGTGCAAATATTACACATTTAATAGAAGGTGACAGGTAAGATCAGAAATCAGATAAAAAAAGTAAAATGCCCAGAAACCAAAACAATTTAATAATGTCAGATGTTTTCCATCTATTGCATGCTTTCCTTTAAATGGGGAGGGGGGATATTGCCTTTGGAACTTTTTTTTAAACCCAGTACAGTGATATTACAGGTCAAGGCAAGAAGCATTAATGCGACACAAATTCATGGACTATTGCTATGGTAGTTTTATCCCTGGTATTTTAATGGGCTGTGAGAATGACCTTGAGGAACAGGAGGAAGATTCACAACTAAGATATAGACAAAATAAATTTAAGTCCTAGTCAGAAGTGCAATTTAAGGAAGCATCTCAGACTTAGCCTGCCCTAGTTATTTGTATATAAAGATAGAGGGAGATGCTTTCAGACTTTCAAAATCTATTACTATAACCCTACAGTAAAATTAATTTTAGTATTCATAACTTTGGTTTCCAAGTCTGGTCTACCTTGAATGGTCAACAGATACACACATTACAGATCTCTTCTTCTCCTTCTCCTTCTCCTCTTCCTTGAGCTACTGACAAGTTACTGTTCCCAAGTCAGTTTAATGGTATCTTGGTCCAAGACAGAACTAGAACTTGAGTTCTCCCACTTCTAGTCCAGTTTCTTAACAACTAAGACACACAGAGAGACAGACAAAGGAACATACGTTGGACTATAAATTAGATTCAGATTTTTCATCAAAATCTCCATAGTGAATGAAAATTCCCAAATTCTCCACCTATCTAAAGAGCTCCAGTTTGGGAAACTGCATTGTAGAACCAGTGAGTTAAAGTTTTGAACACTTTTTCAGATAACAGGGAGAAATTATTTCAGTATTCTGGGCAAATCATAGCAAAATACACTATATGAAAATAATCTGCATATCCACAAAGCACTTACATTTTATTGAAATGTACCTGTCAGAGACCCCTTCTCCCAGAAGGGATCGATCCTCTTTCCAAATGATTTAAGTTACTGAATGTATTTAGATGGCAAAAAATACAGATCTAATTGTGGTCTCAACATTTTTTCTGAAAATGCTGTAATAGAAGAAAATGCTTGTCTGCTTTAACTTTGTATGTGAAGACAAAGAAATGCAGCCAAGTGCTTGGCCAACAAAATTCTTCAGACAGCAATAAATGTATATTCCACTATTCTTAGGCAGGATAAACCAGAATGCATTAGGTCATCTCCATTATTTCTACCCACATCCAAGAACACAAGGAAATGCATAGAACTATGTTGCAGATAATTTTTTGGTGAATTCTAATAGATGATACCATGATAGCTAAATACTGGCCTTATAACAGTTACATGTTTAACTTTTTGTTTTAAAATAAATGTGTGTTATGTTGGTATATTTCATTTATTCATTGATTTCCCCCATTTTTTTCAGTTACTAAACAAATCAGCTTAATTATAAATAAAATAAATCATGGTAAATAAATTGAAATAACTGATAAATAAATGAAAAATGATTTGGAACTTGCTTTTATTACTTAATATTCAAAACAAGGTGATTGAATTTGTCCCAAGAAAGTTGCATATGTAGGTAGGTAGGTAGGTAGGTAGGAAGGAAGGAAGGAAGGAAGGAAGGAAGGAAGGAAGGAAGGAAGGAAGGAAGGAAGGAAGGAAGACTTTCATTGCTAATAGTGTAACCATCTAAAAGAGAGTTACAGCCTTATAAGAAAGTATGGCCATTCTGGAAATGTTTTCCCTGATGTTGAGATATATCCCTGGAACTTCTTCAATTAATCAGCAAGGCACAACATGACTCACCATCTTACATTATAGTCCTTTATCTTTTTTTTTGGGGGGAATTCTGATGCTGTTGATGCTACTGTGAACCAAGAACTTCTTTGGAACAACAGTTTAATTGCATGTTCAGAACCAATTTTATCCTGAGTCTATATTGAACTTTGTCCTCAGGTCAAGAAGTCTCTAGGACAGGGTTGTCAAACTTGATTTCATTGAGGGCCTCGTTAGGGTTGTGTATGACCTCAGGGGCCAGGTTGCTGTGACCAGGGTGAGTGTGGCCAGCTCAACATCACTCATGTCAGCGATATTCCTCCCAGGCTCCATTTTGGTGTCAGAGTGCTGAAAGGAGCTGTTGTGGCCAAAAATGGAGTCTGGGTGGGACATGCTTCAGCTTCAACCATAACAACACAAGAGCAAACAATAGATACAAACTCAAAGTTAATCGCACCAAACTTGATTGCAGGAAATACGACTTCAGTAACAGAGTGGTCAATGTCTGGAATACTCTACCTGACTCTGTGGTTTCTTCCCCAAACCCCAAAAACTTTAAGCTTAGATTTTCTACTATTGACCTCACCCCTTTCCTAAGAGGTCTGCAGGGAGCGTGCATAAGCGCACCAACGTGCCTACCGTTCCTGTACTAGTGTTTCTTTTTTTATTTTTCTTATATGTATCCATGTATTCATAACTATGTTTTACTTATACCTATTATCTTGTAAGCAATTGACAAATAAATAAATGAATAAATAAATATAAAATAAATGCTCAACCAAGCTCTGTTTTTGCTGGCAAAGGCACCACAGGCTGGTCCTTCGCTGTTTCCAGGGCAGCCCCAAAGGCCAGATGTAAGCAGATGTGGGCTGGATCTGGCCCACGGGCCTTAAGATTGACATTCTTGCTCTAGGACAATAATGCAATTGATGGTGCCTGTCACTTGTTATACATTTGTCATTTCCCAAGCCTGTATGTAAAACAGAGATGTGCAGGCACTTTAAAAAATGCAGATAATGAGGCAGCAGTAAAACACCTTATTCAGAAAGTGCCAAGCTTTATTTTTGTTCACTCTAGACTGATATTGCATGTTTTGTAATAGAAAAGCACCATGAAACAAACAATATGGATATCAAATAACATAATTTTCTTGCTACCTCCCAGATCAGTATTTTCCCTTGTTCCATTGCTCAAATATTCAATACAATTATTTATTATTGTATTGACATTGGATGAAATTGAGCTCTATCCTGGTAAATTTCTATTAACCTGAAGCTGATACTGAAGAATATGAATCAATCCTTCCTTCCTTCCTTCCTTCCTTCCTTCCTTCCTTCCTTCCTTCCTTCCTTCCTTCCTTCCTTCCTTCCTTCCTTCCTTCCTTCCTTCCTTTATCTTTGCTACCTGATGGGCAGAATGAAGTGAATTGAAGTTGACATTTTGTGGGGTTTTTTTTTTATCCTGGCCAAGTTATTCATAGGATAAAAATTAGATAAAAGCCAGTTAATATGTTAGGGGAAAGTGTAGATTGACATGATGTGATGTGAAACATGTAATCAGGCAATTTGACAAGACTTCTCAGGAGCATATGCAGCAAACTGATAATTCAATAATGTTATTTTTCCTCCTCTGCCCCATTGGTGCTGCAGGCAATTAAAGGCATTGCTTGAATTTAGTTTCTTTGCTTACTTTCTTCATAAGCAATACATAGTGGTGATGGTAACACAGCTATGTACAGTTGCATTTAAAAATTTAAAAACCCTGTCAAATAGTATGTTTCAATTATTTATTAAAAGAACAGAAGATGACAGGACCTATATGTGGCATATAGTTAAATGAGACATCTTTCTGCTAATTGAATGCACTGTGCAATTATTTTCAGATTCATAAGGAATATAGCAAATGCTGAAATATTCTTCAATCAGAACTTTGTTATGCAGAACAAATGCCAAAGATTTCCTATAGCCAGCAAAGAATCTATCTTTGAAGGAATATAGCATCCATTTGGGCTGTCCTTGATCTCCTGGCAGGACTTTAATACAGCCATTTGTGATACCTAAACTCAGGGAGTGAAGAGTAGAGGACATGATGTTGAGGTGATTCATCTCTTTCTTCCAATTGGTGCTGGGGAGATATAAGCCCTTGATTTGTGGAATGTCTTAGGGTATGATTCTGTCCCCATTCCTATTTAGTGTTGTGGTTCACCAGCAACCTGTGCAGATACCACCGGAATCAGACAGTGGGAAAGAATGGGGACCAATTTAGGAGACTGGAGAGGACTCGGATAAGGGTCCTGCATCTGATGCAGAGATGGGGCCAGGACCATCTGAGAGTGGGGTGCTGACTACAGAGCCTCCAGAGTCTGACAGCAGCATGGCTGAGGAACAAGGGGAGCCTGTTCCCAGTGCGCATGTGTGCAGAGCTGCTAGAAGGCAAGAGCACTGGGGGAAAATGGGTGGCTCGGGAGTAAGGCTTGGAGGCGGTTGCTCCTCCCATAAGATATAAAGGACAGGCAAAGGTGATGAAACCTTTACAGGGAGCAAAGTCATTTCCTCTATTAAGATTAAACCTTGAAGCTCTGTGTGGATTTTGTACTTCAGTTTTTTTTACAGTTAATTTGGCACTTTAGTTGTTGGCAGCAATTCAAAGGAGATAAAGGTAGGTGCTTATCTCGAGGGACTGTTTGGGACTCATTACGGGCTGGGAATGCAGATAATTCCCAGCATTGAAATAAAACAAGAGTTGTTTGGACTAAATGTGTGCTTAATTAAAATCTCAGGAAGCCTTGGTCAGAACACAAAATTATTTTTCAGTGTCTGGATGGGGAGGATCATATTCATCCAGCAAATTTGATGGCCAGTTTTGTGGTTGCATAAGTTATGGGTCTTGTGGCACAATATTTGGATCCTCTTGCTGCACAGTTTTAGGTCTTTTAACATCTTTGTACCTGCAATCATGGTAAATATCTGGAGCTTGGGTGTAGGATGAGGGTGAAGGTTCATTCACCAAGCTTGTGGGTTGCTTTCCAAAAGTTTCATTACCATGCTAGGTAGGATTCCAGTGTTCTTCTGTTTATAAGGACCTTGTGTGGTCAGTAGGTTTTGTGATGGTGAGATCAGATGAGGGTTCCCTGAGGTATAGATCTTGTGATTTCAGGTGTGGGTGTGTCAAGTGAGGAGGGTCTTGTGATGGGTCAGGTGTGAGTCACCAGTGAGAGTCTTACAATGAATCTTGGGATGGGAGGCAACCAATTCTACATGGGACAAACATCACCTCAATTAAAAACTGGATCCATGAAGACTGTATGGCAGTCATGACCCCAAATCCTTAATCTCTACCCAGACTGATGCCATACAGCAACTGTTTGATTGGAGCAACACAAAAGCTATAGGCCATGCTATCACTCACCACACTCAAAACTTGTTTCTTTTTCCCTAAGAGATAAGGAAAGAAAATAGCATTGTCTGCCTTCATTAAGTTGCCGAACAATTTAGTGAAAAGCCAACCATTTCTTGTAGTCAGTATAACCTGCATTAAACCATGACCAGAAAATTTTGTTTTTGTTTGATTTGGTTGCATATGGATGCACATGTGTGTTTGCTCTAAGAGCAGGAGAAATGTCAGCATTGAGATGTAAATTTAGTCATATTTTGACAGACAATGAAAGCATCATTATTTTCCCATTTGTTCTTCACACAATTTCCAAAAAAATTCTTGCCTGTGGTAAAAGTAGTGAATTCTAGATGGGAAGGCTATGAAATTAAACTCTATATTTTGGCTGTTCTCACAAACATAAAGGGTATGTTTAACTTTCTGACTGGAAAAAGGTGACCCAGGAACCATACTGTTTAGAGAAATGGAAATTCTTATCTACTTATGTTCCACCAAATTTCCAACTAAAATGATTTAAGCCATTGATGCAAAATACGGTTGCCTTCTTTGGATTAGTGATATTTACATAGCAGTCCAATTGGGCATTAGCTACACATCTGTTATTATTTTTATCAGCAGTAGCAGCACTACTAGGGGCTAGGGACTAGAAGCCTGAGCAATGACTCCATTTTAATATTATGTTGTAAGACTGTAAAATAAAGCAATAAAGTGTTTTAAGTTTAATGCTGGTGGGACAAATTAGTACATGTGTATAAGGGAAATCAGATGGGCAAAATTAGGAGTAATTTGCAAGTGCTTGATCAATGTTGAATGTAATGCATTTGGCAAAATGGAAGGAGAGAGGAGAGTTTATGAAAAGCCAAATTACATGGATTACAGGTTAATATGTGCAATTAAACAGTAACTCAAAGGGAATTTCCCCCTCTTTTGCATCCCATTTGGTCAGGAAATAAAAGAGTACTGATAAAAGAGAACATTTATAGCTCAGGCTTGGAACTCTCTAAGCTTGGTGGTTTTCTTGCAGATGTTTCATTACCAAATTAGGTAACATGATCAAAGCTGGGCATTAGTATTAGGCATTAGTGTTAGCACTAATGAGATTAATGAGACTAATGAAATGTCTGTAAGAAACCACAAAACTCAGAGAGCAATAAGAACCCCAGAAATAAAAGAGTGATTGACACATTGAAAATAAACTTCAAAAGTGTATAGTTCAAACACTTATGTATTTATTTTGGGAGGGTTGTGGTGGGTTTGCACATTCTATTTACCTATGACTTTCAAACTTTTTGTAGATTTTATCCATCTTTTGCAGGGGGGGCGGGGGGACATGTCAATAGATTTCAGCTACCTGAACTTCTCATTATAGTCATGGAAGACAAAGATCTAGAACCACACTAGCTCTCAAAATAAATCCCATCTTATAAATTTTTTAGAATATTCAGATAGAATTAACAAATATCTCAGTTAGGTGATCAAACATTCACTTAGATTTTTATAGCTAAAGGAGTAAGCGTAATCTATATCATTGGCTTTTAAACTGTGATTTGTGGATCCCTGGAGACTGTGTTGACAAAACAGGAAGTCTGTAAAGACTTGAATAAATGTTATGATTTAAATCTTGAGTTAGGTCTTGGTGGGTCCATGGCTATTATCCATGGCCACAAAAGGTATTTAAAGGGGTCTATGGTGAAGTAAAGGTTGAGAACCACTGTTCTATAGTATTTTTATGATTTGATAATTATTAGAGCAATAGCAATAGCACATAACACTTCACAGTGCTTTACAGTTCTCTCTAATCAGCGGTTGCCAACCAGTGGGCTGCGGCTGTGAGAAAATTTTGGTGGGCCACAAAGAAATCTCACCCCAGAGCATCCCCCAAAGCAATTAATCCAGGCTATGCAGAAACACATTGCTACGCCACCCACATGGCCCACGGGAACCCAACTCATTCCTTACCTGGCAAACTTGCCTGCTAAATTGCTATTTTTCCTTTTTCTGACCATCAGCTGTTCTGCTGTGCCTGGAGATTTATATTAGCTAGGATTTCTTGCTTTCTAGCTAGTCTTAGATCTTCGGCTCTGCTTTGAAGCACAGCTAAACCTCCCTTAGGACTGAAGCTTCTATTATTCAGTGCAGACTCATGGCAAGCAAATTTGAGTGACTGAGCTAGCCGATGGCAGATAGATAGATCACTGAATGATTCTGTGAGCAACTCAATTTGCCTGACTGCTTTGCCTGATTTTGGTTAAAAGTTGCTTTTTTTTAATAAAAAATTCAATATTTATATAAATATTTATAATATTTACATACAAAGTATGCCCAGCCAGTCACATGACCACCAAGCCACACCCACAAATTAGGCCATGCCTGAAGAATTGGTTAATGGTCCCTGGGATTTAAAATTATGAGTTTGATGGTCTTTGATGTCCAAAAGATTGGCGACCCCTGCTCTAAGTGATTTATAGAGTCAGTCTATTGGACCCAACAATCTGGGTCCTCATTTTGTCGACCTTGGAAGGATAGAAGGCTGAGTCAAATTTGAGCCTGGTGAGATATGAACTGCCAAATTGCAGGCAGCCACCAAGCAGCAAAAGTATCCTTTAGTACTGTATTCTATCTAACCACTATGTCACCACAGCTCTTAAAGGACTTATTTTGGAATGAATTTTCATGAACCCCACCGCTTAGGGAGATTTATTCTGACAAAGATTTATGCCATATAAATTTGGCATTAAATAAGTATAGTGGTGATATCATCATTACAAACAGAATCTCAGTTTTTGATATAAGTTGTAAAACTGAGTGATTAACCAAGAAAAGGAACTTCTGTTTCTGCCAAAGAATTTAATTAAAAGATTGGCCTGGGATGAAGCACTGTGAAAAAGCCAAACTTTAGGGAGTCCATTAGTAAAAGAATTAGAAAGAAAACCATTCATAAAATAATGATTTTGTGCTAACTGTTGATATGGGCCATTTTGCAAGTGCAAAGTCCTGGTTGGTATCCAGAATGATACTGCAGAGCTGGAAAAAAACCAAGCAGTTTGTCCAAATGATCAATTGAGGAAGCAACTTCCTAGCTGAAGAGAGAGTTAACATTTGGGATATTTTTTTTCCCCAGCTTAGAGTGGAAGAAAGCAAATAAAATTTGGGACATGATAAAGATAATGATAATAATATAGAGCAAATAGTATATTCAATATGTTCAAACTAAGTCTGGGGATAAAAGAAAGCATGTGCTTTTGCATACACTACATTATTGAATGATGGAATTTGTCTATACCAAAGGAAATGACAGCTTTCAGCTTGTTTGACTTTAAAACAGATGTAGAATACTGATGGTGTTAAAACAGTACATGCCTGTAGGCCTCTGAAGCTCAGACTAAAGAGGATGATTGGAGTTTTTTTATAGTCCCACAGATGTAAACATGGGGGTTGTAGGGGCTCAGAAGTTAAAGATGCTGAGCTTGTCAGCTGACAGTCCTGGTTTGAGACCCGAGTGCTGCACAATGGGATGAACTCTTGTTTCTTGCCCCAGCTGCTGCCCACCCCACATTCCAAAGCATGCAAATGTGAGTAGATAAATAGGTATACCACTTCAGTGGAAAAATAACAGTATTCCGTGTGCCTCAGCATGCTGGCCTTATGACCATGGAAATGTCTTTGGACAATGCTGGCTCAATCAGTTAAGAATGGAAATGAGCACTATTCCTTAGAGTTGGAAAAGGCTGGATCTCAGCCGGTTCTCTAGATGATTGTAGTTTCAAGATACAAGTCGACAAACATCGAGGTTTGAAATACTTTAATTTGTACAAGCAACACATATCCCATCTGGCAAGAATGGTCAAATTCCAATCCAGGTTAGCGCTGGGAGCATTTGCCTTTCAGCTCACTTTATAGTATTACCCCGCCCCTCTAATCACAGCTGGCTCTTGTGGACCACCCTATTCTATATCCCCAATTAACCCTCATTAACTAGGATGCCTATCCCATATCCTGCTGCCTATACCGCTCTTATTCTTACCTATCACTGAACCCCCTCTAATCCCCATGTCACCCCATGGTATGTAATGAAGATTTTTCCTCCCACAAGAGCTGGTACACCCCAAAGTGCTTGTTGCTGCTGGGGGTTGAATTGGAGCTCCCCGGTATGCTGTAACTATCCCCGGTATGCTGTAATTCCCCATACAGCTGCCAATGGGGCTTCCCCATGCAGCCTCCTACTCCCAACCAGCATTGTGACACAGCAATGCAGCTGGGAGCGCCACATCAGGGAGCCTGTAGCTGGCAGGATCCAAGATTAGTGCATATGGAGCCTGACACTGGACAGGGGGAATATTTACTTTTCAGATATAAACAAAGATTGTTTTAGTTAAAACCCAATATTGGAAAATTTAATATTTTGCATGCATGTATTCCTAGTAATAGCATTAATGTCACAAAGCTAAGATCAGAATCATTTTGCCACGTGATAGAGTACGCTATCCTCTGGAATTTGCAAAAATTACAACATTACAATGTCTGGAAATATGGGGTTATAGTTTATTCTTTCTGTCTGAATTTTCACAGCATGATGCTGCAGAAGAAAAGGAAGAAGTAACTCAAACATAATGAATGCAAACAAATAAAGTTATCAAAAGATCACTGCCCGTGTAAGTGGGGCTCTTTTGAACCTACTCTAATAGTCTGAAAAATAGACAGATGTTCACCAGGAGATCCAATTGTGGAAAAAGAATTCAGTGCAAAGACTAATCAAGTCCTGGGAAGGATTCCAGAAATCAGCCCGTACTTTTGAGGGATTAAATAGGTGTTTTTAAAAAATCTACCACCAAGAAGAGAGAAATTAATCTTGCTTTGAACATTGTCTAATAATGTCTTATCCCCATGGAGATTAATTCTGTCATTCTGATCATTCAGAATTAATGACAGTTGGGCTGGTTCTTTAGGTTTGTAAAGATTATTATTTTTTCTACCTATAGCATAGAAGTACAGATAAAGAAAAAAGTAATCATTATGAGTAGTGTGGATATTCCAGTGACGCATGAGTGAGAACAGGAAATAAGAAAGAGGAACCACAACTTCAGAAACATTTATAAACTGGAGACACCCATAATCTCTGAACCCTTGATATGGGCACTTGCAAAATGGCCCATATCAATAGTTAGTGCAGTGTCATTATTTTATGAATTGTTTTCTTTCTAATTCTTTCTAAAAGCTATGGTGGCTTAGAATGTAGTATTGTAGGTTAATTTTTGCGGAGTTCAATCCCAACTGGCTCATGATTGACCATATTAAGCTATAGTAAAGCTGCTGTCTTGATTCCAATTCTGCTAAAATTTCCCAATGACTTATCTTGTTTTTGTGATATAATGATCCAAAGCCAAATATAGGATCGTAGCTTATTCTTCTCAGTGGCTAATTATGTTCACTCATTTACAAGAGAAGGGACAATATGCATTGTGAATGTATAATTGGTTGAAGATTGGTAAACTTTCTGAATGTTTCTGTTGTTTGGGGTGAGTGGATTGAGAAAGAAGTATAATTGACTAAATAGCTCTAGTTACTTTGTGTTGGAATTCAAGAGACCAAGTGTAATGTACCTTAGAATCATTACTTGTGTAATAATTACTGACCATGCACCATTGACTTCTAAGGTTGACACGTCAAATCATAATCTAGTTCCAAAGTAGAAGGTGGGATTTGGCAGTGTGAAGATAGCTATATATTATTTCTACTATCGGATTTTGGGACCTAGGAGGACATGAATCAATGAATTTGACTACACAAATTCCATAAATCAATTCTCAAGATCAAAGGCAAGATAGAGGCTATACTATTCTTCAGCCTAACATACAGGATTATTATTTGAAATCCAAATCTTTCAGAAATGGTGACAACAATCTATGGAGAACCAGAAGATACCAAGCAACAGTGTGGCCACTGCAGGAGTGGAATCTAAAGCTTTGAAAATTATAACTCTAGTGAATCAAGGCTGCTAAGTTTTAGTTGTACGTGCATGGAAAGTTCACAAATATTGTCTTTTAAATACCTTTAGAAGAGACATGTTTTGCTGGAATAGCTTCAGGGAACTTTTTACCTCTAAACTGTATGTCATATCTGTTTATAAACTCTTTGTTCCTTCTCTCCCTGGCAAACAAGATCTGACAAACATGACTATTTCACCATACATACAGCCAGATACAGCCAGCTCACTGCATCGCTGGCCATGGGGGGAGAAATCTTGACCCCCATGGAGAGGGCACACAATCTGGGTGTCCTTCTGGATGTACGGCTGTCATTAGAAGATCATATAGCGGCCGTCACGAGGGGGGCTTTTTGTCAGGTCCATCGGATCTACCAGTTGCGGCCCTTTCTGGATCAGGGCACGCTTCGCACGGTCACTTCTGCCCTCGTCATCTCCTGCCCAGACTATTGTAATGCTCTATACATGGGGCTCCCCTTGAAGAGCATCTGGAGGCTTCAGCTGGTTCAGAATGTGGCCGCATGGGTGATTCTGGGGGATCCTCGGAGCTCCTGTGTTACACCGCTCCTGCGCGAGCTGCATTGGTTTCTGGTGGCCTTCTGGGTGCGATTCAAGGTGTTGGTGGTTACCTTTAAAGTGCTCCATGGCTTGGGACCCGGGTATTTACAGGACCGCCTGCTGCCACCATCAGCCTCCTGCCGGCCAGTGTGCTCCCACAGGGTGGGCCTTCTTGAGGTGCCGCCAGCTGGACGATGCTGTCTGGCGGCCCCGAGGGTGCAGGCCTTCTCTGCGGGGGCACCCTCCCTCTGGAATGAATTACCCCTGGAGATACGGGCCATTACTGACCTGCTAACCTTCCGGCACGCACTAAAGACCCACCTTTTCCAGCAGGCCGGTCTGGCCTAGTGTTCTTAGAAGGGGTTTTAAATTTGTAACTTTTTAAATTTCTTATTGGATTTTATTGGTTTTTGTATTTTAATTCAGCCACTATTTAATAACTTTTTAATCTATTTTAACTTTTATTAACTGTATTTTTACCAATGGCTGTTCACCGCCTCGAGACCCTATTTGGGGGAGGGGGCGGTATAAAAGTGCAATAAATAAATAAATAAATAAATAAATACATACATACATACATACATAAATACATACATACAAACAGACATACAGACATACAGACATACATATATACATGCATTGAAATTTAATATACAATCTATGGATTCCTTCCTTCCTTCCTTCCTTCCTTCCTTCCTTCCTTCCTCCTTCCCTCCTTCCCTCCGTGTTCTTAGTGCTTTTTGGTGTTTTGAGCCTTATACATTTCTACACTTGGAACCTTGTTATGAAAACCTAAAACTTAATTGTTAGTTTTATAATCAAGTACTGTTGTAAGTAAAAATCTTGTTTACATATTTTCCCACAGATCCTAGTTAGTCTATGAAATCAGAGGGCATAGATACTAAAGCAATAAAGCTTAGATTTTCTTGTGCATTTTAAAATTCTTTTGGGGGGGCTGATTAGACTCTGCAGGCTCATACATTTGACTAGCTATGTCTCCTTATACAGCTCAAGCTTTATGTAAATTTACCTCCATCCTCTTCTCTTCCAAAGAATCAAAAGCTTGGTACATTCAGCAATTCACAAATGATTCCCTGCTATATGGTTAAAGCCATGCCATTGAGATGTAATATATCATTATACTTGCTTAGAAAAAGCCAAATGCTATGATCATCCAGATGGTCTTTTGGAGTGTTTTTAACCTTCTGGCTGTTTTAATATTCCAACATAGTTTTTATACGCCACTATAGCCAATCATACTAAGTCTACCTTTTGGTTTGTAGGTTATAGATTTTTTAAGGAATGAATAAGAGAAGGAAGGAATCCATTTACAGTGGCATATATCAGACAGCTGTGCTTACTGATGTATCTGCTGGAAATGTGGCTTCCAGTTGTGTGGCAGTCCTTTCATATGGCTTAACATTATTCGATTTTTGTTTTCAAGGAAACTAGAAGATGGAGAAATTCAATAACATACCTTGGGTGGAGGAGAGGAATAATTTGATGTGGGGAAGGAAAAGGCATCTAAACACAGACAGACAGGCATACTCACTCACAAAAGAACCAAAGGTGCTTTTTCAAAAAGCAATTGGACTTTGTTTTTTTTTACTTGAAGACATTTTGCTTCTCATCCAAGAAGCATCCTCAACAGGCAATGAGTCTAATTCTTCTATTGGAATTAAGGATACTTCTTGGATGAGAAGTGAAATGCCTTCAAGAAAAGAGCAAAGGAAGTCAAGTTGCCTTTTGAAAAAGTACTTTTCGGAAAACCATAACCTAGATGACTGAGAATCTCCATAAATACTCACATATGCCTTTTCATTTTCAAGAAAACTGTGATCAATGGTGATTCATTGATTGTCTGCTGCATACCCCACTACATTCTTTTCTATGTTGAAAATGCAGTTCAGTAGTACAGATAGTCCTCAACATGATCACAATTGAGCCTAGAATTTATGTTGCTAAGTGAGAAATTTATGAAATGAGTTTTGCTGCATTTTACGACTTTTCTTGCCACATTACATAAGCAAATTACTGCATTGGTTAAATTAGTAATGCGGTTGTTAAGTGAATTGACTTTGCTTGTTAGAAGGTCATAAAAAGGGATCACATGACCTCGGGACATAGCAACGGTCAGAGTCAGTTGCCAAGCATCTGAATTTTGATCACATGATCATGGGGATGCTACAAAGGCCGTAAGTGTGAAACACAGTCGTATCTATTTTTTTCAGTACCGTTGTAACTTCGAAAAATCACTAAATGAACTGTTGTAAGTCAAGGACTATCTGTACTTAGGTAGGAAAAAAACAGTATACAGATATATATTGCTGTTTCTTGAGTTGTAAGTATTTATAGGAAAAGGACTAGAATCAGAGAGTGGAGGGTGGAGGTTTTACAATATCTAAACTTGAAATAAAATAATTTTATGGCTAAGGTAAAGAAAAGATTCCCTTCGCACATATGTGCTAGTCATTTCTAGCTCTGGGGGAGGGGTGCTCATCTCCATTACAAAGCCGAAGAGCCAGTGTTGTCCGAAGACGTCTCCATGGTTATGTGGCCAGCATGACTAAACGCCAAAGGTACACGGAACATTGTTACTTCCCATCAAAGTGGTCTCTATTTTTCTACTTGCATTTTTACATGCATCCAAACTGCTAGGTTAGCAGAAGGTGGGACAAGTAACGGGAGCTCACTCCATTACGCACTGCTAGGAATTTGAACCACCAAACTGCCGACCTTTCTGATTGACAAGCTAGCCACTGAGCCATTATGAAAGCCATTAAACAGTGAAACAGCTTCCCTTCTTGAAAAATGGATGCTCTGTTTTTGAGGGTTTTCAAATAAAGATTGGATAGCTATTGTTCTATCATAGCATAACAGTTTCTGCATTGTACAGAAACTTAGACTCTCTTTCAAACCTTTGTTTCCAAGGGCTAGGTTGGCTTTCTTCCATATTTCCTGCTGTCCACATCTGAGTCATATCTGGTTAGAAGAAAGGCTGCTAAATTATTGTTTTAATATATATGTAAAATAGTGAATCTGCCTTATTGTTAACTGATATGAACAAATTTCTAAGATCTGTACTATATGCAGAAAACATTAACTCAATCTGAGTACTATCCAGATAGATGTACAATCAATTAGCTTAACCATCCACCTATTGCTGAAAATTCTAGAAACAGAATCTATCTGGTTGGGAAGTTCTGAAGTTGGAGAAAAATCTCAGTCTGTTTATAATTTACTCCAAAAGTAGAATATACTGGCACAATTAGGTTCAACCAAGAATGTTCATGCTTTAATATTTTGCATTCACTTTTACTTAACATTTTAAGGCACTGTTTATTCCATTGCTTTTTAGTGGCTGCTGGGGGATTCCATCTGTAAGAAGAATAAAAGTTGCAAGGTCTGAGGGCAGCCTTTTTCTTCAATTGTTAAACAGCCGTGTATAAAATATTTATACATAAAAAGTAGGGAAGACTTTGAAGGGAAGATTTGAGAAATGCTTCCAAAGAAACAAAACCAAAATAAGTGAAAGAAAGAAAACAGCAGAGTACAAAAGAATATTTAATTGAATTCTTATCTCAAAATTCACTCAGCCATTCTTGGCAGTATCCACTTTCATACACTACTTTAAAATTCTTGGCTGTAACCCTGGTATCACACCTGCAGAATGAGAGAAAAAGTACCCTTGCTTTTTAATTAGGAGTTAAAGCTGGAAAATTTATATGAGCATGGTTGTGAGATCGAAATTGTGAAGACAAGCCCGTGGACTTGAAAGAGCAATAACTTCACACAACCTTAATCTTGCAGATATTTTTTTTTTGTTTGATTGTAATATTTTCCAGGTAAAGGTAAGGGATGCGGTGGCTCAGTGGCTAAGACACTGAGCTTGTCGATCAGAAACGTCGCAGTTCGGCAGTTCGAATCTTGAGCGCTGCATAATGGTGTGAGCTCCCATTACTTGTCCCAGCTTCTGCCAACCTAGCAGTTTGAAAACATGTAAAAATGCAAGCAGAAAAATAGGGACCACTTTGGTGGGAAGGTAACAGTGTCCCGTGAATCTTTGACATTTAGACATGCCGGCCACATGACCATGGAGATGTCTTTGGACAGTGCTGGCTCTTCAGCTTTGTAATGGAGATGACCACTGCCCCCTAGAGCTGCAAATGACTAGCATGTATGTATTTACCTTTAATATTTTCCATTCCACAAATTGACTTTTCACCTGGAAATAAAAGCAAATGCAGTTCTGCTTCTCTGATTGTAACACTGCTTGTATATGTTTACTTCATAGTTATGCAAGTATTAGTATTTTTACATTTCTGATGCAAAAACCTCACACTGCTATAAAGGCTTAGTAAGACCACAATTAGAATACTGCATCCAGTTTTGGTCACTATATTATAAAAAGATGTAGAGACATGAGGAAAAAATGCAGAAAAGAACAACAAATATGATTAGGGGATAGAGGCTAAAAGATATGAAGAAAGGTTGCAGGAATTGGGCTTGTCTAGTCTAGTGAATGCAGTTAGGCAGTTTGAATCCCTAGCACTGCATAACGGAGTGAGCTCCCATTACTTGTCCCAGCTTCTGCCAACCTTGCAGTTTGAAAGCATGTAAAAATGCAAGTAGAAAAATAGGGACCACTTTGGTGGGAAGATAACAATGTTCCATGCACCTTCGGCGTTTAGTCATGCTGACCACATAACCACGGAGATGTCTTTGGATAGTGCTGGCTCTTAGGATTGTAATGGAGATGAGCATCACCCCCTAGAGCCAGCCAGAAACAACTAGCACTTATGTGCAAAAGGAACCTTTACCTTTAGTTTAGTGAAAAGAAGGGCTAGGGGTGACGTGATAGCAGTGTTTCAATATTTGAAGGGCTGCCAGAAAAAAAAAGGGGGTTCAACGTATTTTCTAAAGCACCTAATAGCAAGACAAGTAGCAATGGATGGAAACTAATCAAGGAGAAAAGCAACCTAGAACTAAGGATAAATTTTCTGACAGTGAGGACAATTGACAAGTGGAATGGCTTGCTTTCAGAAGTTGTGTGTCTACTATGGACAATTTTATCTTTTAAACTGAACACATTTTTTCAATAAAGTCACAACTAATTTATTCTATTTGATATTAGTGGGAATTAATTTAATTTCAGTTAATCTGGCTCTGTCTCATTATGTTTAAATTCAAAAGATATCTGCATCCGGCTGTTCTTTTCTCTCCTTAATTAATTTCTACGCTTTTTGATGTCAAATTTCTGAAATGAATTAAATATAATTTGGTTGCTGTCTTCAGTTTCCCTTTTTAGTACCACATGATATACTCTAGTTAAGGACTTGAAAGTAGCAAGTTAGTTCATAACAAATTTCATTGAACAAACCATTGTAGATGTGAATGGGGCTATAATATGCAGTAGCACTTTAAATCTTATATTGTGATTTGAAGGATTTATACTTTTAAATGTGAAAGCACTATTTCAAATTTCCATGATAAAGAAAAAGATTGCTTGCAAATATTGTAGACATATATAAATATTTAGGAAGACACAAATATTGAATATACCTAGTCTCAAAGCTAGATATATCATCCAAGATAAAATATTAGACAGATATAGAAGCAAAGGACCTATGATGTTAAACTAAATATGATGTTAAACTAAATATTACAAATCTGTAGGTTGAACAGCATAATTGTACAAATACAGTCAAGGTAGTACCATGAGTATATTCTCAAGGATATAGCTTAAATATGTATAAAACAGTGGAAAATGCTAGTAATAACATACATTTTTATGTAGCCCTAACTTTAATGTTTGAAGTATTTCTTATATACAGCTTTGCAAACTATATAGCCAAGGTAAAGTAAGTTATATCCAATTCAAATGGTGATTTGTGACTAAGAGAACTGGAGTCAGCACATGTACAGATTTAATCACATTTTTTTTTCTTTTGAACTTTCATTTTATTTTAATGTACAACTCATTGAAAAAATGGGATATTCTTTTTCTGAGTAGGCAGATTAATAAAAATTCAACTAGGAGCAGATGTTAAATCCATAATGAGAAGAAGAACCAACAGTATTAAATAAATTCCTAGGTTCAAGCAATATATCTTGACTATAAACTATTTGAGAAATAGGTGGAACATAGAGTATAATTGGGCATCTTTTTAAGGGAACATAAAATCCCACTAATCAGCTGTTTAACAGGATAGTGAGGAGGCGGAATGAGCAAATAACTCTAGACATCCTCACAGACACCCAAGCAAATAAAATATTCAGTCATTGCTCAGTACTAAAACATATGGATTCCATGCATGAACTTCTTTATTTATTTTTCATTTCTCCAATTTAAAGTACTTAAGAGGGAAAAAAACTGGAATTTTACAGAAGCCTGAATTTAGCTGAACAGACTACTGCCATGATGGCGAACCTATGGCACGCTTGCCACAGGTGGTACGCAGAGCCATTTGTATGGGCACGTGAGCCCCATCCAAATCCCATCCTGCACTGCATATGTGCACGCCTCCCAGATTTTCAGCCCATTTGAGTCCATTTTCGCCCTCCCGGAGGCTTGAGGGAAGCCTCTGCAGCCTTGGAAGGCCGAAAAATGGACCTTCTAGAAATACTAGAAGTGCTGAAAGGGGCCCCTTTTCAGCCTCCCAAGGTTCCAGGAGGACAAAAACAGCCTCCCCTGGGCTCCAGAAGCCCTCCAGAGGCTGAAAACGGGTACTTTCAGTATTTCCGGAAGGCCTGTTTTTTGGCCTCCTGAGGCTGCAGAGAGTTCTCTCGATCCTCCGGGAGGGCAAAAACGGCCTCAAATGGGCCAAAAATAATCTGGGAGGTATGCACATGCACAGTGCAGGTAAGGGGGTGGGGCGGGGCTGTTGCACTTGCATGCACGGGGGGGCACATTGCATTGTGGGTGCCAGCACACCACAATGTTTTGGCATACCACAACAAAAAGGTTCGCCATCAATAGACTGAGGCAATTAAATGGTTAACCCGGCAAATCATGAGACATGGAAACAGGGTATTTCCTCGGGATGAAATGCCCCGAACCGAAGTCCAAAGCACTCTTTTATTTAGCAAAAGCAAAGTTACACAATCTCAGCCAAGCAATAATAACACAAAGTCAGTTCATTAAAATCAGTTCATTCCGTTACTTCATGGTTCCAGATAAGACCACATTCCTGACTCTCTTTGAAGCATCTCTCTTTGAAGCAACTCCCCTGTTCCAGCAGCCTACTGATAATAACTTTCACCAATTAAGCATGAGTTGAATATGTCATAACACATTGAGCATCATTAATCAGAACAATTAATCCCACAATAGACTACTGGATTAACTTTAAATAGCAGTGTTCATTAACATCAAATCTGGTATCTTTTGGGATCTACTTAGACTGTTGAGGATGAGTTGCACAGTTCTGTGCTATTTCACATCCTTCCTCCAAGGCTGGTCCCAATCAGCGTTGCTTCTGTTTTGTGGGGCGCCACAGGGTTCGGTGCTTTCTCTCTTCCTTTTTAACATCTATATGAAACCATCGGGTGAGATCATCCACCTGAAGCTGACCTGACTGAAGCCATTTTGACCACGTCAGAGTTGCCATACTGGAGCTGAGGGATAGGGAGGGGGGAATTGAGATAAAGGGGGGATCTGTAGCCAAAAACAACACATTTTCTCTTGGGAACCAAGGACATTCTCACACATGGTCAGAGGAAGGTGGAGTGATGCTACCCGGCTGCCAGTCTACACTGTGATTGGACCATGTAACTGATTGTTTTGAGAAAGTAGAAAAACTTTTACTTTTAATCAGGTGAAAACTGCAGGAGAATTCAGAGTTGGTTTTCACCAGATATGTGCCAATATGATAATTCCAATAAAAGTAATGTTTGGGGAATCTACGTGCCTTAGAGTCTTGCTTGCTATGGATATATTACTTAGAATCCTGACACCATCACCATACTGATGATATTCCACTCTATATTTCCATCCTGGGTGAAGTGGAGGCTATATGGGCCTGGATGGGACAATGGATTTCAGATGAACCTTAGTAAGCTGATGGTCCCTATGTATCCGGGAAGTTATCATCTGTGCTCTTGGATAGAATTGTACTATCCCAAACAAACCCGGTGTGTAATCTGGGGATTGCCCTGAACTGAGGGCTTCTGCTAAAAAAGCAGCTGGCAGTCTTGACTAGGGAGACCTTTGCTCAATTTTGGGTTGTGCATTAGATCAGAGATGGCATTCAGCAGGTTCTGACCAGTTCTGGAGAACCGGTAGTGGAAATTTTGAGTAGTTCGGAGAACCGGCAAATCCCACCTCTGACTGGAGATTTTACAGTATCCTTCTCCTGCCATTCCCACCATGCCATGCCCACAGAACCAGTAGTAAAAAAAAATTTGAATCCCACCACTGCATTAGATGCACCCTTTTTTGCATAGAGATTCTCCCTTCTTGGTCGCTTTATATTCATGAGTTCTAGGCAGGGCCTTATCTGAGAGGTTTTTTTGGGTTACAGTTCTGTTCCAGTATCAAGTTTATGTCCTTCTTTCAATTTGCACAAGTATAAGATACACATTAAAAGGGGGAAAGGCTGATTGACAAGCATTGTTCTGATTCTGACACTTCACCCCTGTACACATTTTTGAGAAATTTATTAAGAGTAGAGTTTAACCTGCTAAGTTAAATGATGCATATCACAAGGAATTGGAGGATAATTACATGATTTTAATGTATTTGCATAATCAATCATGCAAACCAGTGGTTCAATAGGCATGTGTTCAGTAAGCTTGATTGTACATTGGGTGGAAGCAATATTTTCCCTTTAAAACTATCCTCACGATTGCTTTGAATTTTCAGTTCCTCTCTCCCATTCATCGTTTCCTATAGTTTTCATTCCCAATGTCATGCATTACTTTTTAGATTATTTACTGTAACTCCAGTGGAAAACTAATTCTGAAAGAGCTATAATAAGTGGAAATATTCACTTTTAAAGCTTATTGTTATTTAAAGTTGAATTTTTAAAGGAAAAAAACCCCAAGGGTTAGGGTCACCTGTGACTGCAGAAAAAACTTACCTTTAGAACACATCAAAATTGAATCCTATTTTTTTCCGGTTCTATGAAGTAAGGATTGAGAATATCAAAGAGTATTCTAAATTAGTATGTACAGTGCATTTTGTTGATGAAAAAATAAAGCCATAAGGGCAGGAATTTGTATACTTTGTTTCCAGTCTTTACAACTATTTTCCAATTGTCGCATCTGGCTGAGGGCATGGGTTGACATCCCTGAGTATCAAGCATTGTGATTTGTGGCCAGGATTTCTTTCCAAGGGTATAGGAAACATTAAAATATATTTTCTTTCTTTTTAGTGTGGAAAAGTTAACCAGCAAAGCAAAAACTCTAGCTATTGCATAATTTTGTTTCTTTGACATTACAATCAGTAGCTAACAATCAACCTTTCCTCACTGAGTTAAAGAAAATTTCAAAAGAAATGCCTTTGATCTGAGACAAACCTTTTCACTCTCTGTTAACATGTTAATTTTGGATAAGACTTTTATTCATCTTCCATTTCTTTCCATTCTCTAAACAACGAGATAACCTTTTCTAATGTTAGCTTGAATTAAATAAAGCAGCTGCAGCAACTCCCAAACTCATCGTGACAGACAGATTTTTTTTTTTCCCAAGGAGATCATAACTGATTGTCTTCTGGCATCTTGCGAGGAATTTACCAAAGTTGCATCCTTGTATAACATGACATTTTTGATGAAATGATGTTGTGAAATTAGCATTTGTCTATTTTCAGCTCATTAAAAATAACAAGGAGACAAATCGTTGGTCTCAGCCTAAAATCTTAACCATTGAAGTTAAGGGACCACTTTTAAAAGGTTAAGCGACAATTCTTTAAAATCATTTTTTAGAGTAAGTCTTTGATTACTTTCACTAGCACTACTTTTCCCCTAAATGCATTTTTTTTCTGTATTTTTTGCCATTATTTTAATTATTATTTCTTTTGGAAAAAGTGAGCAATTAGACTCTAGATTTTGGTTCCATCTTTAGCCATTTTAAGGCAGAACATTGTGAAGCTTTCTATTAAAAAAAGTAATCATTGCCTTCCCCATTTATTGTGGGGCTAAACATATTCATTTCATAAACAATTTAGAAGTAAATATTCCTGAACTGCAAAAAATAATAAATTTAGAAATGACTTATGTGACAGTATAGTCTGTATTGCTTTTCTATAATGGAGACCAAATATATTTAGCCTGAATAAAGTTTGCCTAAAAATTTATCTAAGCCATTAACTAGGAATTACATAAAGATATATGTAATTTAACGTGGACAGATTTCTTTAAAAAAGCAAAGTAAAGAATGTGATATAGTACCAGTGTAGTACTTAAGAGAGTTATAAAGCATATAATGCTTCAAAATGTTTCTCCAGAATGTGCTCTCAAGGGCTTAGGATAGCAAATATAATTTCTGTCTCCAATGCCCTAAACCAGGCAGGAATTCTTTTTCCCCCCCACAGATCAAGAGACAATTATGCAAGAAAAGATATTATTATCTTAAAATAGTCAAATTCTCACAGGCTCAAGGTACTTTTGGAAAGCTGAATCCAAACACTTGGAAGCTCTACGAATTACTTATTATCCCAATGATTAAGGTGTAGGATATGTTGGCACCATTTTATATTTAGAAGTTTGCTTTAACATTGGCAATGGAAATAGAACAGCAGCTTTCACCTTATGTGTTATAACCAGGGGCGGGTTTCAAAAAAAATTAGCAACCAGTTCTCTGCTCTATTAGTGACATGGTTAATAAACATGGTTAATAACTAAAAGAATTAAATGATGGAAAACTTCAACTCCTAAATATATTATTAAGTATTATTAAGTGTGGTACCTTATGATTCTTGACTCTTATGAATGTATCTTTTATTTTATGTACACTGAGAGCATTTACACCAAGAGAAATTCCTTGTGTGTCCAATCACACAAGGAATAAAGAATTGTATTATATTCTATTCTATATGTAATCTGACAAGTTTACATTAAGGTACAAATTGAAAACTGCTGTCATTTAGCATGGAAAAATTCAGATTGTAAAAAATCAATCTATAATACATAGGTTGATGCACTGTGGTAGATAATACAGTAAGTTGCTTTTTTGAGATCTCACTTAAATCCCCAAATATCAGCTTTTGCTACCTGAAACAATTGTCACATTGACTAGTGATAGGTGGTAAGACCAGTGATAAAAGATTTCCTTCTCGGTTCTGTATGGAATATAAAACTTTTGTAGATTAATTTACCGAAATTTCACTGTTGAACATATCATTGGCCTTTGCAAATGTAAATTACTGCCAATTTGACCTTTGGTAACAATATCTGTAGACTTCAGGCTTATCAAGAGAAGCTGACTGAATATTGCTTCAAACATTAGCAGTCTTATCATGGGTGGCTGCCATTATAGCTTAGCTATCTGCTATATTTGGCTTTGTACTGGTCCTTTTTTTTCATTAGCACATTTTAATGATATCACATGACTGTCATTTGGTTATGCATTTAGAACAGAGAGAGACTGTGACTGCAATGTAAAACACATTGGCTGAGGGCTGAATTTCTTTCAATTGATTATAGGGTTTTTCTACTTTTTTCCTCTATATAGCAGGAGTGTCAAACTCACATTGTCATGGTGTCATCACGTGATGTATTGTGGCTTTTTTCCCCTTTGCTAAACTGGGTGTAGGCATGGCCAATGCATGATGCATCCAGCCCGCAGGCCGCAAGTTTGACACCTTTGTTATATAGGATAAGACTTCAATAAACTGCTCCTGTTTAGCAACCCCAGTCCTTCCATTGGATTTGTCATTAAGGACAATTGTTACTAAGCAAACTTGTGATAATGATGAAAGAGAAACAAGCTGCTCTTTTATAATCTGCTTTTCTCCACAGTGCATCTCTAAAAATATGCTAACCATAAATTAACAAGCTACACAGCATAGCTCTCTAGCCTTAATTAGTTGACTTGAACTCTCTGACATATTGATTTTAATCAGTTTCACATTGATTATAGTGCTAGTTGTCAGGTATATGAAATTAGATCACAAATGTACACATTGGTTGGAAAGTGTTTTTTTTTTAATTACTGTCACATTTGTGATCACTAACCAAGCTAGTTGCTAAATGAGGAGTGACTGTACTTGCATGCACCTCCCTCCCAATTTATACAACTGGATTAACATTTAATATAATTGGTCTCAAGAACCAATCACAATGGATCTGGATATGCACGCCTGACTTGGATAGTGTCTGTTGTCTTTATGATTTAGAAAGAGTAAACACACTTGACTGATAATAAATGGCTTCAGCCAACTACTAACCATGAGTGAAAGAAAAGTTTTTGTGTTATCATTCATATTCTCTGAAAAATGGCCAAGAAATCATAAATTCTGCCAGGGTATGTAAACTTATGAGCACAACTGTGTATATATGCATTTAAATATTGTTTTATGCACTCAGACACAATCCAGTCCACTTTCCATTTAATTTAATTTCTGATGTTTCATGTAATTTCATCCTATTCTTCTGAAATTATTATCTATCTTATTCAGCTATATTTAAGCAATTGATTTAACCTAACATCCTTCTTGCATAAGAACTACTACAGTTTTAACATGATGTTCACACCCAATGTTCTTCCTCCTCTTTGGCTTTTGCAAGAACTTGCAATTTATTTCTTCTTATTTTAGATGAAAAAAATCAATAGAAAATATTCTGGTTCCTAGTCACTTTGCAAGCTAAAATTGCATTATGTAGGATTATGTGTTAGAGAAATGAGGAAGAGCAATAAAGATAAGCTTGGGAACCAAGTTATATCATTTACATTATGATATTAGTGAGATGGAGTGCCAGTAACAGATTCACTTGTTAATTTAATATAATATAAGAAGTATGAGCTGTAATAAATATAATCCATTTCAGTTTCCACAATGTTGTTAGGAGAGAAGAAATAATTTTCTATGTTATTGTTTAGAACAATAGCATCTTCCCAATATATTACAGATCCCAATCAAAAAGCTATAACAAACAGTGAGCAACATCATGATTCATATTTTGTTATTTAATAAAGTTAATATATTCAGTTACTCTTCTATGATTGCTTCTTTCATCTTTTACAACCTACCCCTTCCAAGAGATAGTAGCATATGATGTGCTGAGAATAGCACAATAGAGAACAGTTAGGTTTGCGAGCAATGATGTCTCCTTCCTTCCTTCTTTCCCTCCCTTCCTGTCTCTTTTTAGCCACTTGCTTTAGCCCAGATCTAGAATAGAATAGAACAGAACAGAATAGAAGAGTTGGAAGAGACCTTGGAGGTCTTATAGTCCACCCCCCACCCCCCTGCTTAGCCAGGAAACCCTACACCACTTCAGATAAATGGCTCTCCAATCTCTTCTTAAAAACTTCTAGTGTTGGAGCATTCACAACCTATGGAGGAAAGTTGTTCCACTGATTAATTGTTCTAAATTTCTCCTTAGTTCTAGGTTGTCTCTCTCCTTGATTAGTTTCCACCCATTGCTTCTTGCCCTACCTTCAGGTGCTTTAGTTAATAGCTTCACTCCCTGTTCTTTGTGGAATCGTCTGAGATATGAGAAGACTGCTATCATGTCACCCCTAGTCCTTCTTTTCATCAGACTAGACATACCCAGTTCCAGCAACGGTTCTTTATGTGTTTTAGCCTCCAGCCCCTAATCATCTTTGTTGCTCTTTTCTGCTCTCTTTCTAGAGTCTCGACATCTTTTTTACATGTCAACCAAAACTGGATGCAGTATTCTAAGTGTGATCTACCAAAGCATTATAAAGTGATATTAACATTTCACATGATCTTGACTCTATCCCTCTGTTTATGCAGCCTCCAACTGAGTCTGTTCTTGAATGAACTTTGAATCTTTTTTCCATAATGCATTTTGAAATTATTTACAGAGATCAAAGTATGAGATATAAAACGGACTTAAAAAAGCCAGAAGTGTTGACTTACATGTAAGACAAAACCCTTCCATGAATTCCTTAGCTGGAACTTAGCTTAATATCCAGCTAATTTTTAAAGAGGCAGCAGTATTGATTTCCTGCAATGAAACAACAAGACTTGTGGACATTGTAAAGAAACATACCTATAGTAATTTTCTTAGATGACCCTCTGTTAAAGCCTTTACCCTAAACTGAAAAATAATGGTAAAAAGTGCAGAAGAATTTACAAGCTAGGCAGTTTTTCTTACTTTCTTAATAATTTCTACTTTGAATGTTTATATCCTGGATAAAATGGACATTTATGGTAGCAGCTGTATAATTATAGTAATTAAGTATATAATTATATGATGCATCTAAATAAAAATTAATACAGTCATTGCTAAAAAGCAAGTAAAATATAATTTTAAGAGTCAAAGGAAAATGAAGTTAACTAGAGAGGACATAAATAAGATTAATGTGCATTCTCTGAAAGCACAAGGAGGTATAGGTCAGTTTTATATTACTAAACTGCATGAATGATCTATTATTGATATTTGCTTTGACTTCTATTTCCTGCAGAACCTTGCTAGGTTTCTATTTAAATAATAATAATAATAACTTGAAGTTAAAATATTGTGCCTTCTCTACCAAATTTGAAGAATTTAAATAAATATGCATATCATTTAGCATAAAGATAAGAGAATTCTGCAAAGAACACATAATGCTTTGATGGTATAGGAACCCTCCTTCTAGAAGAATGAAATATTTTGGGAGATATTAAAAAGGCAGGATAAAATATTTCCCCTAAAGGAGTAATACAAAATCTTAAGGGAGGCAGAAACCAGACTCAGTTTCCTTGCCCCAAGCAGAAAGTGAGGAGGCCAGCTTTTAGAAATGCATTATTATTATTGTGTTGTTGTTGTTGTTGTTGTTGTTATTATTATTATTATTATTATTATTATTATTATTATTATTATTATCCGATCAGTCAGCCAGATGTTCAGACTGGGTTTGGCATTTTTGACTACCTATCAAGTCCTTACCAAGAACCTGGGATAGACAAATCTGGATGTTTGATGGTATTACAGTTATCACTGCAGGATGGAAGCTGTTCCAAGTAAAGCTGCCTTCTACAATTGACCAATGGCAAATTTGTCAATGCCTATGATGATGATGATGATGATGTCTGTAAAAAGAACTGAACTCATAGATTTTGTATGTTAGTACCTATATTATTCCCTTTTATCAAGGCTAATGCAGGAACCAGAAGACTAAATATCTGAACATTTGCGTCTGTTTGGGCAGAAAGGCCTGGTGCTACTATACACTTCAGATAATAATAAATAGTAATGTATGATTTCTATCTAGTCTTGCTCTGAAACACCTTCCTGTCTCACACTGCCAGTTTCTCTTCCTCCCTTTAGATGTAAAATAATTTAAGCATAGCAAAAACTATATCTTATTACATATCTTATATATTTCCTGAGTGAAAATAATATTTCTTCTGTAATGACCTCTTTTATATTTCTGCCCAGCATTTTCTCCTTTATGTTAATTCAAAGCAACTAAGAGTAATGTATACATTTAATTAGTAATTTAATTCCATTCAAGTTATAAATCGGACAACCTGAGGCTTTCAGAATTTCTATGGTATCTATGTCAACCCCTATAACTATCTAAGTGGACCAGAATGAAATGTCCGTATTTTAGAATCCTCAAAGTGACAAACAGCTAGCCCAGCTGATATGAGTTTAGATGACAATCAATGTTTATGCAATGATATGAATTAAGGCAGGATTCTTTATTTGTCACAGTGTCATATACCACAGCATGAAAACAAAACTTTCATTACTGAATGTTTAAAAATAACTGTTACAGACTGTTCAGAAAATGCTGGACTGGTCTCATTTTAGAATTGTGTCATAAGCAAACAGATGCTTGAGGAAGCTAATAAATTTATGTGGGTCAATGTTACCAAAAATATCTGTAATATCACAATGGGTTTTTTAAAAAGTTTTCAGATCTAGGCTTAATTGTTATTCAGGAGGTCATGTAAAATAGTATTTGGGTATTCCAAGCTTTATAACTGCTTCCAGATTTCTGATATGTTACCACAAAATAAGGAAATCCTTATTTGGGGATTGTTCTTGTTTTAAAGCATTCTGCTTCTTCTATTCAGCTTCACATATTTTAAATTCACATAAATAATTACATTATTAGTATAAGAATAATATAAAGTTTTTATATAGATTGGCTAAAGAAAACAGAATTCAAGAAATCCTACTGAAGCTATATTATACAAGTTATAGGCTTATATACCAGTTAGGCAAAATGAGCTTGTGTGCATCCCTTAAAACTCCTCTGGCCAGAATTTGCCAAACTCAACTGCACATTTCTCAATTTTTGTGAATCAGAACAAACAAATGAAAATCCCCAAAGCAAGACAAAAGAGATACACTAGGAACTACATCATTACAGAGAAGTCAAGTTCGATTTCTAATGATTGTGTGACGAGATACACTATACACTGTTTTCTGTAACAGTACAGCATTGTTTTGCTATTGTTTTCTTTGAGGATGTTTTTGACTAATCAAAAACCCTGGGGTTTCATGGTTATCTCTTATCCAAGTCCTAAGTAGATCTGGTCCAATTTAGATTTTTCGTATCTGTCAAGGTTGGCTAGGTTTTGGCTCCTGCTATAGCTAAATTTCCCTTTAAAAGGAAGTTGACTTATGTGGCAACATAAATATCTCCATGTGGTTTGTTTGACAACTATATGGATGTAGCTTGCTATTGCTTTTCTGTGGGATGCATATGTAAATATCTTTGTCTGCCTGTATACTTGCCTACCCATCTTTCCAATGCTCCTAGGATTGTCTAGTAGCTTGAAAGATGGTGAAATTTTAGCTAGATGTCTTTTTTTTTTAACATCAGACCAAGTCAGCCTGATGACACAACTTGCAGTGACATAACCAAATGTATTACCTTAAACCTCTCCCATGCCAAATACATGAATTGTTCTTCTTGTTGTTTTAACCATTTAGTCTGTGTCTGACTCTTGGTGACTTTATAGGAAAGTACTTTCCATGCTACCCTGTCAAGCACAGCTTCTTTCAGTTGTTGGATGTTCATCTTTGTATCAACTTTGATACTATCCTAGCTTTGATGGCCCCTTCTTCTTGTTCCACTAACCATTCCTAGCATCACTGCCTTTTCCAATGAATTTGCACACATGATATGGCTAAATTAAATAAGACGTTGTCTTATAATTTTAATTTTTAATGATGTGTCTGGTTTTACATGATCGAGCACCTTTTTGTTAGTTACTCTGGCTGTCCATGTTATGCACAATAATTTATACCTGCAGCACAGTTCAAAGATGTCAATTCTTCTTCAATCTTAGTTACACCTTTCTTAGTGTCCCACTCTAAATACATGGATATAGTGGGGGAAATCTTGTCATCAACTGTCCACTTGTACCAAATGTTTCATCTTCTCAAACATTACAGTATGCCTCACTGTATATCAATAAATAGCCTCCCTCCGTGGTTTACAAAGTTGCTTATACTGGTGGGAAAATAGTTTCATTCTCTTTCTCTACTTTTTTTTTAAAAAATGAGGATCTTTGTGGGCACTTTCTGCAAAGCTAAAGAGAAGACATAAAGGAATCCCAAGAGTTATTGATAAATTTCTCCCAAGGCAATCTTTGGCACCGTTATTAAGCTAAGTTTTGAAATATAGTCAGATTTTAGTTGGAGTATTCCAAATTAATGTCTCTTGGCTTGTAATTCTCTTGCTTCCAAGTCTTCCTGACTCACTGGATATAATTGTCATCATTCCTAGTAATAACTTCCAAGGAAAAAGACTCTGAGAATATAATCTTCCCAAAGATCCAATTTTATTAAAGATGTTATATTGGCACATCTGGAGAAAATCCGAATCTGAGAGTTCCAGGTTTTCCCTAGCCCAAAGGAAATCCAAAATCCAACCCCTGCACCCAATCATCCATCACATGATCCAATTGTTACTTTGTTCCAACTGGAGACTACCCCCCAGTCACCCTCCTCAAGGCACAAGGTAACATGTCCTTGACTTTCTGAGAAAGGAATGTTGTTGTGGCTAATCTTCCAACACTCCTTGAAGTCCCCCTCCCAAATTCCCAGGCACTGAATGTGGTAGCCCAGAAGCCTCAAAGAAAAATGGCTTCCAAGCTGACATAATTTAACCAAGATTACCTGTTAGTACTTCTTAAAAAAACTTCCCTTTAAACTCATAATGTTGTTATCAGAGTTAATATCTGGTTATCATATGCTAGCCTCTAATCAATACATCAATCATCTAGTTTCTAGATGATATGATGCATTGAAATATGACTTTCCTCTGATATAAAGAGATCTATTCTAGGCCATTTTAGTTCATCTATTTCCTCCTTGTTAGAGACCATAGCTGATTTCTTGGTTCCTGTCTCTACTTTCACTTGTTCCTTAATTTCTGTTAACTCACTGGAGGGAGCAGAAACAAAGGTAATCTGTTCATAGCTCCACATGTCACCCTGGCCATCTGCCACTTGTATTCTAATTGCAGGTTATGCTTTCAGTCTAGTTTGGCCCTGATTCATGCCTCAGCTGTTTAGCCAGCTGCTCTCATGCATAGCAAGGCCAGATTCTTAGCAAAAACCAATAGGTGTCAATATTGCACTATATCCATTTCCTTTGTCCCTTTTTTCTTTGATGATCAAGTTGCATTTAGAAATGTAAAAGTCGCCATTGCTTTCTTTTAGTCTCAGTTTTTTCTCAATTGTAACTCGACATAACAAGAAAAGAAAATACTGTACTGCCTAATGTACTTGACTATTGAAAATGAGTCCATGAAATCCGACCTTTGCCTGCGGAATGTAAAGAATATAGTTTTCTTCTTCTGCCAAAGAAACTCACCTGATACATTGTGTGAGAATTGTCATGTAGTTGTACTGTGAAATCCCAATTCTATAGTACTAATCTAAGTTTGCACAGTGTGCTATAAGAAGATTTACTCAGTGCTACAGTAAAACTAATACTTCTTTATGGTTACATTTTCTTTTTAAGATTAAAAATGTTTTTAAAAAGTATGAATAGGAAATAGTTTTTAAACAGAGGCATTTGAGTGCTGAGTTCTTGTGGCATCCAACCACTTGAATTTTAAATTCAAAATCAAGTTTGAGATAAACTGGGACAGATTTTTTTTAATCTGTACTGACAGCAGTAGTGCATTACACAAATATGTATATTTATACTGTCAAATAAACAGTTTTGAATGTTGCATAACTACCAATCAATTTATAGACAGTGAAATTGAATTATAAACAATAATGAAAAGATCAATGAAAGCAACATTAAGAAGCAATTGGAAACACACACACACACACAGAGAAATTAATACGAAAAAAGCTAAGTAGATCCAAGATATAAACAATATAGCTTGTAGTGATATGTAGTGTCATATACTCCTATGGAAATAAATGACTGACAAAATAGAAGTACATAAATATTGTTCGCAATAAATTGTCTTTGTCTTTCACTATTTTTAGTTTGCTTACTCAGTAAGTACAAAAGAGGGCATGGAGCATTAGAATTTCATTTCACACATTCAGAATATTTTGCTTCTAAGATCAAGTAATAGTAGAACAAAATAAATCCATACCACTGTTCACTTTTAAGATCAAGTAATAGTAGAACAAGATAAATCCATACCACTGTTCACTTTTAAGGAGAACTTTCTTATGTGAGAGGTTTCTGAACTGACATGATTATGATTATTTAAAATACAAGATACACATATGTTTTGCTATTACATTTCCTGGACTATTTTTTGTATAAAATACTTTTTTTTTAATTTAAAAGAGAACCATTTATTTCAAAATTAGTTTTTGGAATATCCAAAGTCAAGTCAGGAAATTTTGATTGTTCATGATAAGGTAAAAAGAGAGAAAAATATTATAGACTTACCAATATTGGAGATAGAAGACAATTCTCAGATTGCTGGAACAATTTTGTCCAAATATTCTCTTTGGCCCAGTGCTAATTGATATTGAAGCTATTAAAAAATCATCATCATCATTATCATCATCTTCACTATCATCATCATCATCAACATCAACATCATCATGTATGATGTTTGTTCAGTGTTCATGAGTAATCAGTGTAAACTGCAATGAAAGTTTATGTTAAAATTCTGCTTTGCTAATTATAAGTTCCATTTTACTAGATCAGTGTTCAATGCCTGTTGTTGAGTTTGGGTACCTAGAACAGTATAGGGAGTATTCTTTAGCTTGGGTGATTACTCATCATTCTTCATGAGACATTAGGATAGACCTTGAAATCTTCAACATCCATGTTGAGCTTGCACAGTCAAAGATACTCCCTTGATCTGTTTCAGTTAATATTTTGCTCCACATATACATACTAACTTTGGTTTCTGTTTTCATGGGCAATTGATGAATTGGGGATGAGGAACATCTATTAGAAACAGATAACTCTTTGATTTTCAATAAATGGGCAAATAGCACCAATTTCTGTTATAATGAAAGACTGTCCACTATATAGAGGTCCAGAAGTCAAATGTTTCCAAAGGGTTCCTGGCACTCAGAACTTCCAAATTGTTTCTGTAACTGATCGAAGCCCTGGCTGGTCTAAAAAATACCAAGACAGTGAGGGCAGGTGATAGACTTCTCTAAGAGATATAGAGGAAGAAGCTAGGGCAGGAAGAATAACTGATGGAAGTTTTATGTGACTTATAGGCTGATTAACCAAAGTTTTCTACCTATTTTATTTATTGGGCTAGCTTATTGTAAACTGGTAGGATATTTTTTGTTGTTGTTATTTACCATGAGGAACAGACCCCTCACATCCTGGACATAAACTGTTTTAACTCCTACCCTCAAAATAACGTTATAGAGTACTGCACACCAGAACAACCAGACACAACAATAGTTTTTTCTCGAACGCTATCACGCTGCTAAATAAATAATTCCCTCAACACTGTCCAACTATTTACTAAGTCTGCATTACTATTACTATTAATCCTCCCATTCTTTCTTTCACCCATCTCCTCCCACTTATGACTGTATGAGTGTAATCTTGTCACTTGTATTCCTAACATTGTTTATTGACTGTTTCTTAGTATGGTTTGATTGCTTATTGTACCCTAATGAACTGTTGTATGTCAAGGACTACCTGTATTAGTATAGAGTAGCCTATAGTAATGACTATAATGTGTCGATGCAATGGGAACAAATGAACCTCAAATCTAATGCAAGTCTGAGGAAGCCAAATCAACAGAATATATACATAAAGATCTGTTCTGATCAAGACTTCATGAGACCATAATTAAGCACACGCGTAGTCCAAACAACTCTTATTGTTTTATTTCAACACTGGGAATTATGTTCATTCCTGGCCCGTAATGAAGTCCCAAACAGTCCCTCAAGATAAGCACTCACCTTTTAATTACTGCCAACAACTAAAGGGCCAAATTAACTGTAAAAAAACAATCAAAGTACAAAGTCCACACAGAGCTTCAAGGTTTAATCCGAACACAGCAAACAACTTTGCTTCCTGCAAAGGTTTCTTTACCTTTGCACCTCATTTATACCTTAGGGAAGGGGCAATCACCTCCAAGCCTTACTCCTGAGTTGCCCCTTTTGTCTCAGCTGTTCTTGCCTTCTAGCAGCTCTGCACACATGCGCACTGGGAACAGGCTCCCCTTGTTCCTCTGCCTTGCTGTTGCCAGACTCTGAAGGCTCCGGAGTCAACACGTAACTCCCAGATGGTCCTGGCCCCATTTCTGCATTGGACACAGGACCCTCATCCGAATCCTTCCCGGACTCCCGGACATTCTTCCCCACTATTCAATTTCACTGCCATCTGCATAGGCGAACCACAACAAGTTCTTTCAAAATAATAAATCTTTGGAAAACAAAGATTTATCTAACATTGCTTTCATCACATTATTGTGAGATTCTTCTTGACTGTTTTGACCATATTCCATATCCTGAGATCACAACTGCCTTCACACCAGCCAGAAACATAACATGAATTGTTTTCTCTTGCTCTAATTTCTAAGCAGCAGTACAAATTGTGGTGAAAGAATATATTGCAGTGACGGGTAATTTGTTTAAGTGTCCTATATTATGAGAAAAAAAGGAAAGTAGAAAAAATTGAACTTCATTAAATTTATTTCACATTATCAGCTTTTTTCTCAAAACAACGTTTCATAAAAGTTATTATATTGGGAATAGGCTTACATTTCCACTTTGGATGGCAATTCTTTTTATTTAGCTACTTTAACGTTAGCTAAACAAGTATTTTTAAATAATAATAAAATTTTGTAATAGCCTCTATGGTTGCAATCTGGAGTTCTAAGCTGAATAATTGACTGATATGTAATTACCCTGAAACACATGTCTGCTCCTGTGTTCTCAGAAATGAAAAATCCAGTGCATGTTATGAGATTACTTTTAACAAACCGAGTACAGGCTACAGATTGAAGTTACAATTAGTGTCCTTGCATCATTGTATTTTAGCCACAGATGAAATAAACACTTTGTATCTGGCTGATAAATTCTGCTGAATTTGTAGTTATGTTAAATTTTAATTACAGAGGGCACCACCCAGTAACCTTAGTTGATCTCAGGGTCAAGTTTGATTAATACTTGGATGGAAATTATTAAGAAAACTCAGGAGTGTAGGCTAGAAAGTAAGTAGAGTAGAGTAGAGTAAAGTAGAGTAGAGTAGAGTAGAGTAGAGTAGAGTAGAGTAGTAAGGTAGGGTAGGGTAAGGTAGGGAAGGGGAGGGGAGGGAAGTGAAGGGTAGGAGAAGGGAAGGGAAAAGTAAAGGGTAAAGTAAAAAAAAATTAAGTATTATTTCTGGGAGTTGAGATTAACTTGAGGGAATTTTTCAAGCATCGGAGAACAGGTTTGGTATCTGTAATGTGTGCAAGACAAGGTTATGCATCCCCCCAAAAATTGTTCTCAATATTAATTTTTTAAAAAGTAATAGTTACTGTGTCATATTTTCTAGGTGGATAACAACTGAGATTCTCACATTTGGAGTCATATTTTTATTTTACAAAGGCACAGCTGCAGATACCCTTTTCAATGTAACACATTGTTCATTCACTTATAATGAACTTTTCAAGGCCTCTTAATCTATAGACCTCTCACATCCTGAATATGAACTCTTTTAACTCCTCCCTCAGGATGCCACTATAGACATTGTGTGCTCAAACAACCAGGTACAACGACACTTTTTTCCCTCTGCTGAATAATTAATTCCCACAGCACTATTTTAGATTAAAGATATTTACCCGTGTAGTATGGCTGTACTACTATTATCCTTCTCATCTTTTCTACTACCATCTCCTATTGATATTATATTATCTTGTTGTTTGCATATACACTGAGAGACAAATTTCTTGTCTATCCAATCATAATAACTCAATAATAATTAATCTATATTACTTCTACTATTATTACTACTGCTAAAAGTGGAAATGACATTTTTTTTCTAGCTAATGCTCATTATTTTAGAAGAAACTGCCTGGAATAATATTTTCAAGCATTTAAAGAGAACTAGGTTTAGCTTACCTTGTCACGAGAGGTAAAGGATGTTAATGCAATAAGACCAAACACTTCCACAGAACCATATTTCATTAAAAATTCTGAGAAAAAAAAGTAGTTTGGAAAAACTAAGTAAATAGAATATTTTTACAGGCTGACCTTGCAAATGTATATCTATTTATTTGAGAATAGAACCATTGAATTAAATGGGAATGACTAAAACAATGTTCTCGATATTTTTCACTTTTTAGATACTCAGCAGGGTTCCAAAATTGAGGGGAGAAAACGAGATTAGGCATTTATCTTTTCAATATTCAGCAAATCTGAATTTACTAATATACCCTCTAGACCAGTGATGGCAAACCTTTTTGTAGTGGTGTGCCAAAAGTGCCTGCGCGTGCCGGTACCCACAATGCAATGTAACCCCCTTGTGCATGGGCACAATGTGCTCACTTCTCTGCTGATTTTCTGCCTATTTGAGGCTGTTTTTGCCTTCCTGGAGGCTCAAAAAAGCCTCTGCAGCCTCAGGAGACCGAAAAACGGACCTTCCGGAAATATTGGAATACCTGTTTTCAGCCTCTGGAGGGCCCCTAGAGCCCGGGGGATGCTGTTTTTGCGCTCCTGGAGACTCAAGGGAAGTCTCTGGAACCTCTGGAGGCTGAAAATGGGCCTGTTTCAGCACTTCTGGTATTTCCAGAAAGCCTGTTTTTCGGCTTCCCAAGGCTGCAGAGGTTTCTCTTGAGCTTCCGGGAAGGTGAAAACAGCCTCAAATGGCCCAAAAATCAGCTGGGAGGTGTGCGCATGTGCAGTGCAGGTAGGTTTGGCTGGGGCTCGCGTGCCCGCACAAATGGCTCTGTGTGTCACCTGTGGTGCGTGTGCCTAGATTGAAAACTGTCAATGAGCATCATATGATCTTTCCCAAATTTCATTCCATTGGGAATCATTCTTATCACGGCTCTAGACAATGACATCTCTTGCTCCCAAGTATCTTTTTTTTTAAAAAAAATAGTAAAATATAGTCCCCTCTAAAGGCCTACTACTTAAAGTAAATCACAAACAAGCATATCACAAATGATGGTTTGTAATTAATCAAAACAATAAAAAGCTTCCAATTGCATTCCTTTAAAAATAAAAGAACCGCTTTAATTGATATGAGATATTGAGAAGCAAATATTCTATTAGAGTAATTTTTAGTCTCCTTATAGCTGAGCTGAACACGCACCACTAGGTTTCAAATCTAGCTAAAGCATTCATCAGATCATCAAGAGTCCTTAGCTCCAACAGAGATGTCAGCAAGAAATCTGTAAGAACAATTTATGATTTTGGCAACTGCAAAAGTAATACATTAAGATTCACTTGGTATGTAATATAAGTAGTCTTGATTATGATTCATGAATTTTATGCACCACTAGACAACCTGTGTCCCTTTGGGTCAACATTTCAGAACTATTTCCTTAGCTAAACAGAAAAACAGATTTATGATGGGTGGGTAAAAACACAGTGGGATAGAGAGTGACTTCCAATTTCCTACTGGCTTTCCCATTGTTTGTTTGTTCTTGTGGGAAGCTAGCACCCAGCATCAAAAATCTTCCTTCTTTCATTCTTCCCTCCCACCCTCCCTTGAATTTATGATGACTTCCCCATGTACTTTGTGGGAGAAAGTGAGTAGGGAAGTAAGCAAGAAGTTGCAAGTCCAAGGCCAGCTACTAGTTAAGTTGCTGCACAGGGAAGGAGGGAGCAAAAGGCATGTAAGGATTCAGGTTAGAAATGGTATATGGGGATGCATGAGTGGTGCTGTATGGGTGTGTGCAAAGATGTTCTTCATATTGGAGAACGCACATATGGAGATGGCACTGATCTAGGGAGCATGCAGGAAGCGGCATAGAATGGGAAGGATAAAATGGGATTCTTTCTTCCCTTCTCTTCTTTCTCCTTCTTTTTCATTTCCACTAGGTAATTAAGGGGCCACTACTGGGTGGGGGAGGGACTAGGTTGAAAACTGTCAATGAGCATCATATGATCTTTTCCAAATTTCATTCCATTGGGAATCATGAGTCCTGGATTTACACATGAATAGAATAGAATAGAATAGAATAGAATACTTTATTGGCCAAGTGTGATTGGACACACAAGGAATTTGTCTCAGTATACATAAAAGAAAAGATACATTCGTTAAGAATCAAGAATCATAACGTACAACACTTAATGATAGTCATAGGGTACAATCAGCAATCAAATCATAAGAAACAGTCAATATAAATCGTAAGGATACAAGGGACAAAGTTACAGTTCTACAATCACAAGTTGGAGGGGAGGGGTGATAAGAAGTGATGAGAAGATTAGCAGTAATAGTAGTGTAGACTTTGTAATAGTTGAACAGTGTTGAGGGAATTATTTGTTTAGCAGAGTGACAGCTTTCAGGAAAAAACTGTTCTTATGTCTAGTTGTTCTGATGTGCTGTGCTCTATAGCATCATTTTGAGGGAAGGAGCTGAAACAGTTTATGTCCGGGATGTGAGGGGTCTATAAATATTTTCACAACCCTGTTTTTGACTCGTGCAGTATACAGGTCCTTGATTGAAGGCAGGTGGGTAGTAATTGTTTTTTTCTGCAGTCCTAATTATCCTCTGAAGTCTGTGTCTGTCCTGTTGGGTTGCAGAACCAAACCAGACAGTGATATCATATTTCTATAAAGTCTTGATTAAATATTAAGCCTTTAAAGTACTACATGACAGTTGCCTTTGCATTATTGTCCCTAAAATAAAAGCATTCTTTTTATATTATTTTGAGATATGATTTGTTTCTCTTATATTTAATCCCAGTTGTTACATGATACCCTTTGACAATTCCCTTGAAGTGATATAGCCTTGAACTACCTATTTTTAACAAAACAAAGGTACATCTGCTATTAGAGTTGATATATTAATTGTAGTGTCTGGAGAAATCTGAGCAATAGCAATGAAAATATTGTTCAGACAGAGTAAAGCAAATCTGCAAGGTAATACATCCTCTGGAAGGCAGGAGTAAAATCTCATATATTTATGGTCTTTAAAGAGTAAGGAAGACTGCTAGAAACAGATCCTTCCTATATGATAGGAAAAATATCAGAGAGGGGGGAGGGAGGGAGAGAAGGAGAGGGGGGGAGGGAAGGAGGAATATTTTCAAAATAAATACTACTATGAAATTTCTAAAACTTGAAGTCCTACATAACTACTTTTAGCTTTCTAGCTGTGTTGACCTACAGAACTCTAGTCTGTAATCTGGAAAACTCTAGATTAAAAATAATTGTTTTACAGCTTCAGACATTCTATCATCATATTTTGGTTTTGTGTGTGTGTGTTGACTTTTTAGCAGGTTATCTTTTCATTCAAAGGTCTATCTACATCTTCTCTTGGAGTAGAGAACCATTCTGAATAACGAAATAGAAACAGAAAAAAAACCGTGCTGAGCAATGATTGTATGAATGCATTGTATGAATATTTCTCTTCTCTCAGAAACATTGATAGACATAGATATAGAAAATGGTATTTGCAGTGCAGGGTTGAACTTTGAGGCCCTTGGTACTCTCTGACTTTGATTGTTTTCTTGTAGATGTTTCATTACCCAATTTGGTAACATCATCTTTGCTAGAATGAAGTGGGGCTTCCTTCCTTCCTTGCTTCTACACATACACACACACGCACACACACACACACACACACACACACACACACACTATATGAAGTGTATGTGTGTGTATATGTGTGTGTGTATATATATGTGTATTTATTTATTTATTATTTATTTTTCATATTTCTATACCGCTCCCTCTCCCAAAAGGGACTCGGGGCGGTGCACAGCCTAATAAACACATAAAATAGAGTACAAGTTAAATAGAATTTAAAACCAAATTAAATACAAATATGGCTGCATCCCGTCCAACTATAATTCATTTAAAACCGGGATAGATAAAATTTAAA
The DNA here is from genome assembly GCA_023653725.1 of Bungarus multicinctus. NCBI lineage: Eukaryota > Metazoa > Chordata > Lepidosauria > Squamata > Elapidae > Bungarus > Bungarus multicinctus. The sequence continues at coordinate 39,644,490 of CM042851.1, read as the reverse complement.
AATAATGAATATGTGTGTGTATATGTATGTATGTGTATGTATGTATGTGTGTGTGTGTATATATATACACACATACATACATACATACATACACACACACACATATTCATTCATTTAATCATCTGTCTATCTATAGGTAACATTCAATTTATTTTCTTAGTGTGCAATATCATCTAACTTGGAAAGATTTAATAGAGGGTTAGGAAAGCAAGTAGGTCAAAGGGCAAGTGATTCTTACTGTCCAGAACTATACTGAAGCAAATCACGTTCATGTTTAACATGCATACTTTTAGCAAAGCAAACTCTTTCTTGTATATTATTGTTAGTGCAGAATATGCTACTTAACAATAGGCTCAGGAATCATTTTTTAAAAAAATATATTTCTGTAAGAAAACAAATTGTTCATGTTTTAAAGAAAATATAGTGTTCTATTTTGGACTTTTTTCTTCCCAGTGAATTTATAAAGGGGTTAAAATATATGCAAAAAATCACAGTATGACAAAAGAGGATGTATTTTAAAGAAATCATATATTTATGCTATTTAAAGTGATAATTAACAGTGGGCACAAATTCACAGTTTTCATACAGAAAAAGGATTACTATAATATTAGCTTACTTCCAATAAAACATGACACATTATCTTTAGCTACCATCTTTCACTGTGATAAAATGTTTGCTTTATATATAATTTACTACATTTTGCACTTTGCAAAAAAACCTCATTTTTAAATCACCAGTAAAGTGCATTAATCCTTTAGCAAGGATTTGATAATTTAAAATATAAGCAAAGAACATTACTCCTCTATGTCAGTGCCTGGGAGATTTGAGAAACATTCCAAGAAGAATCCTCCCCCTTTGCTAATAATGTCCTTCTCCCCTTTCCCTTTAACCTTCCTTATATATATTTTATTGCTCTCGGAATAATTTTTGCCTCCATGTTTCTGATTGCAATCAGACAGGACCAGCAGTGTTCCATATTTGAGGGACTACCACAAAGAAAATGGGGTCAACCTGTTTTCCAAAGCATCAGAAGGCAGGAACAAGGAGCAATGGGTGGAAACTAATCAAGCAGAGTTCTAATTTAGAACTAAAGAAAAAAAAATTCTGATTCCAATTAACCAGTGGAATAGGTTTCCTTCAGAAGTTGTAGGTGCTCCACTGGAGTTTAAGCAGATATTGGGCAGCCATTTGTCCAGCATGGTATAGATTTTCCTGCTTGTGCAGAAGGTTGGACTAAAAGACCTCCAAGGTCCCTTCCAACTCTGTTATTCTGCTATTCTGTTATTTTCAGTTCTGGACTTTGGAGTACTGTCCAGTCCCAATTATTGACAGAGCTTTGCAAGCAGAGAAGTAACAATGATGAGTATCACTTTTTACAATTGAGAGCTGACACAATGGATAATGAATAGAATTAAACAGCCATCTCAGAGATTGCTGCAGTTGTTATGTTGCCTTCTGAACTTCCAACATACCCTATAGCTCCTTCAATTTAGCCTTCAGACCTTCGATATGATGAAGAACCATTTCAGTTTCCATTGTTAAAATACCGTTCAGTGTCCAATTTGCTTTTGGTGTGGGTTGAAGAGGGAGAGATTATACAATTCATATACCTTGCTTTTGAAAGTGGTTTAGTGGCAAGGTTTGGGACATACAATAGTGAGAACTAGACAGAAAAAATATTGCTAATTAAAAAGACAACACTTGAATGGAAGCAATCGAGAGATTATTCCAAAGTGGATGAGAATCTTTCTAAAGGCTAATATACTATTGGCAGAAGACATGAATTGGAGGTCTTTTATTTGGAAATCCTCAGCAAGCTGGAACACGATTCTTTATATTATTTTTGTTTGATTGTGTAGGAAAGAATTCTCAATGAGAAGATTGTACAACAGGTAGTGCTGGAAACTTCCATGCAAACAATATGAGTAGAAAAACATTATAGCTAAAATATAATATTTAAAATAATGAAACAGTTTCCTGGTATTGTTGGGGAAAGAGAAGAACAATTAAGGGAAGTGTCTTCAATGTCTATCAGCACATTCTGCATACCTCCCTCTTGATAAGATACATGTGTTGTCCTGCTAATCTTTAGAGATCAAAGCTTGCATTAAATAGTATGACCATGTGGGGATAACACTAAGTCCAAACTGTACATAGTGTATCAAGGAGCATTGCAAGAGTCATTGCTGTCACTATCTCCTTAAAGTCTGGATCTACATGGCTACAGAGAAAAATCAGGAAAAATGTGTTATTTTAAAGAAACTGCTGACAGGTACAGCAACACACCTAGGTTAAATTTTATTTATTTATTTTATTTGGTTTGTCAACTGCTTACAAGTTAATAGGTATAAGTAAAAACATAGTTATGAATACATGGATACATATAAGAAAAATAAAAGAAACAATAGGACAGGGCCCCCTACAGACCTCTTAGGAAAGGGGTGAAGTCAATAGTAGAAACTCTAAGGTTAAAGTTTTTGGGGTTTGGGGAAGAAACCACAGAGTCAGGTAGAGTTTTCCAGACATTGATCACTCTGTAGCTGAAATCGTATTTCCTGCAATCAAGTTTGGTGCGATTAATCTTGAGTTTGAATCTATTGTTTGCTCTTGTATTATTATGGTTGAAGCTGAAGTATTCATTGACAAATCAGTTGCTCCCTTTTGTTTCAGATCTCAATAGCTGTACGTACTTAACTGGAACTTTTGTTTCAGATCTCAATAGCTGCACGTACTTAACTGGGACTAAAGCTAGTAATCCAGTTTGACATTTCTTTAGTTTAGTAAATTATGTAAAAGCCTCACTTGATCCAAATCACAATGGATGGAGAAGATCAATATCTATGAGCCCTGCTGGTGATTATCATGTCACTCACCTTCTCATGTCTCTTAACAAACAATATCTCTGGATGTTTTGCATTCATTCTCGTTACCTTTCCTCGGACTAATGGAAGAATAATTCTTACAACTGTCAGGCACGGATGCAACTTTCAAGCACAGGTTAAATCATACACACAGAAATTCCATAAGTAAACTATATCGATGTTTTAAACAATTTTTAATAAACTCTATAAAATAATAATTGAAAACAAAACTTATTAAACAACCAAAGTATTCTGTAGAAGCTGTATATTTAAAGACAAAAGTTTCCCTTGTTCAGTCATTGAGACGGTGCTAACCCATGTTTCCTAGCTGAGTGAAATAGCAGGGAAACTTCTGTGGTCATGTGGCCAGCATAATTATACACTGAGGAGCACAGAACGCTATTACCTTCCTACCACTATGGTACCTATTTATCTACTTGCATTTGCTTGCTTTTGAACTGCTAGGTTGGCAGAAGCTGGAACAAGTAATGAGAGCTCACTCTGTTATGCGACCTGTTCTTCAGCTGACAAGCTCCACATCTTTAATTGCTGAGCCATTATGCACCTTGAGCATATACTTAAAAGCAGGGGTGGGATATAACCTGTATAACAAACGCACGCTCCGTGCATGGGATCTACATTGAAAAAAGCTAATACTAATCTTCAACTGCAGCTGAACGAAACAGCTGAGGCAAGCCACTCTGCCTGCGTGAATCATTTGTGCTCTAACAAAAAGACATAAAGGACAGGAAAGAGCAAGGGCAGGTGAGCAGGCCCACATGCTCATTGGAGTGAACCGGTTCAGAGTCAGCTGAACATCAAAACAAGGGGTTTGCCTGAACCGGTCCGAACCGGGAGAATTCCACCCTGCTTTAAAAGGAACTACATAATGCAAAGGAAAGAAAACAGACACAAACGAAAAAGAGGAAAAACTGAATGCAATAATATAAAAGTAAAGAAGCAAGCAAAATATAATGCCATAAATTTCTCTGCTGTTTTTACACTAGTAAAAAAAATATATATAAATGATAATCTTATATGTCTGCATATCAACATAAATCAATGTTTAAATCGTGAATTAAATCCAGCTATCATTCTTTTTCAACATTCCATTCAGCAGGCATGCTGTTTTATATATTTTCCCATCATTCCCAGCCTTTTTTGCTTCATTATTCCAAGTATTGTTTTATTTTTTTGTACTTCATGCTAATCATAGTATAATTGTAGACTTTTTCCCCCTGATATTTCATAACATTATTATTTTCATTCAGTTCCAAACAGCTTCCACATATTATGTTCTTTTTCATTTTTCATTTATTCTCATGGGAGAAAATGTGTCTTATATTAATTTTAATTGTAGTATTAATATTTCCTCTTTCACATTTTCTTTACCGTCCCTTTCTTCACCCCACCCATCTCAAGAACCATTCTTCACATTACCAAAAACAATAATAAAGATTAAAGAAAGTCTATCACCTTTGTACCTTTTATCATTTCTCTTTTCTCATCATCATCAAATAAATATGTTCTTTGATGTCTATACATGGAAGCAGGTTCATGTAATAACTAATTTATTTGAAATGAACACAAAATTTACAACACCCTGTTAAGCCCCAATTAATTGTAATACAAAGTATATACTTATTCCCCAGCCTCAGCTGAAGAGGAGAGAGCCAGGTGGTGTAGTGGCAATTACAACTGTCTCACATGTAATACTTCCCTGGTTCGAATCCCAGTAAGGGTATGGCTAGCTGAAGAGAACTAACTAGCTCGAAATAGATCTATCCTAGTCTCCCTTATTTATTATTTAAAATTATCAGCTCAAAACCTTACACACATATAAAACAAAAGACAACGAAACAAATAGCTTTCTGTCGGTATAGTCTCTGGTGATGAGCCGAAAGACAGAAAAGAAAGCAGTATGCTTTCTCCCTTAATTGGGGCTTAACAGGATGTTGTAATACAAAGTATATATATATATGTATGTATGTATGTTTGTGTGTTTTTGTGTATACACACATACACACTTATACATACATATATGAAAATTATATATTACACAATGATAGATATAGTATATATATTTGTTTTCGTAGATTTTCACGGGTACAGGTATGCAGGTCTTAGCATGTTCGGGTCTTTTCCCATATAAGATTGAGAGTATCTTGGTGATGTTTCAACGAGGTCCCACTTGCCATCTTCAGGCTGGTGCTTTTGGCTTCGTGCTTGTGCGAGCAAAGCATGATTGGAGCTGCCGTCTCTCTATAAATACTGGTGGGGAGGTTGGCTGTGTTGTCATTTCTTGATTGGTTGATGGAGTTGATATTTGCAGATTGGCTGGCTTTTTCATAAGAACATGTGTGGCTGAGGTATTGGCTATGTGTTTATCCTGTGTTGTAACCATTTGGGTAATGGGCTGTGTGATGACCTTCTGAGTTCTATTGTTTTGACCACCATCCAGAAACCAGACCACAGCTGCATCACCAGCTGCCACACAACCCGACCCCCAAACCAAGCAGACTGACACACTCCATGAACACATAGCCAGGCCTCAAACTCGGAGCCAAACCAAAACCCGGAACATCACATCACAGTACCCGCTCAGAATATCATATCACAGAACTCAGGAGGTTACACCACAAAATCTCAGGATTTTACAACACAGCCAATGATCCAAGAGATTACAGCACAAGACCCAGGATGTCACAACAATAGAACTCAGAAGGTCATCACACAGCCCATTACCCAGGTCATTACAACACAGGAGGCTGATAGACACACAGCCAATGCCTCAGCCACACATGTTCTTATGAAAAAGCCAGCCAATCTGCAAACATCAACTCCATCAACCAATCAAGAAATGACAACACAGCCAACCTCCCCGCCAGTATTTATAGAGAGATGGCAGCTCCGATTATGCTTTGCTCACACAAGCACGAAGCTGAAAGCACCAGCCTGAAGATGGCAAGTGGGACCTTGTCAAAACATTGCCAAGATACTCTCAATCTTACATGGGAAAAGGCCCAAACACTCCAAGGCCTGTAGTGTGTGTGTGTGTGTGTGTGTGTGTGTGTGTGTGTGTGTTATATGCATTTAGCCCTTTTATTCATAATTAAATTTACACCAGCAGTTTTCTGAATGTACTAATTCCCTATACTTTACAACTTTACGCTTGTATAAAAGAATTAATGAACTTTTACTAATGCACATGTGTATTTATTATCCACAAAACTTTTATGGAGAATTAATAATGAGTTGCTACAAATAGACAGGTGTATGTATTATTGATCACAGTTACCAACTTATTCTTATATCCCAAATATTTTAATAAGGTGGGAAAGTACTATGCTCAATTAAAACTCAGAAAGGTTATTTAATTCAACCTTCTGTATTCTGATAAACAGATCTGCTTTTTCTGTAGAATCCTGCCAATTATTTTCAAAGAGCCAAGGAGCAATTAGAGAACTGAAAGTATAGAAATATTCCCAAATCCCTTAGCAATTTTTTCCCCTTGAATTTTCATAATTCCTATTAGGATTTTAACACACAACAAACTGCTTTTCAATTTCTTTCACTAAAGGCACACATACAAACACTCACAATCACAAACACACACCTATCATACTTTTCTCTTTCAAGGTGCAAAATATAGAGTAAGAAATGGTAAATAAAAGAAATTAAACATATTTGTGATGACCCAGGGTGAGGCACGGAAGCAACCCAGCCAGAGAATAGTTCTAACTCCCCTTTATTGCTCCAACTTTTCCCCAAACATCCCCACATTTACTGCAAGTCCTGGGGAAAAGCTTTCACATGCACCTCCAGCAGCCTCTGGCTGCGAGTAGTCCAGCAAGCAAAGTCAGCAAGGCAGCAACCAAAGCAAGAAGTCTTGTAAGCAAAGTTAGCAACACAGCAATCAAGGCAAGGAGTCCAGTAAGCAAAGTTCGCAAGCAGCAAACAAGGCAAGAAGTCCAGTGAGGCAGGCAAACCGGGCAAGGCACACAAGACAAAGAACAGCAAAATCCAGACCTTGGCAACTGCATATAAGGCTTCACAGATTCAACACTTGTTCCTGACAAACATCCCCTCCCAACAGCATCTCCTTAAGTCTTAGTTCCTGGTCAGCCTTGTGAAGAGGGCAGGGTGCTCTGCTCCTGAGTTGTTGGGTCGGCCTGCGCTGCTCCAGCATCCTCTCCATTCTCCATGCTTGGGGATCAGGAGGGGACAGTCCTTGCTGACCGCTGGAGCTCTATCGCTCCCCTGCTCCAGTGCCTAATTATCTTTTTGTTCTTTTCTGCACTTTTTCTAGAGTCTCAACATCTCTTTTACATCGTGGTGACCGAAACTGGGTGCAGTATTCCAAGTGTGGCCTTATCAAGGCATTATAAAGTGATATTAATACTTCATGTGATCTTGATTCTATCCATCTCTTTATGCAGCCTGGAATGTGGTGGCTTTTTTGGCAGTTGCAGCACATGGTTGGCTCATATTTAAATGGTTGTCCACTGGGATTCCAACATCCCTCTCACAGTTACTATTATCGAGCAAGGTACCACCTATACTGTACCTGTGCACTTTGTTTTTCTTGCCTAAATGTAGAACCTTACTTTTTTCACCATTGGATTTCATTTTGTTTTTGTTTTTTGTTTTGCTGTCCAAAAGCTTGGGTTTCCCCCCACCCCCCAAAGGCCTGGGTGAAAACCCAGGTCTTCATGGTTCTTTGAAACACCAGCAGAATCTGGATCTCAGTGGGAACCTCATTCAATAGGCACTTTTCTGGATTCCCAAAACATGGCATTGTTTAATGGAAGGAATCTAGACCAGGGGTCTTCAAATTTGACAGCTTTAAGACTTGTGGACTTTTAAATCCCAGAATTCCTTCTCCAGTCATGTTAGCTCAGGAATTCTGGGAGTTGAAGTCCACAAGTCTTAAATTTGCCAAGTTTGAAGACCAATCCTGCCACTTTGAATGAAGGAAGGGGAGAGGGAGGAGGAGATGGAGAGTTTAAACATTTTTAAAAATAGAGGAATGAAGGGAAGTGTCAAATAGGTGGTGTGGGGAATATATTTTAAAGACAGGAATCTTGTTTGCCATTTTTATTTCCTCAGGCTATTTCCTTATGTGAGCAGATTATATGTTAAAAGGAGTTTCTTTTTCCTAATTCTATTTCTTCCTTTCTTTTCTCTTGTGTTTTTCTTTCTTAGCACTTTTTATTCTTTCTGATTTTTTTTCTGAGATTAATTTCTATTAGCTTTTACTATTGCATTTAAACTCTTTAATTTAAAAAAAATCAAATAATAGGTAACATATTTTTACCCCAAAATGCTTTCAACATCAAAGCAACCATTTTTAGAATTAAGATACATGAACTCCAAGTCTTCTATTCCGAAATTGGAATAAAATCATCTTTTTCAGTATGGTTATTTCAAGATTTCTAGTCATCACCACAAAACGCCATTTCAACATTAAAATGGGATCTTTGGAATGTGAAACATGCTATTTTTAGAATATAATTTTTAAACCATTTTCAGCAGACCTGGACTTTCAAACTGAAAAATTGATTTTGAGCTCAGAATAAAATACAATTGCTTTGCGTCTTACCTTAGCAACAAACCTTTAAAAAGACTTTGTTTTTATATATTTAAGCCTAGATAGATAGCAATGTATGGAATTTTTTTTCTGTTTACAACTCTGTAATCCCTTTTATTGGGTTGGAGTTGGGGCAACTGAATGGAGCTGAGCATTTACTGGCTGGATGCCCTTCATAACACCTACGCAAAGTTTGCAGCAGATATTTTCTTTTTGAGCTCTGATAGAGAAACATCTGCCACTGCCTAGGATTGAACTCTCAATTTTCCATGTGGGAGGTGAGGGTCTTCACCTCTAGACCACCGTGCCACAAATAGCAACATATGGCATTCTGTAATGATAATCATAACATAGAGAAACTCAATCTAGCAATAGAATAAGAATGAGCCTGGGAACCTTCCCATATAGTATCTTATAAAATAACTGAAATAATGTGTGAAATAATGTTTATGCAAAAGGATTGGAAACTGAAAATTATTTAAAGAAATGTTAGCATTTTTTTTATTTGCTATATCAGAAATGTATACATTTTGAACAAGTGTTAATCCACAAGTTATTAGTATAACTGTCACATATTTAGCTCAGTAAATAACTGCTTCACTACCAAAGTGTGAAGACAACTGCAAGGGGACAGTTAATTAGATCATTTATAACTCATTAAATAGCAAACGACACTACGGCTGTTGGTTACTGTTAATGGAAGTGGGAGGAGATAAAGAAGAGTAAACATTGATTCTGACATTAAATTAAGTTTACATAATTGAAACGGATAGTGAGAGATGGCCCATTTGTTTTAATAATATCTCTTCGCAATCAGTCAAATTTACCTTGAACTTGTGTATAGATAAAACTTAGTCCAGGCAATATCATCAATTATTAAAATGCATTTTGTAGGCAGTTATATGATTAAGGTTCTATTCTGATTGCCTACTGTTTTATGTGAAAGTCTAGATATGAAACTAATGATGTCAGAAACTTGGTAGATTTGAAAAGAAAGCTTAACATTTCATTTTGGCAAATGGGAGAATGTAATTAAGGGCAATGTGTTCATGTGTTTAAGTTTTGAGATTTGCCAATTAAAAAAAAAACAGAGTTTATTTGGGGCATATATTTAAGCCAGCTATGACACATAAATATGATAACTGCTAAGTTATATTTTGCCTCCTAAAACAAAAAAATAAAACAGTGACATCTCTTCATTTACTCAAAGAAGAAGATAGTGAATTATTGGTTACCCAGCATGTTCTAATCATATTGATACTGTTCAACACTATTTCACATCTGCTATCTGAGTAGTTCTCTCTCTCTCTCTCTCTGCCTAATGGCTGGATTATCCATGTGTAATAAATAATGGAATATTCTCATCTAATTTGCACTCAGTCTCATAAAGTTAAACCATTTGAAATGATATTTCTGAAAGCAGATTCACTTTAAATTTCTACTCTTTCTTCTTTCTTAAACTCCAGCACCTGTCTAATTCTCTTGTTTCAATCATTTTTGCAGGATGTAATTTTTCTCAAAAGCTGCAACCATTTTTTTGGGGGGAAAGGGAAACTCTACCGGAGTATAAAATAGATGGGAAATCCCAAGAAGATTCCTGAACTATGACTTTACTTGAAAATTGGGAGTGGGGGAAACAATCCCAGAAGAAAAAGAGTGAAAAAGTACTTTATATAAAAAACCACATTAATGTATGCATAAAGTATCAGGAATTGAGCTTAACCTGATCTAAAGTAGATTGTACCTTTTAAAATGTTCAGCAATTTTCTATTTGCTCCTGAAAATAATATTTATTATAAAGATTTTTAGATACTTATGTTCTGCATATTTGTTCTACCTTTCCTACCCATAATTGCATGCATTTCTTCTTCATTTTGCATGGAAGGATGAAAATTCCAAATTTAGATCCCAAGTCTTACAATTAGTATTTAAAACAGATTCCACACAGCTGCTATTCTGATGGTCCTTTTGCCACAGACCTAACTGAATGGAACAACACTGAGGAAAACAAATGGGAAGAAAGTTTTACAATGCTATCGTATATACCTTATATCAGAGGTGGTATTCAACAGGTTCTGACCAGTTCTGGAGAACCAGTAAGTGGAAATTTTGAATAGTTCAGAGAACTGATAAATACCACCTCTGACTGGCCTCACCATCTATTTTCTGCCTCCAAGTCCCAGCTGATGGCTGGGTCTTCTTTTGTTGCCCTGCCCAGGAGAATGGAGCTGGAAAGCAGGTTAGTGGAGTGGGGAGGGAATAGGATTTTGCAGTAACCTTCCCCCCAGGAGTGGGTACGGAATAGAGATTTTACAGTGTCCTTCCCCTTCCATGCCTGCCAAGCCATGGCCACAGAACTAGTAGTAAAACAAAATTGAATCCCACCACTGCTGTAGATGAAGAATTTTGGTTGAGTACTAAGCTTCAAGTAGCATCTCATAAAGCAACACATCAATATCAAGCTACCTAATTATTGATATTAGCAGGATATTTGGAGATCTTTTTATGATACAACATTGAGACAAATGATAGACAGATAGACTGTCTATCAGATAGATAAATAAATAGGATAGGAATGGAGGCCTGATCTCTCACTTTTCACTTACATAACCATAACCTTTCACCAGCATAACATGATGAGTTTTTAGATATTCCTGAAGTTCAGTTTTCCCATAGCCAGTCTGTTCCACATGAACAAGCATTTTAGTTATGGCACTCCTACTTACAATTTGACATCATACAGCCTAGACATTAGTTTATCAGCTGAGAGGAACTCTGATCTGAAATCTTACATGTAGAGTGAAAAATAATTCAACCGTAGCCATCACTGGAGGTGAGATAAAATAATCAATTAGAACTGAGTTGTAAATTGTATTTGGACTTCACAGTGGCTTCAAAGTTCCTGGCACAAGGTTATCACAAAGATCTCATGTTTCATTGTGGCAGATTGATGCTTTATTTCCCGTGAAAAATATGATGATATTTCTAGCCAAGGTATATTGAATGAAATCACATTTCCATATCCAAGAATTTAATTCATTTTGCCATGACATAACAGGCAAAGGAGAAAGAAATTCATAGTAAGGTTTTATTCACTATTAGAAGAGGAAACATATGTTAGAAATATTGCTTTCATGAAATTATTGGTGGCAATCTATATCTAAGGTACGTAATATGCTGAAAGTTACCAACAATTTCCCTGGCAATTACAGAGAAAAATGTTATTAGTATGAAACTAATAACTAAATTAGTGTTTAGGCTTAGTTCCAAAATTTTTGAACTGCATACTACAATCCTATAATGTTTTTTTTTTTTCACCAGAACCTACATTCCCTCCCTCCCTCCCTTCCTGGAATGATTAGTAAGTTGTGCTAATCCTTGTCAAAAGATTCCTTCTTTTATGAAGCTTCAGCTGTTTAGATGTCTTTTTAAAGGGAATCTTCAAATAGCATATTTTTGCCTTGCTTATAAATGATCTGAGTTTGTTTCTCATTTGAACTGAAACTTACAAGAAAAAAAAAAGAAACAACCTCTGAGTTGATCGAAGAAACGACTTGTATAAGGTCACACACACTCTCTTTCTTAAAAAACATATAAAAATATTTCTTGCATAACAAGTAACTTGATGGAAGAGCAACTATATAGTCCAGCGGTTGCCAACCATGAGAAAATTTTGGTGGGCCACAGAGAAATTTCACCCCCAGAGCACCTCCCCCAAAGCAATTAATCCAGGCTGTGCAGAAACACAAGACTGTGCCACCCCTGGAATCCTCCCCGCCCACTCACACCTTACCTGGTAAACGTGCCTGCTAAATTGCTATTTTTTTTTCTGACCATCATCTGTTCTGTGGCACCAGGAGATTTAGATTAGCTAGGAAACAGAAAATGGTTGGATTTCTTGCTTTCTAGCTAAGCACAGCCAAAACTCCCTTAGGATTGAAGGTTTGTTTGCAAGCAAATTCAATGCAGACTCACTGCAAGCAAATTTGAGAGACTGAGTTAGCCGATGGTAGATAGATCACTGAATGATTCTGTGAGCAACTCAATTCTGCCTGCTTTGCCTGATTTTGGATAAAAGTTGCTTTTTTAAATAAAAAAAATCAATATTTACATATATGGTGTATTGTGAATTAATTTTGTGAGTTTGCTTGCAAGCAAATTTTATGTGGCAGACTGAGCTAGCCAAAGGCAGATAGATAGATTTCTGAATGAATCTGTGAGCAACTCAATCTGCCTGACAGCTTTGCCTGATTTTGGGTAAAAGTTGCTCTTTTTTTAAATAAAAAATTCAATATTTACATGCATGGTGTGTTGTGAGTTAATTTTGTGAGTTTGCTTGCTAGCAAATTTTATGAGTTTGCTTTGCAAGCAAATTTTATGTGACAGACTGAGCTAGCCAATGGCAGATAGATGGATTTCTGAATGAATCTGTGATTCTGTGAACAACTCAATCTGCCTGCCTGCTTTATCTGATTTTGGGTAAAAGTTGCTCTTTTTTATAAAAAAATCAATATTTATATAAATATTTATAATATTTACATACAAGGCATGCCCAGCCAGTCACAGGACCACCAAGCCACACCCGCAAATTAGGCCATGCCCACAGAATCAGTTAGTGGTCCCTGGGATCTAAAATTATGAGTTTGGCGACCCTTGATCTAGCCTACACAACCCTTTTCACCGTTTTTTCTCATTGTCATCTTTCAATCTCAATTATGCCAAACTCTTTGTCAGAATGCTAAATGCTAGTAATAATTAGGATGATCAAAGAAAAATGCTTATATGTCTGGGTATGCAGAATTTCGTTTCATTTAAATATGGGTATGCTGGATTTCATCTAAACTTACATGCCCTGGAATTGGTAGTCCACAAGGAAGATTCTATTATTAATCAATTTAAAGAAAAAATTGTCATATTTGTCACCAGAGTTGGTAACAGCAACACAATGCATCTATGGGGAAGTGCATGGTATAGAACACAGATTTACGAATTCATGAAAAACATCCTATTGTCAACTGTCTTACTAGAAATAAGGTTGCAATCTGTGATACTTTTTCAGATTAGCTGACAGACAAGCACGAAGAGAAAGATTTTCAAAATATTGGTTATGTTTCCCAAGTTTGTATCATAGTCTCTGAGATAACATGGCTAGTAGGGAGTTTCTTGTGCAGTCAGAAAATCTGGAAATTGCTTCAAGTTTCCCGAGCATGATTGTATAAAGTTAAGGACCTGTAACATACCTGTCTTCCTCTTCTGGATAGATATACCTGGGAAAAGATGTTCCTTTAAATAACCTGGCCCTAGGCCATGTAGGGCTTTATAGGAGACAATCAGGACCTTGAACTAGAACTGGAAGTAAATCAGCAATCAATGCAACTTCCGCAAGAGAATGGACATCTGTGCAAATCTAGATTTACAGTGAACCATGCAGGCCATGGTTTATTTTGAACCTGTGGAAGCTTCCAAAGGCAGGCCCATGTAGAATGCATTGGAATAGTCAAAATGTGTGTCTAAAACTAGGAAATAGAATGTCATCTGTCTTAATATGAATGATATAAAACTGATATTCTAAAGCCAAAATAAATAAAATGTAAAATATTTACATATACACTTATTCAGAATTATTCAAGGGTTGGACACAGTTGTGCTGCAATTAAGAAATGAACAGATAAGTCAACTTGAATTGAATCTTACTGGTGACACAACAGATTGGCAATGGAGGTAGAGTCCATTTGATTTGAAAGAAGAGAGTAAGAAAGAATAAAACAATTCTAATATCTCTATAAAAAACAGGATACAATAAATCACATGCAACAGATTCTATGGTGCTGGTATCTCATGAACATAATTGGACAGCACATGGATTTTTTTCTATCTGTTTTTCAGAATAGCTGTAGGTTGGTCATCAAACTGAACCAGTGCCTACTTAGAAGTTATGATATCTTGATGGTCTGAAAATATGAGCTCACACATTTTTTTAGGAGAAGTTTTGTTGTCTTTTTAGGTCCAGAACATTTTGTGTCAGAATTTCCTTGACTTGTTCACAGCCTAAGGAGAAGAGCCTTCTGTGAAAAGACATAAAGGTTTGTTTCAAACTTATCTTTTCCATCTAGCATTAAAATTATCTGCTTGTTAATTAACTTCAACCAATATGTAAAAATGATTGACCAGATTTTCAGTTCACTCTTAATTGATCCCATTTTGCAGCAGACAACCACATTAGAGATGCTGTGTGGTACCTGGGGAATATCTCTGAAGAGTTTGAAGATAAGAAACATTTAGGGAAAAGAGAAAAATCCCCCAAGCATGAGAACACAAGGCCCTGGATTCTTCTAAAACAGAAGTTTAATTTCCAATATGACAAAGGGGAAAATAATTAAATACCCAGGGAATAACCATAGTAACTGTTACAAATTTATCTTATTTACTGCTTTGTTGATTCAAGCCATCCATTACTTTGAATTGGACATGGCTATTTCTTGGGAGTATGGCTGCTGCCCAGACACATCTTGCACTTTTCCCTTTCTCTCTCTCTCTTAAAAAAAAAAAAAGGGGAGGGTCACTATCTTACAGAAAAAAAAAAAAATTAAAAGGAGGATATTGTTGTGAGAACTAAGAAGTCAACACAGGATGAAATTCAGTGTTCTGTTAGTTTTGACTAAAAAGATTCATCTCACCATTTTAGCCCTTTGAGAATTTTCAAAATTTGCTCCAAGAAGGAGACCATCCAAAATAGGTTTGGACATACCGTATAAAGTACACAAGGAAGAAATAAATATAAAATTCTGTTGCATAAACAGCCATCCATTCCATTTATACAATACTGAAGTCTATGAATATGCATGCTGATGGTTCAGGAAATAAAACTGAAAAAAAATAAATGGAAAGGAAATGGAATGACTGTGCTGGAATATAACAGAATCTAGACTCTTTTCAGGTGCCATTTGAATCCTGTGTAATGGGGCAAGGTATTCTGTGACAATGTGAACATGCCAATGATACACTGGTTGGGAGGGTAAGATGTTGTTGAACAAGGGTCCTTTGGTAGTGAAACTATTGAGGGCACTTCAATACAAAATCCATGAGTGTATGAACACAAAGTCTATGTATGCATGCATGTAATTGTTGAACAGTAGCTCTGGAACACTCCATCATACAGCATTAGCTCTGTTGAATTGTGGAACAGATTTATTTCTGACTCAATAGTAGTTTCTAGTAGAATCTAGACAGTATTATTTTCTAATAAACTCTAGAAAAAGTGCAGAGAAGAACAACAAAGATGATTAGGGAACTGAAGGCTGAAACATGCAAAGAACAGTTATAGGAACTAGATATGTCTAGTCTAATGAAAAGAAAGACACATGGTAGCATGGTCCAGTATTTGAGGAGCTGCCACAAAGATGAGGGAGCAAACTATTTTCCAAAGCATAGGACAAGAAGTATTGAAAAAGAAGTATTGGATGGAAACGAATAAATCGACTTAGAACTGACAGCTAGAACAATGAAGTAGGGGAATGATTTGCCTCCAGAAGTTGCGGGTACTCCAACACTGGAGGTTTTTAAGTAGAGATTGGACAACTATTTGTCTGAAATGATATAGAGTTTCCAACTTTAGCAGGGGATTGAACTAGAAGACCTGCAAGATCTCTTCAAACTCTGTTATTCTGTAGTATTTGTGAAGGGGTTCTATTTATCTAGATAAGAGTTTGTGAGTCCATTTCTATTTCCCCATATTAAGGAACTGGTGCCTCACTAAATCTCTTGTCTTTGAGCTTAAGGTTTGGTGTGGTTTGGTTTTGATTTTACAGAAAAGGTTTTTTGTTTTTTGTTTTGTTTTCAGATATGCTTCTAGAATTTATCAACCACGGGGGTTTGTTTATTTGTTTTGCATGTGTGTGTGTGTGTGCGTGCGTGTATATATATATATATATATATATATATATATATATATATTATATATATATATATATATATATATATATATATATCACTGAATATAAACTATGGATGTGGTAATTGCTGGGAATTTATTTGATTTCCCTTTTGTATGGAATAAAAGTGATGAGCGCTACAGAATGCTGATGAGTTTAGAATAATTGAAAAAAAAATATGGCAACAAAGAAACAATTGAAACCAAATTAATGCATTTCTGGGAATGTTTAAGGATTGTAGCCTTGTCAGGAAGATTAGTAGACAAGAGTATCGGGTACTCTAGACAGAAGTCACCGTTTTAATATTCAGAAAAAAATCTGCTGGCTCAGAATGTCATTTAGTAACCCTGAAAATCTTGAGCAACTTCCCAGAAACCTGTTTGAAAGAGAACAGAATTTAAGCATGGTTGCTTAAATTCTGAGGGGACAAAACTTTCAAGAATTTTAGACAAAAACGGAAGTAGTGAAAACTAGTGGTATTTATTTATTGTTATTTTGAATTTGTAAAGCTGCCCATCTCATTTATATCTGACTCTGTTCAGTTTTCAAATAATTACCTCTAATATTAAAACAATAACAACCACAAAAGAATAATCCACAATGTAAAAACTAGAAAAATGTCAGAAATATCTTTTTAAAAATATAACATACATAAAACTCACCATCAAGATAATCCCATTGTCAAAACAACTACTGCACTGGCTCCACCACACTCCCATATCCTCAGTGGCCAAACCTTCAGGACCTTACAAAAACCCAGTAATTTCAGGACTGATCTGATCTTCAGGGGGTTGATACTCCATTGGGCAGGCTTTCCGATTGACTTTGCTTGTGAGAAAGTTGCAAAAATATGATATGTGATCCTAGGACACCGCAACCATCATAAATATTGTCAGAATATTCATGAACTGGCAGAGGCATGGTAACAAGGTCAGCCAATGAATAGGCATAGCAACTAAGTCAGCCAATGAAGACCGTTTGGAAACTGAAACTGGAAGGAGCCTGGGCATGGCTCTGTATTAAGCTCTGAGCTCTGAAGCTGCAAATCTAGTCTGCATCTCTGAATCAAAACTGAAATTGTTCTCTCTTCTGCTTGTGTTTTGCTACCACATTGGAAGAATCTGCTGTTGATATTGTACATTTACTTCTTGTGTTATTATGTATATAAAGAAGTTAATGAATCCTGCTGAATCAGTTATCTGTGTGTGCTTTCTGGATTTCATTTCTGATAAATATGAGTCAGTTGCCAAGTGTCTGAATTTTGATCACATAACCATGGAAATTCTGCAATGGTCACAAATGTGAATAATGGATCATAAGTCACTTTTTTCAGTGCTGTTGTAACTTTGAATGGTCAATAAATGGACAGTTGTGAGCTGACAGCTACATGTATTCAAATAGTTCCCAGCTCAATCCTCTTCCCTAA
The DNA here is from genome assembly GCA_023653725.1 of Bungarus multicinctus. Taxonomy (NCBI): domain Eukaryota; kingdom Metazoa; phylum Chordata; class Lepidosauria; order Squamata; family Elapidae; genus Bungarus; species Bungarus multicinctus. Next base: position 39,626,682 of record CM042851.1, on the reverse strand, counting down.
AACTCTTTCCCTTATTCACTAGTTAATTTCTCTTACAGTTTGGATATATACCTGGTTCTGCTTCTCTCTTTTAATAAAGTCGACCTCCAAAATTAATGATCCCAAAGCTAGAATTTTATATACTTTATACAATTTTGAATAATTAATTGAAACTAAATGTTAATGAGCTTGACATTGACTTCCTAATTAAGTGTTCCTTCACATCAGGTAATTTCCTTATCAAATAATTTTTAAAGCTTTATTGTAAGACAAAAATAAAAAGATAAGACAACAATTTTTTTTTTAAAGAATACTTTGATTTACAAACATAAAAAATGCATAGTAAGCTAAAAGATGTTAAAGGGAAAACAAAACAGCTTCACCATTACCATTATTTATACAAGTAACATTGAATTCACCATCACCATTATTTGTACAAGTAACATTGAATTGCAGCAATTAGGTATGTATCAATTAATTTGACTGTAACTGTCATTAATTTGGCTATTTGTGTCAATTTCTGGTATACATACACACATACACACATACTAGAAAATGATAAACAGCCAAGATAATGAGAATTACCAGTCAAATTAATAATTAATTGATTAATAAGAACTTAGTAAATTAATTACTATTACAAATTAATAATTTATCTGATCAACAATTTGGAAATTATATAACAGCTTTCTCTGATATCACAGAAAGCATAATATTCACAGTGAATTTTATATTTGTGTTCCACTGATATTGCTATAGTCTCGAACCAGCAATATCTTAATCCATTAATCATCCAATCCTTCATTTGGTCTATTTCAGTATCAATATTTATAAGCTCAAACAGATATTTTGTGTTTAGGTTATAAGCATTTCAAGTCAAGTCAGATCTGTAAAAATGAGAGTGTATTTGTAGTTTCTTCTGAATGATGATGCTTATTTGAAGATACTGAAATTAATAAACCCTTTCTAAGCTTATTCTAAGAGACTTGAAATATTTCATTTTTGTTTTATTAAGCATTATATTTTTCAGTTGGTATGAATCATGATCTCTTCACTGATAATTTTTACCATTCTCACCTTCATGAAAGTAAATATTAAATACTGAAGCAAGAGGTGATAAATCTGGATTTATTATTCGTTTCTATTTAGCCCATACTTATCCCTTAAACTGGCTATAATTAAACAATGTGTTATGCACCAAAGGCTTCTATTTGCATCCCCAAATGATTCAGTCAGCTTTTTAAAATTCCTGCTCCTTTCATAGAAATAAACATGCCATTTGATAAAATTTCCCTGTTTGTGAAGAGGTAAAACAGTTTGCTTGATTGTAAGGTGACTAACTTTTTTACAATGAGAAGGAGGACACAAATAAATTGAAGAAAAAAAACAAAGTCACTTGCATGTGGTGCACTCTCTCAAAACAATTCTCCTGTGTGGAGCGCATGCATCTCATAATCGCGTCTCTCCGCACTGTACCGAGCCTAGTCGAATCGTCATGTCAAATACAAATACGTCACATCACACACAACGGATCGGCTTGGCATCAATCAAATACGGAGATTTACAGATTAGTCTTTAAATATCAGAAAGGAGGACATGTAGGAGGACACTTTTCGAGAGAGGACAGAACTTACAAAAGGAGGACTGTCCTCCCTAAAGGAGGACGCTGGGTCACTTTATTAATTGTATAGTCCAAGGGTGTTTTTTTCCCTAAAAGGCAACTGGACTTTCTTGCTTTTTCTTTGAAAAATGTTTCACTTCTTCAGTTTTTCAGCTTCTTGGATGAGAAGTGAAAAGTTTTCAAAGGAAAAAAAAAAACACACAATAAAGTCCAGTTGCCTTTTACAAAAACAAAAACAAAAACTTTGGGACAACCAGGACTTGGATGATTGAGAATCTCATAGACACTTGATAGTATAACTTAAAATTTAGCAGAGCCAATTGAACTCCTTCCTTTGTATTCTGGAGAATTCTGAGCTGCAGCCTAGTTTTATTATTATTATTATTATTGTATTAAAAAAAATACATTGCCCTTCATTTAACTTCTTTCTTATTAGGAAGATTTGGTATAAAAGCTATTCTTGTACAATACTCATGTTTTATTGCCTATACAGTATAAGGTTAGATTTAGATTTAAGCTTGTCAATATCAGACATTCTATTTTTCCAGATAGAATATAAATATAAATATTTTTAACTAAGATTTGTTGTTTGGGTTAAATACTGATATAAAATACTGATATGACCGATCCTGCAGAGACAGGATGATTTCCTATGTACCTTCTCCCCCTCCTCTGTCCTTGGGATGACAAAAAATAAGCCCAACTAAAGATCGTGACTGCCTTCCGAGTCTGCCTGCTGACAGGAGTGGATCCGACTAGTGTAACTACCAGTTCGGTGATTTTACATTTTGCACGCGCATTTTGACTCTTTTGTCCACCTTCCTAAAATAGCAGGTTGTAGCTTTTTTTTTTGCCTCCGAAACTCCTATACATTAATAAGAGATCTTTATATGCAACAGTCATGGATGTCAATATGTTTCAACAACTGAATGAACTGAGAACGACCAAAAAATGTCCTTTGTGTCAAGCACTTTTAAAAGTTGGATTTTTTAGTGCCAAACACAACATTCTAATCATATGGCTCCATTTCAATCCTGTTTCCAAGACTCCAGGTGGAATTGTAGCACAACATAAAGCATTACATTTTGTCTTAAAAATAACAGTGCTATGTCTCCCACTCTATTACATGTGTTATAACTAAATCTATGTCATAACCAAAAGCTTTATTTTGTTGGGGGGGAGCTTTTGCTGATCTCAGAATATGGGCAGAAGAAGACCACTGTGATAAAGCTAATCTAAAGGACAATTACCTTTTTTGTCTCTGTGAAACTTGTTTAGGTCACTAACTCATGTACAGAAAAGACAAAAAAAAAACATAAGATGGAGCTACAATTTATTTCCCTCCTTCCCTCCTCCCTCCCTCCCTCCCTCCCTCCCTCCCTCCCTCCTTCCTTCCTTCCTTCCTTCCTTCCTTCCTTCCTTCCTTCCTTCCTTCCTTCCTTCCTTCCTTCCTTCCTAGTCCTTACGCTGTTGGGACTTATATTGTGATTCTTTTTGATATATGTTATTACAATGGCTACTTGTTCTTTGCATTTTGAGTCTAGAATTAATAACAATAGTTCTATATCTACAGTGGTACCTCAGTATTTATTGTTAATTGGTTCTGGCAGGTGCAACAAGTACTAAAACTGATGAATAACAAACAACATTTTTCCCCTAAGGAATATTGTAGTGAATCACAAGACAGCCGATACCAAGCTAAGTTCTAGCTTTTGCGTTGAGCACCAAACAAATAATGAGTACTGGGACCAAATTTTCATATCAAAATGGACTGAATACCAAATTGGATGAGTTCAAAGCAGTTGAGTATCAGGGTATCAATATACTTCTGGTTGCGTTGAAAAGAAATCTTGGAAGTGCAAATACCACTCAGTATTCTACTAACAGAGTGCTTCCACATGACTGCAGCTAATACTACTATTATTACTAATTATTTCTTTACTATAACAGTGTAGATGTGAAGAGAAATATGAAAATACAAGTCTCTTTTTGCAGTCTGATATGGAAGAGTAGATATCTTGCTTATGTGATTACATCTAATTAACAAGTTATCTATTAATTATATGTAAGGTGCATATTTTTTTAGCTTCTATATGGTTGGACTAGATGATCTTCATTTCCAAATGATGATGTTCCTCTGGGGAACAATAACCCTGATGCAAAATTGCATCAATATTTTCAGGATTATGATACCCCAACGTACTGTTCAATTTATATCAGAATTTCTTGTGCATTTGATAGCACTTAATGTAATCTTTTGGGATGTCATCCATAAAATTTTTAACAAACTTCCACTAAGCACATTGTTGCCAAATCAGTTTCCACTTTAAGGAAGTGCTAATGGCAAGTGTATCCCAAGTGATTACGATTACTTTGAATTAAAAAAAAAAACCCTAATCTCTGTAATGCCTTATAAAAGAAACATAACTTTCTCTTAGCTAGCTGATTAGTTAAATGCCACTATTTAATAGCTTTGTTTAATCTATCAATGTAACACTGAAATGTAAATATGAAGTGTGTCTGTAAGGAGTTATACAACACCTGCAGCTACTGCAGATTTTAATGTGATGACTGAATAAAAATGTATGTGTTTGTGTGTGAGGATTTTAATGAATATTGTAATGCCCTTTCAAGCATCTCTAATTTTACCACCACCAATGATTTAGTCAGATGTGATCATTGCAAGCACTTTCCTCCATGAAGTTGTTTAGTCCTTTAAAAAAAAAACATCTACATTATTCACAATTAGTGACATATATCTGCATTTTAACTAGAGGATGTCTAAAAAAAAAGAAGCTGATTTATCAGTCTTGAATTATTTCTGAAACACTTGGATGATTGCAAAGTTTAATAATGTGAGTTTTGGATAAGAACTTCTTAAATTTCTCACACCACTAATGGTTTATCACTATCATGCCCATGGAACATTTATGTAAGGAAAGAAATATTAAGCATTGCATATTTACATAGCCCAGGATCATATATAGGGAGTATATCAGTATTTGCATGATGGCTGAAATGAGATCAAAGGCAGAGTGCTGCACTGGCCTAAAAGTGGAGTTCTTGCCTCACAGTCAGGAGGTTGTGAGTTTGATCCTAGGTAAAAGTGGACACAATGATAATATATCAGCTGAACAAAACTCCTCAATGGTGACAGGAAGGGCACCCGATCATTAAACACTCTGCTAGCTCCATTTAGTTGTCCAGACTCCATCCCACAAAAGATTATGGGGTCATTAAAAGATGATGATGATAATCTTCACCCAAGTGCTGTTCTCATGTTTACTTTAGGTCAGGAGTCTTCAAACATGACAGCTTTAAGACTTGTGGACTTCAACTCCCAGAATTTCTTCTCCAGTCATGTTAGCTCAGAAATTCTGGGAGTTGAAGTCCACAAGTCTTAAACTTGCCAAGTTTGAAGACTCTTGCTTTAGGTGAATGTAAAAATTCACAGGACTTGTAAATTGTAAGTTTACAATTTAAATTGTAAAGTAGGATACGCTTTTTTGGGAGGATCTACGGCCACTATTTCTATGTCATTGCAGCATAGGAATATAATCCCCATCTAAACCTCTTAGATGACTCCATTGCAGCTCCTCCTATCCTTCAGGTATGTCATGGAACTGGAAAAGCAGCCAACTGTGATTAATCTTTAGCCTTGAACAAAGAGATTCCTCTAGCATACCTGTGCCCATTCCTAGATTAGGAGACACCTCAGACCATTCTTCAGAGAATCATCATCTCAGGATTCTGGATGCACCAGCAAACGTGAATGGGAAATAGTGTTTCATTCAACATAATCAAATAATGTCTGATATGAAATTCAACACCCGATAAACCATCAGCCAGAACATCATGGATTCAGGAGGTCAGATGGCAGCTATAGTCGATAACATAGGGGGATATATATTGCCAAGTCCATTGATATATAATTGCTGGTTATAATACTGTTAAAACAGAATCAACACATTTAACAATCAAAACAGGGCCTTGGTGGTGCAGGCTGTTAATCATCTAACACTTAGTGCAAGCTGCCTGCAATTAGTGCAGGCTCGAATCCCACCAGGCTCAAGGTTGACTCAGCCTTCCATCCTCTCGGGGTAGGTAAATTGAGGACCCAAGATTGTTGGGGGCAATAAGCTGACTTTGTAAAAATGCCGCTTGGGGGGGCCAAAAGCCCTAGTAAGAAGCAGGCATATACAATGGAATGAAGGCTATTGCTGAGCACTTAGCATGGTGCTCCTTAGACTGTAAGCCGCCCTGAGTCTCCGGAGAAGGGCAGCATATAAATGCAAATAAAAAAAAAACAAAAAACAGACGTAGGCAATTAAAAGGTAAAGGTAAAGGGTCCCTCTCACATACATGCTAGTCATTTCCAGCTCTGGAGGGCGGAGCTCATCTCTGTTACAAAGCTGAAGAGCCAGATCTGTCCAAAGACATCTCCGTGGTCATGTAGCTAGCATGACTAAACATTGAAGGCACATGGAAAGCTGTTACCTTCCTACCAAAGTGGTCTCTATTTTTCTACTTGCATTTTTACATGCTTTCGAATTGCTAGGTTGGCAGAACCTGGGACAAGTAATGGGAGCTCACTCCATTACACAGCACTAGGAATTCGAACCGCTGAACTGCCGACCACCCTGATCGACAAGTTCAGCGTCTTAATCACTGAGCCACCACGTCTGAATCACTGCATCTGAATCACTGAATCACCACATAGGTAATTAGAGGGAACTAATATTTCTTATTGATTTTTTGCCTTAGGAAAGGTCTGGATATTTGAAGGACTAGTTTCTCCAAAATTTTCTACCTATGCAATTAAATTTGGGATTAGGAACTAAAGGAGAGAACAAAAAGATTTCTTTTTTTGGAGGGGGAGTTAATTAAATTTAATTTTTTAAAACCAATCAACAACACACATAGCAATGCAGAATAAAAATGAATACACTTGATAAGTGTGACTTTTTTTAACAAAAGAAAGAAAAAAATATCTAGGGAGTCTGGTAATTATGTTAGCTCTATTTATAAATCAAACAATTATTAGAAATTGTAACCATATTGTTCAAAGATTTTCTTGATTGTTCATGAAAAAAGCTAATTTTAATGTTGAAAAACAACACATGTAAGCTCTCTATTGCTGCAAAGAAGTTTTAGATTTTTCTTCTTTTTTATTCATGCCAAAAAAATTTCCACAATTCTTGAGTAAAGGTAAAAGTTTCCCCAGTTGTGGGGAACTCTAGTTTCTTAGGCAAGGGAACCTGTGTTGTCTCAAGACATTTATGTGGTTATATGGTAAGCATGACTATATGCTGAAATGGAACATGGAACGCCATTATTCTTGACTTCTGAAAAGATTCCTAAAAAGTGAATACAGTTAAAAAAAACATTTTTAATGTAGAGAGATTGAATTAGAATTATGTTAAGATCCTGTTTATACCAATTCAAAGGCAAGACCAACTTATCTGAGCTAATACTCAAGTCCTGAATTTTATCTCCAATAACAGAACAACTGCAACCAAGCCTGATAATTCATTGAGGTGTCCACTATGCACCAAACACTTCTTGTTGCTCTTATTGCTATTGTTTTAAGAACACTGCAGATTAATTTTACATTATTCATTTTAATCCTTCATTGGCTTACAAAGGCAAGAAATTCAAAGTTATTATCACACAGGTTAAAAAAAAATAATGTTATTTTCATCAGCTTCCTATAGAAGAGGACTATTAGCAATATCACTTTCACTTATATACCACTTTATAGCCCTCTCCAAGCGGTTTACAGAGTCAGCATATTTCCCCCAACAATCTGGGTCCTTATTTTACCAACCTTGGAAAGATGGAAGGCTATATCAACATTGAGCCGGTGAGGATCGAACTCCTGGCTGTGGGCAGAATTAGCCTGCATACTAACCACTGTGCTATCACGGCTCCTTAACTTAATTTAGACTATGCATATATAACAGAATAACAAATGTGGAAGGGATTTTGGAGCTCTTTCTAATCCAACCCTCTGGTCAACCAGGAAATCCCAATCCAAATTGCACTGGATGAAGTAAATGAAATAAGATATGATAAAGCAGATATTCCAATATGCATTTGGAAATCAATGGAGTCCTGCAGTCAGTACAAACATATAGCTATACTTGAACTAAGAAAATCTGAGCAGAAAAATATTGTTAGATAAAATGAAAGGTCTGTCATAATAAAAACTAAAGCAATAAGAATAATTAAGCAAGGAATAAATCCAGAATGAATAGTAAGGTACTAGTGGAACTCACAATGGGATGGATTGAGACACTTGACAGGAAAGTTCAGAGTGCATGTTTCATTTGACTGTATTTGTTAAGGCAGGAAAATGATAATAGAACTTAGTAAAAAAGAAGAAGGCAGAAACACAGAGTATATACATAGCAATTCAACACTGATAATTGTTCGAAACTAAAAAAAAATCTTAAGAAAGATCTGATTAGCCACTGACCACTCATCCTGACATCAGTATCTAGGAATATCATAAAATCACTCAAATTATCCATAAAGATCTATAAGCACTTCAAAAAGAGTACATCAATTATCAAAACTTAATTAGCTGGTCAGTAACACATTTATTTATTTATTCTGGTACAATAATTCATTAACACATTATTGCAAGTCTGAACAGTTGCAGGAACTAGACATGGCTAGTCTAGTGAAGAGAAGGACCAGGGGGGACATGATAGCAGTCTTCCAATATTTGAGGGGCTGCCACAGAGAGAAGGAGAGTCAAGCTGTTTTCCAAGGCACCTTTGAAGGCCAGACAAGGAATAATGGATGGAAATTGAACAAGGAGAGATTCAACCAGGAAATAAGGAGATATTTTCTGATAGTGAGAATGGAACACCTTGCCCTTGGAAGTTGTGGGTGCTTCATCATTGGAAGCTTTCAAGAAGAGACTGAACTGCCAACTGTCAGAAATAATGTAGGATCTCCTGCTTGGGAGGTTGGACTAGATGACCTACAAGGTCCCTTCTAATTCTGTTTTCTGTTAAAGTCCATTATATTAAAGTTATTTGTTTCTTTGACAACCGTGCATTGTCTTCCAGATTGATGCTAGGACCAACAAGAGAGACCAAGAGGAAACTGAAGAAAGCGAAATTCTTAAGCAGGAACAAGTCAATTCTTTACATTCACTTTCACCATTCTCCTGCCTTTGTTAATGTAGTCAAATAAAACATACACTCCAAATTCTCCTCTCAAGCACTCCAATCCAGCCATGCTTCAAATGTCACCAAATCACATAACCACCAACCCAGATGCACAGCTAAAATAGCTAAAGGGCTAGAATCTGCTAAACAAATTTATATATTCACTATTAATACATTCATCCCCAAGCATTTCCTCCTTCCCTTACTCATAGAACTCTAGTTTAAGACAGCTTCCCAGCTGAGAACCCATGACAGAATGTCAGGCCTGGCAATGTTGAATGTAATGGTATGTGACTATTCAATCCTCATCTTTTCATACTGTTTGTGGTAGAAAAGCCTATGGGCTATTTGGGAGCTGGGATGAAAGCTTGTGTATGTGATGCTTGGATTAGTAAGCAATGCACCTCTGAACAAAACAAAACAAAAATAGAAAGATCGTAGAAATAATAACAACAGTCTTCAAAGGCTTACCTGCTCTAAGAAATTAGAGAGTTATGTTGTAGGACACAGGTGTCAAACTCTCTGAATCACATTGCTGTCATGTGATGTTTTGTGATGTTTTTCCCATTTGTGGAGCTGGGGTGGGTTTGGCCTATGCATGTTGTATCTTGCCCATAGGCTACCAGTTTGACTTCCCTGATGTAGGATCATCTATATCAGATAAACGTCAAATGAAAAACCAAACTAAAAGCATCTATCCACGATATAAAGGGGGACAATTGTATTGAGTCAGTCATTGCCTGAGTCAATAAGGACCAGTGCCAACAAAGGAATTTTCAAATACCTGGAAGTTACTAATGTGAAAATCTTGGAACTAAGTTTCAATACATTAAGGAAGTTGGAGGTAAATAAAGGAAGACCAAACAAGTTTCTCTTGGACTCAGTAAATCTGATTAAAATGAGGGAAAAAAATGAATTCTTGATAGAATAAGAGAGTTGGAAGGAATTTTGGAGATCCTCTAGGCCAGGATCAAGCAGGAGACCCTATATCATTCTGGACAAATGGCTGTCTAATTTCTTTTTTAAACCCTCTGATGTTGGAGCACCCACAACTTCTGGGGGCAAGTCACTGGTTCGTGGTTTACATCATCAGGAATTTATCTTTAGTTATAGGTTAGTTCTCTCATTGATTAGTGTCCATCCATTGCTTCTTGTCCTGTCTTCAGGTGCTTTGGAGAATAAGTTGAACCCTTTATCATTGTGGTAACCCCTCGAATATTGGAACATCCTTGTTTAAAAGATTATTTCTGGATGAATGGTATTATCACCATTTTTCCTTTTAGTTTACAAATGAGTCTACCCTTTGCTATGAGAAAACATGGTGATATCATAACTCTTTCACCTGGAATGAAACGTTTTCACCTTGGACAGTAGCTACACTACATCCAGTCGACAGAACTCAGTGGAGATATGAGGATAGATATCTCAAATGCTGGATTTTTTTCTATATAACTAAATCAATCAATCTACCAATCTATCTATCATCCATCCAGATTGGAAGATTTCCTAATATTTATGTATGTATAAATTGCTTAATAATTACAGCTGTCTATTAATGCAAGTAGCAGTCTTATTTTATATGAATTCATCCAGCTTTGCTTGTATGTCCCAGTGAGTCTAAATTTGTGAATCCATTTATACCTGAATCTAACCATTTCTCCTAGTCTGTTAGAGCAAATTATTTTAGTTATTTCTTTGCCTATTTTTTATCACACTGATTTTTCTGCTTGTCCTCAGCCATAAATGTTCCAAGAGCAGGTGATATGCAATCAGTAAATTTGCTTCAGTGGAGATTTTTACAAGACTGCAAAGTTAAAGGAAAAGGGAAATAAAGAGGTGTTGGAAATAAATTTGACTTGGCATCAATAACCAAGACTGCTTATCTCAGCTATATAAACCCCTGAGAAGGGAGACCCTACCAACACATTTTAGATTCATCCATTTTCCACCCCTCCATGTTAGACCTCCCAAATGAAAGGCTAATTTAAACTAAGAAAATAAGGAAACTATATTTTACTTAATTCAGTTTAAGAACCGTGGAACAAAATTTTATCCGAAGAACAGAAATTAAGCCAGGAATAAGTCAGCAAATGAATAATGATTAGTGTCTTGGCATGTAATAAAAATAACTTGAAAGAAGAGATAAGATTTTAAAGAAGTGAAGGAAGAGGAAGCTTTTAGTTGTATAATATCAAGCTGTTATACTCTCCACCTGGTGCTAATCCTGAAAAAAACAATGTTCAAATCTTAGGAATAGATATTAATGGAATAAGCCATAATGGACAAAGGATCTGTGGTCATCTGAAAATAGTATAAGCATGGCACCGATGTATCTTATAATGAACATGAAGAACATGTAGAATACTCTATTGACAGAGGAGAATATTCGTAGGGTTGAAATGAAGTGTTGAAATGAAGGGTCCTCAGTCCTCTCTGAGCTTGGTTGTTTTGCATTGGTGATGTTACCTAGTTTTGGTAATGACACATCTGCAAGAAAACTAAGTTCAGGGAGCACCAAGGACCCCACAGAACATTGTTTGCCTTATCAGTTGTGCATGGTTATCCAATAAGCAGACTTCCTACATTTAGTGCAGTATTTCTGGATGAATGTCAGAATGGTAAACCAAGAAAAACATTTAGAATTACTTCTGAGTGGTTTCCTTTATTGTTCCTCAACTGTAGAACAATCTTGCCAACTATGTACTAAAGCAATTATTTGCACCTGTAAAAATATAATCAGAGAATTGCTAGGGAGGAGTCATCTTAACTTTCCTTCTCCCAACCACACTATCTAAACTTCACTGCCTCTTTGCCTTCTGAAATACAGCCCCTCTCTCCTGGGAAACCAGAACACATTCTAGCATGATTAGTAGATATATGGTTGCAATATAAACACAATCTATTTTTATTGGAGTTTGACTGAACTGAACCGATCTCTATGATATGCAGATGACTTTTTATGTAGGAAGATATTCAGTGATGTCATCTGTAGGTCTATAAGTACAATTTAAGGCATGGTGAACCATCTATCTCGTTTAATATACACTTCATCATGTTTGGAGCAATTTACATATGGGTTTTCTATTCCAATTCCTATGGATTTCAATAGCATGACTTTATCTCAAGCTATCCCATTAATTCTGCATATGTTTTCATTCTAAATCATGCAAGATTAGATGTATCAAAGTTTAGAGATGACTATTTTTCTTGGCATTCTGTTTCTTAAGGCTTGAACTAAGAATTAACATCGATAAAAGCATTATTTAAAGGGCTAATAATAAGAATACTCTGATAATGCAGGTCTGGCATATATGGGCTATAACATTTCAAATAAACAATAGATAGAAAAGAGTTTTCAGCAATTCTGCTGATCATCTGAATGTTTGAACTACAGACTAAGTTATACTAGTTTGTTTGTTTAAGTTATACTAAGTTTAAATATTACAAGTTAAAATATTCACTAGGAAAGGATTGATTCCTATTCAATGTGATCTTCTTTCCTTCCTTCCTTTTCCTCCCACTTGATCTGTAGGAAGACAACAAGGTCACACTGATTAACAGGAGATGGAAATTTTAATTTTTAAGATTGCTTTGTATTTGATTCAGTAGCAAATGTATATGTGTGTATGTGAAATAACTTTATTCTCAATTTCCTTCTTAGTCAGGGGAAAACTTGGTTTAATTGAATCATGTCCTGAATCATAGCATCAGACTTCAAGAAGATGTGTAATTAAATATTTACAGGGCATATATCTTGCCACAGTCATTTCACAGCCTTAAACATTTTGACTTCAAATGATAACTCTTAAATATTTCAGCTCTTGATTAGGAACAAAAGATGAATATAATCTCTCTCTCTTTCTCTCTCCCCCTTTTCCCCCTCCCCCCTCTTTCTCTCACACACATTTTCATTTTTGATTAGATTGTATAGGAAATGACATTTGTGTATAACTATAGAATCAAAGGGTTGAGTAAAGCCAAAAGAGTAAAGTATTAGCTTAAGCTTCACCCAGATGCAATTCAGAGATCAACCGATACACAAAATATGAAACTCACTTTATTTTAGAACAATATGTGCATATACTTTATCCTTTCATGGAGAGCTGAATGTTAGCAAAGTAATGAAATATCAGCCTGAATTCAACAACCTAAACTATTAGCAAGATTTTCATGGTGAATAAGTGAAATAGATACTATAGAATAAAGAGAATTCAGGGCCAAACAAGATGGACTTTGTAGTATCACACAACATGGACATTATAATATCGTTATATTTGCTAACTAACATAGATATTTTTTGTGATTATTTTCATTTGACATATTTTTCTCTCTCTTAAATGATCAAAGCATTGCAGGCTGGAATGCAAAGAACTGTTTCTGGATTGATTGATAGCTTCCAACATTCCTAAACTGAAAGGATAGGATGTCTGGAATTTGTCTTCTGATAAGAAAAAAAATGCTAATTTGTACATAATTTGCCTTCCTCCATGAACTCCAAACCCAACCTTGTGACTTTTTTTCCTCATTGACATCTTAAATTTTGTGCCCTTGTTTTTTTCAGACCTCATTTAAATAGACATACATGTAACATGTTTGACTACATGTAACCAATTTCCTATGCAAAGGGGAAGTCACAATTGTCCTGTTCAATCAGCTTTGCGCTTGTACTTTTCTTTGAAGTCTTAACTATAAAAGGGAATGTAAGAGGAATCCTCTTTTGAATAAGAGGAATCCTTTTCAATCAGAACTTTCTAAATAAATTGTAATTAAATGATGTTCCTAACTCAGTGCCTTATTAGAGTCTGAGCATACTGGGGTCAGAGCCTAGGGCCATATTTGGTTAACAGAATCCTCAGCAGATGACAATCAAGAAGACAAAACTCACCTCTTTCACACACACAAACACACATACTCTCTCTTTCCTTCTCTCCCTCCCTCTCCCTCTCTCTCTCTCCAAATGAGTGTTTGGCAACATAAAAATCCTAATTAGGTCTACATCACAAATAATGACCTGAGTATAGTGACATCATCATAAATGCCATAATTACATGCTTGCGTCCTGAGTTGTGATACAAGCTGTTCAGGTCAGGAAATCTGCATGATAGCATCACTCATATATGATTTGCTGTTATCCCCCACTCTTCCTCAAGAGATGCCCATGGATTCACAGTGGATTATCATTGTACAGCTCTTTCTGCATTTATTTCTAGAAATTAGACTTGCTTGTACGGAATTATAAACATGCAAATTAAACTAATGAGAGAAAGCTTATTAATTACAATAACAAACATGTCAATGACTATTCTCAAAATCTTTGGGGTTTCTCTTTCTTATCACAAGGTTTGAATTTATTATTTATTTATTTATTTATTTGTTCGTGTTTCTATACCGCTCCCTCTCCCAAAAAGGGACTCGGGGCGGTGTACATTCAACAACGAAAACAGTACAAATAACGGAAATGAAATAAATAAATAAAAAAATCTAAAATGGATAAGAACAACATCCAACAGAAAAATTATCTAAAATTTAAAATTTAACCCGAATGATTCAATTGGCTAGTCCAGCCTGCTTGAACAACAAGGTCTTGACTTCGCGCCGGAAGGTAAGGATGTCCGACATGGCCCGTATCTCCGAGGGGAGACAATTCCAGAGGGATGGGGCTCCCACAGAGAAAGCACGTAGTCTCGGGGCTGCTAGTCGGCAGTGATTTAGTGGTGGGACCCCGAGCAAGGCGACTCTGTGGGAGCGTACTGGGCGGCGGGAGGTTGTTGGTGGCAGAAGGCGATCCCGTAAGTATCCAGGTCCCGAGCCATGGAGCACTTTGAATACTATTAGTACCACCTTGAATCGAATCCGGAAGGCCACAGGAAGCCAGTGTAGCCGGCGGAGAAGAGGTGTTATGTGGGCGTCCCGAGGGGCGCCCATGATCATCCGCGCGGCGGCATTCTGAACTAACTGTAACCTACGGAGAGTCTTCAAGGGGAGCCCCATGTAGAGAGCATTACAGTAGTCCAAACAGGAGATGACGAGAGCAGAGGTGACTGTGCGAAGTGCGCCCAGATCCAGGAAGGGTCGCAATTGGTAGATCAGACGAATCTGATAAAAAGCACTCCTGGTGGCGGCTGCAATATGGTCTTCCAAAGACAGCCGCACATCCAGGAGGACACTCAAATTGCGTGCCCTTTCCACAGGGGAAAGTGTCTCTCCTCCTATGGTCAGCGATGGAATAAGCTGACTGAATCTGGGAGCAGGAAACCACAGCCACTCGGTTTTGGTCGGGTTGAGACGGAGTCTGTTATGACCCATCCAATTTCGTACGGCCTCCAGGCACCGGGTCATCACTTCGACGGCTTCGTTGGGGTGGTCCGGAGTGGAGATGTACAGCTGAGTATCATCAGCGTACAATATGCAGTTGTCTCAATGTTGCTACAATACTCATAAACCTTGATCAATACTGAAGTAAGTTGTAGCTGATGGACATTTATTTCTAACATCATGTGGAGAACCAAACATTTTGTCACTCCTAGCTACAATTTCAACTGTGATCAGATATGTGAAACAGTTTACCTGCAGATGTTATGGGTGCTCCATCACTGGAAGCTTTTAAAAAGATATTGGATAACCATTTCTCTGGAATAGTGTATGGTCATTGCCAGCCTGAGCATGGGAGTTCGTCTAGAAGATTTCCAAGGTTCCTTTCTGACTGTTATTCTGCTTTTTTGTTATTCTGCTATGTTTATATGCTTATGACATTTGTATTAGGAGGAAACACATCCAATTATTCTTTTCAAGACTGCCCTTTTCTTTAAAAAATAAAAATTGCAAGCATGCCAAACAATAATAGATTAGTCAAAGGTTCTTATTTATAAATTGCTGAAGTTATTCTATCATGAAAATTGTGTTTGCTGACAAGGAATGAAAAAGATAATCGATCAAACCTCTGCAATAATTTCCTTTACAGGTCTATGGAAGGAACCTCTCACATAGATTATGGAATTACCTTACTGCAGATATGAATTTCATGGACCTCATTTCAAATGGAAGGGCACTAAATGTAAATTATAGTCTTGACATAGCAAAAAAATATTGACTTTTCATTTAAGAGAGGCATTAAAATGGTTGTGTCCAATCAGCTTCTTTAACATGTAATAAAACAGAGATTTTCAATGAAGTAATCAATAAACATAAATCTACTATTAGTCTTTTGCCATGTAAATAGCTACAGCTAATGCTATTATAGCCTTATTGTGAGGAAACCAAGATGGTACTTTTCAGCTTACCCTATATTCTTGTTAAATTGCCTTTGCTATTTATGTTAAGGTTTAAAATGACAGAAAGAAAAAAGGGGAAATTGTTTCATTTGTAACTTGAGTCAATGTGTTCCTTTTAGATTGGTAGTTAGTGTCTACCCTCTGACAATTTTAGTTTTATGCTTATATATTTGGGCAAAGCATTGAAAGAGAAAAACATCATTAATTTCCTTTAAAAGCAAAATTTTAGCAGTGGATTTCTGTTAAATAAAGATGAAGAGATGGGATCAGCTCGTATAGATTACTAGAGAGCCCAGTGTTCTGAATCAGTATAATAGTAGTACCCACATTTCTAATTATTTTAGTTCTATTTCTATTGAGCTATCCACTTGTTTTGGTAGAGCAGGAACCCCAGCAAAACTTCATTGGTAGGAACAATGGTGCAGTAGCCAATGCTGAGAATCTAAGACAAATTAGACCATTGTTCTCTCTGACTATAAATGTGCTTTTTTAGGAGGCAATTGGACTTTCTCAGGTTTTTCTTTTTCTTTTGAAGATGTTTTGCTTCTCATCCAAGAAGCTTCTTCAGTTCTGACAGGATAGAGGAGAATGGAAGAAGATGAATGAAGAAGATCCTGTCAGAGCTGAAAAAGTTTCTTGGATGAAAAGCAAAACATCTTCAAAAGAAAACAAAAAACAAAAAAGTCCAATTGCCCCCTGAAAAAGCACCTTTGGGACAACCATGACTTGGATGACTGAGAATCTTTACAGGCCTCTCTGTTTCCCATGTGTTTTAACTGTTGTGAGATTTTTCTGGGCACATGTGAAGCAGGAAAGGCAAGAAATAGCATTAAAGTTGCAAGCTCCTCATATACATATTTATTCAAACGTCTAAAGAGAGAATAGAATAGAATAGAATAGAATAGAATAGAATAGAATAGAATAGAATAGAATAGAATAGAATAGAATAGAATAGAATAGAATACTTTATTGGCCAAGTATAATTGGACACACAAGGAATTTGTCTTGGTGAAAATACTCTCAGTATTATTTATTTTATTTATTTATTTTATTTATTTTGTCAAACAATTATTAGATAACACGTATAAGTATAAACATGGTTATAAATACATGAAATGGATACGAATAAGAAAAAAAAGAAACAGTAGGACAGTGACTGTAGGCACATTGGTGCGCTTATGCACGCCCCCTACAGACCTCTTAGGAAAGGGGTGAGGTCAATAGTAGACAGTCTAATGTTGAAGATTTTGGGGTTTGGGGAAGAAATCACAGAGTCAGGTAGAGTATTCCAGACATTGACAACTCTGTTGCTGAAGTCGTATTTCCTGCAATCAAGTTTGGTGTGGTTTATATATAAAAGAAAAGATACATTTGTCAAGAGTCGAGAATCATAAGGTACGACACTTAATGATAGTCATAGGGTACAATAAGTAATCAAATCACACTAGGAAATAGTCAATATAAATCATAAGGATAAAGCGACAAAGTTACAGTCATACAGTCACAAGTGGGAGGGGATGGGTGGTAAGGAGTTGGATGAGATGAAAACTAACCAAGGACAGAAGCAACCTAGAATCTAAGGAGAAAATTCCTAACAATGAGAACAATCAACCAATGGAACAGCTTGTCTTCAGAAGTTGTGGGTGCTCCATCGCTGGAGGCTTTCAAACAGAGACTGGACCAACCATTTATCTGAAAAGCTGTAGAATCTTCTGCTTGAGGAGGGGATTGGAATAGAAGACTTCCAAAGGTCCCTTCTAACTCTATTATTTTAGTTCTTTCTGTACTAAATAGAACTATTATTCTATGTTCTATTCATTTCTAAAATTGTGTACATATATTCCATTTTCCAGATAGATCCTACCTCTGTTTAAAAGTTTTTGAGAAAATACATTAATGTGTCACTGAACCTAAAGCAGAAATGTTTATTTGACATTGTTCCATATGGCTTATTTTATTTTACTATTTTATTTTATTATTGTATTATTATTTTAATTTCACTTTATTTAAAATCTGACACTGTTGTTGACCATCAGCTGAAAGTCAGGCATGGCTTGGGGGTAAAACAGAGTGCATCTTAATCAGTGGAAGGCCAAAAGGCTAATTAAACTCACTGACAAGGAATTAGCATAGCTCAGGCAGGGGAGTATGCAGGACTTTATTGTGGGGGAAATCCTGCCATCAGATCATAGCTTAAAGGGGCAAGCCATTAAAATATATAGGACCTTTCAGAAAGAACTAAAAGGAGACCAAGTGGCATTTTAATTGCTTAATCAGAAAACATTGCTGCTTCAGACTTTAAGGTCTTATTTTAGTTTAGTTTATTTCTCTCCCACAAAAAGAAGCTACCTTGGGCACTAGAGCAAAGAAAAATATTCCACTTTGGTTGTAATGTGAGACCATCTGCATTAATATCTTCTCATTATTCAATTACATCCCACTTGTCATTCTTTGGGGCTGCTGTTTGCAGGAGAGATATGAAGAGTCAAGCTAAATCCTTCAGAGACACTGCAGATGTTCACCCATCCCACTGCCATGTGTAGAATTAATGACTCTGCTTGATGTTTGTCAAGGACCATTTCTGCAAGGAAAGGATTGAATTCATTGAGTTAAAGACTTTAAAAAAAAGATTATGGTCAAGCAGGTAAGTTATTCTGCAGCTGTTGAAGGGACCTGCTAAGAATGAGTTGTAGAGCTACAGACAGGGAGAAGGGGGAGACTAGAAAATTTTATTCTAAGATTCTCACTCTTCATGGTGAAATGGGTAAAATGTAAATTTAATAAATAAATAAAAAAAATAAATTTGGTGCAGTAGAGAGAGAGAGAAAATGAGAGACAGAGAGATTTCTTTAAGGTACTTGGAATGCTAACCAACGGCTTATTTTTCTATAAATTATTTTATTATTTTATTTTATTTTTTTAAAGGGGAGAGTCAACTCATAGGTTGCTTCAGTTCTGGCCTGTGCAGATTCTGTTGCTATTTCTTCTAAGTTATCTTTTCTGTCATTCATTCTGACTATTTGCAACTGATGTTATCTAAATTTCTTCTACTATTGTTTTTGGATCTGCATCAGAGGTGGTATTCAGTAGGTTCTGACCAGTTCTGGAGACTAGTAGTGGACATTTTGAGTAGTTTGGAGAACCAGCAAATACCACCTCTGACTGGAGATTTTACAGTATCCTTCCCCTGCCACGCCCACCAAGCCATGCCCACAGAACTGCTGGTAAACATTTTTGAATCCCATCAGTGGTCTGCATCCCTGAATATTTTATTTTTAATTATGAATCTTCTTTGATCACTAATCACTGTTCAATGATATTTGACTCTGGAAAAAAGGTTATTCAGAGTATCTCCACTTTGTTGGTTCTTATTTATAGTAATATGCATTAGTAGTACAATTTTCAAATGCAGAATATGTTTTACTTTGTTGTGGTAGTTCTTCTTCCAGTAATTCCAACAATTCTACAGAGCTAGGCCTGGTTGCCCAGCCATAACTGCTTGCATATGGGGCTGTATTTTGTTTATTTATTTCTAAAGAAAGATTGCCTCTAAAGAGGCAGTAATAATGAAAGCACATTTTTCATTTCTTGTTCAATAATCACTTCCTTCGAGAAGCTATAATTTCTCCATTAAACTTTGTAGTTAATGCAAATTATGCATTCATTTGCATTCTCTTATGTTAGCTTTTGCAAATAATTCCATTCTAATGATATAGTTGCATTTTAATTATAAACAAGGAATATTCAGGTAAATTGAGTGAAGAGCATTCAGGGAGTGGAGAATATTACCTCTGTCCAGAAAAGGACTTAACAGAAAAAAGGGACAAGCTAGGAACTATTTATCTTTTTCCATATAGAATATAGCAGCCATATCAAATAATTTCTCTGCAGGATGGAGTGTTGTGTCAGCTTTATACCTATTTGTAATCCAAATGTTTCATGCCCTTTTATAATTTTGGCTAAGAAATATATATTGGGCATACTTTCTTGACAGGTCCTTGTTCCATCTATTGGGAAGTGGGTTTTGTTTTCTTTTTTCTTTTCTTTTTTAAATATTTTCTGCATTCTTGCTTTCCTGTCTTGAGAATTCTCACATTACACTGACAGTAGTTACAGCTGTGTCAGCTGTTAATTGGAATCAAATAGATCATCTGAGATTTATCTTACATGGATGGATCCAGGGCACACCCTAGACAATATTACAGTAAAAATTTAAGCTATGTACTTGAATTTGAAGTTTCAGTGAAATAGTTCTGGATATTAATAGCATGCTTAATTATATTTGATCTATATTTACTATAGATCACCAGTGGTTTCCTAAAGATATTAAATGGTACTGGAGACCTATTGGTATGTTGAACAATCTTACAGAATCTAATATAACTATGGAGATTCTCAGTTATCCATGCCATGTTTGTCCTGGGGTGCTTTTTCAAACAGTAACTGCACTTTCTTTGTTTTTCCATGGAGATATTTCATTTCTGAACCGAGTTCAGAATTGAAGAAACTTCTTGTATGAGAAGCAAAATGTCTTCAAGGAAAAGCAAAGAAAGTCCTGTTCCCTTTTGAAAAGGGGGAATGCTTTTTCATTCAGAACTTTGGGGATGCTTGCAAACTGTAATTTTCCTAATATCTGAGGCCTAGCCTTTAGATAATAGTGTTGTCCCCAGTTCAGGTCTGAGCCTGGTGCCGAAGCCAATGATGAACTCCAGACACGAGGTGCACTTTTTCTGATTGCTTTTTATTGGAATACTCCAAGGAAAAGGGCTCCTGGTCAAAATGCTAAGAGCCCAGAACAAAGGATTAAGTAAATTTTATAAATTTTTCACTAAAGGAGAAGGCGGGACAAAGCACGATAATGAAATATCATCTAATAAACATTTTTGGTAATAATTCTACAATTTGTTCTATTGGTCTCTAACGATCCCTATTCCTAGGTCTTGGGTAATGAAATCCTTAGGAGTTATCTAAGATACATTTGATTTGCTGTAGGGAATTTTTAGCTAAGATATGCAAGTTGGCTAATTCATATTACTTTTATCAGCTTTCCAATTAGCCAGGATTGTTACAAAAAATATCTGCATATTTTCTGCGGATAAGGAATCTTTGATATTGCTAGGCAGACTCCACAATTGCAGGCTTCCTGAGTTACTATGAAGTGTGTGCCATGATCTGGCTTTATTTTAGCAAATGGCCTATCACAGTATAGTTACTGAATTGGAGTGTTGTCACTTTCCAACCCAGGGGAGTACTGTCACAAAGAAGAGGGGGACAATTTATTTTCCAAAGCACCAGAGGGCAAGACAAGAAACAATGGATGGAAACTAATCAAGAAGAGAAGCAATCTGGAATTGAGGAGAAACTTCCTAACAGTGAGAACAATTAACCAATGGAACCGCTTGCCTTCAGACATTGTGGGTGCTTCATCAGTGGAGGTCTTTAAGAATAGACTAGACAGTCACTTGTCTGAAATGGTATAGGGTCTCCTGCTTGAGTAGGGAGCTGGACTAGAAGACCTCCAAGGTCCCTTCTAGCTCTATTCTATTCAAAATACAGAATCAACAACATTTAGAAATCCAGAGAGAACAGCTGAGTAATATTTCCAATAAATATAATTTAGGATGGAGACAAAGACCAATTTTGTGCCATCATAGAACAATAACTTACATTTGATGAGTCTCAGAAATAAACATTGTCCAAAATGCTTGTAGCTAGCCCATCATCATCATTTGATCACCTTCTCAAGGTGTTAATATTCACTCTTCTCAGTCTATGGAGATTTTGTATTTGTTTTTTTTTAAAAAAATTTACGTATTTATTTTCAAGATCTGCCATGCCATTTTCTAAGGACAGCCAGGACCAGCCTTTTATCCAATTATCTTTCCAGTTGAAATGAATTATTATGGGCAAGTATCAGAAGCAAAAATAGCTAAGGCAACATACCAGCGGTATCTAAGCCAGCATTTTAAAAAAATATAGAAAGTGGACAAAACGATGCACTAGATGCTATTGAAAAAAGAAAGGCAGCACTTAGTTTGACATGATTTTAACCTCAAAGTGCTCTGAAAATTTGAAATATAAATCCATACAAGTACAGCTTTCAAGCTACTTCATGCAACAGAGATAACAAAGTAAGCATTCTCACTGTGCAGTAGGTATAATTGTGCATTCTAACACTTGTTTGGCCTCACATTGATTCAATTATGACTTACTCTCTAGATCCATCAGTCTCATTAAGCAGGGCTTAAATGCATTAGAAAAAAGGTAATAATGATAGTCTCAATAGTCCTTCACATCTAACCATTTCATTGTAAAATTAGGGATGTGAATAGATAATTAGCTCCACCTATTCAAGCATTCAGAAAAAAAGAGATTGTTGTAGAAGCATATGTCTTGAAAAAGACACCCTTAGCATTAGTTCTCTTTCTCTCTCTCTCTCTCTCTCAATATATATTGAGGAAGGAAAAGAAGGGGAAATCATGGTGACCTATGCCTCTCTCACATTTCATTGCTCCCTATTCTGCTCAAAGATTGTTTGAACAAGTGTTCAACAGCCTGAATTAGATAATTCCCTCAATTATGAATAAAAGGAAAAGAGGGCCAGTGAATGCACTGCTCAAAATGAGGACATAGGCTTGCCAGAAATATGAATATATTGTAATTTATGGGAAGAAATAAAAAGGTAACGGGCAAAATGCCAATGCATGTCCATTTCAGACAGAGGGTTTTTCCCACTTCTTCCTCAACATAATTTCTCCCAGCAGGAGGGAGGAGACATGGCCCCAGCAGAATTCTTTCTCCCATGAGTGGATACAGAACAAAGGACCATGTTTCTCTAGGTATTTTTCTGATTAAAGGGGAGGGGACAGGAGGAAGAGAGGAGAGGAAAAAAAAAGAAGAAAGGAGAAAGGAAAGAGAGGGGAGGGAAGGGAAAGAAAAGGGGAAAGGGAAAGGAGGAGAGGAGGGAAGGGAAGGGAAGGAGGAGAAAAGGGAAGGAGAAGAGGAGAAAAGAGGAAAGGGAAGGAGGAAAGGAGGAAAGGGAAGGAAAGGAAAGGAAGAAAGGAAAGGAAAGGAAAGTTCAGCCTATTTAAATTGAATACAATTATACCAATGCTGACTTTTCATGCCTACTTGTTACTTTCCAGATTAAAGAAGAGGCATCTGTGCCAGCTTCAGCCCTTTTGTACCTGTCTAGTACTATGTATGCATTGTAACTGAAGGGCGGAACTTGTATCACAAAGTTAAGATGCTTAGTTCATCATTTGGATGAAATTATCAGTTCTATGGATGTCTCTGCTTGACACTGTCCCAAATACTCAGCTTCGTAGACTCAGAAGTCAAGGAAAAAAAACTGTGAAAGGGTGTTTCAGAGGTGATAATTTTAAACAGCAGAGTGTTTGAAAGCATCCTCTCTTTCCCTCCCATCTTCTTTGACACACAAATAAATCAAATCTTTAGAATAGCCTTTGGGTCAGAAAGCATAACAATAAAATACATGAAGCGGTAATTATTAATAAAAAATTTAAAAGTGCAATGAAGTTACATAAATGTGTTATTATACTAATTATAATACAGACAGCAGTGGCAAACCATAGGTAGGACAGATACAGAAAATGATAGCAACAAAATTGGCCAACCTGGAAATATATGTCCTAGTCAGATAGAAGCAGTAACAGACAGATTGTGTTCTCCATCAGTTATCCTTTAAAATGGGATAAATATATATCTTCTTTGATTCCCCACAGAGAGAGAGAGAGAGCGGCAAAGAAGCTTATGGCTGAAAGATACCACAGAGCCATCTTCACATGGACAAAGCACTGCTGAGAAGAGATATTTTTATACCATTCCACCGAACCGAAGAGGATGATGCATCCAACCTGTTTGACGGAAAGGCCTTACAAAATTTCAGAATTAGAATGGAAGAGAGATAAGATGAAAGCATGTAGCCATTGGAGATTAATCCATAATTTGTAGGATTGAATACTGTAGTAGGCTTAAACTGCTTTGAATATCAATATCCCAGACACACTATTTAAGATTCCTAGCATTTTCAATTCCTAATGGAGAGATATTTTGCAATGTGTATGCAGATTCTCAGTCCTTTGGGTCAGAGTTGTCCCAAAGCTTCTTTTTCGCCCAAAAGGCAATTGGACTTCCTGTTTTTCCTTTGAAAACATTTCACTTCTCATCCAAGAAGCTTCTTCAGTTCTAACACATTCAGTTAGAACTGAAGAAGTTCTTGGATGAAAAGTGAAATGTTTTTAAAGAAAAAAAAAGAAAGTCCAATTGCCTTTTGGGAAAAGAAAGTACCTTTGGGACTCTAAATATTGGAGTTTGCTGTTAGCTTTTGTTAGCCAGGTTGATTTAAAATAGCTTCTGAGAAATCAGACCCACAAGGGGAAAAAAAAGCAAAAATTAAAGAGATAGAAACAGATGCAGGCACTCATAAAAACCAAATCAGCCTGTAATCATGAAACAGTTTTGTGACTGAAACTTGGAACTGTGAGTATTGCTGTTATAGACTTGGACTCAAAATTTCTCATAATAAAAGCCACATACTTGTATGCAAGGCACCCAGTGACAAAATGTACACCATCATGTTCTCGCTTACATGCCATCATTTTTCTGTTATCAAGAAAAGATAAGATATTTATTTTTATTATTTTTATTTATTTATTTGTCAAAAGCTTACAATATAACAGAAACAAGAATAAACATAAGTTTAAATACAAGAAATAGGAACTAATAATTGGGCACAATAGGACAGGGACGGTAGGCATGATTGTGTGCTTTGCACGCCCATATTTAGGCCTAAAAGTGGGACAAAGGCTGAAAAGCATGTTGTCAATGTGTACCTTTGCATAACATGTTTGCAGTATCTCATGACTGTCTGGATATTTTAAAAAATCCCCTCATCCCAGGGGTGGGATTCAAAATTTTTAAAAATCCGGTTCTGTGGGCGTGGCTTAGGTGGTGGGTGTGGCTTGGTGGTCATTTGACTGGGTGGACATGGCTTGGTTGTCATGATATTGGCTGGGTGTGATCAACTCTATATCACTCACATCGAGGCACACATCTCCTCCCCTGGCCTCTCATGACTGTGCGGATGCTGCAACAGTTGCAAGTGTGAAAAATGGTCATCAGTCACTTTTTTCAGTGCCATTGTAACTTTGAATGGTCACTCCACACAAGCAAAGTACCAGCAAAGGAGGGCAAAAAAACTCCAGAGACTTTCCTGAGACAGGAAGTGTAGTTCTGCCAAGAATGTAATAAGAATTAACAAAGAGGCAGTTTCTGTAAGCAACACCAGAATGTTTCCTTCCTGCCTTCCTTACAGGATTAGGCCAGTAATTTCTTCTAACAACCGGTTCTCCGAACTGTTTAGAATGTTAACAACCGGTTCTAGCAAATAGGTACGAAATCACTTATTTTACATAATTATCTTGTTTGCACTCCACTCCACTTCCTGGTTTGATTCTTTTCCACTCAATTATATGGCTTTCAAGAAGATAGCAACATATTTTCCCTATCAGTTTTCCCTATCATGTTTTTATTGCCAATGTCACTTGAAGAAGGTGGAAAATTCTAGATTTAATACAGGGTTTTGTGTGTGGTGGAATTTCAATAATTCTTTCCCCTAACATTGTTATTTCTGAATCCTACCATGTGCATCACAAAATGTTCTTCAGTCATTTCTATAGCAAGCATTGCCCTCGTTATTATATATCAGTCCAAGCAAGACCATGAAAAGACTACAGCAAATGGAGTTATTTGGCAGGTTACCAATAGGGCTTATGCAGGGGTGTGTTTCAACAATATTAAAATGCAACAGGGATATCCAAGTTACAAACTTTTTAACTTGTGTTGCACGTACATAAAAAGTATGGGACTTTGATTATCCTAACTGAAAGCCAAATTTGGTTCTCGGTTCTGCTTCAGTTTACTTTTCCAATAAGCAACTAAGTTTGGAAGATCATTTAAAAGCAGTTTATTAGAGTACCCTGATAAAATGGGATCTCTCTATGAAAAAGGAAGAGTGAACCTTGAGTCCCATGTTTCCCTTCTTTTTATTATTAACACAACAAAGAAAATGCACAAGGAAAGTTGATTGGACAGAATAGAAGTAACTTCTCCTTTGCGTAGGAAATCAATTACACATAGTCAAATATGTTACATATTTGTATCTCATAATATTACACATGTTTATTAAAATAAGGTCTGACATCAGAAGGGGCATAATTGTAAGGAAATTGTGTTCAGAGTCCACAAAAGAAATAAGCCAGACCACAAGTTGTACTAATAAACTTTTTTTATCTGGAGGTAGTCTCCACTTGTTTATCAATTTAGGAATGTTAAAAGCTAATAAATCTAAATTTAAAGGAGAAAAAATAAATCAAATTAAAATACAAGGTAATTATGTTAACAAATAACAAAACCCATGTTATCCGACTGCACTCATAAGATTGTCCCTCATTTCCTAGACATGAACTGTTTCAACGGAGGCTGCTATAGGGCAGAGGAAGCCAAAACAACTAGACACAAATATTTTTCCGAATGCCTCATTTTGCTAAACACCTAACTCCCACATCTCTGTTTTATGCCTAAAAATATTTACCCATGTAATAGGGCTGGGTTACTATTATCATTTTCATCTTTCCTATTACCTTCTTTTATTGGTATCTTATGATTATATCACTTTTTTGTTTGTTGTTTGCATGTACACTGAGAGCTTCTGCACCGGAAACAAATTCTATTCTACTCTAACTGCACTCATCAATTTGATGCTGTTAACTCCCATTTGGATATGTTGAGGAAGTGAATAAAAATGCAAATGAACATAAAAATGATTGTGGAATTCTCTGTGAATAAAATAATATTATGAAATGAAAAGAGATGGTTACACAAAGGGTAGTCAGGGTTCATAGTCCTTAGGGATTGTGTGATTTTTTTTAAAACTCAAGACCCATCAACAAGATCAAAATGCAAATTAGAACTGGGAACAGTGAGATCCACAAAATGGCGGTTCTAGAAGCAAAGTTCATTATAGAATGTATATATCCCATAACCTTGCATGTACAACTGTAGATTTTCTTAAATATTATAGAGAAATTTAATACAAAATTTTAAACAAGACGGTAGGTGACATAAAGATTTAATGGATAGTCATAGTTTATAGGTGGAAAATAAGAGCCTTGGTGGTGCAGGCTGTTAATCATCTAGCACTTAGCTCAATTGCCTCCAATTAGTGCAGGTTCAAATCCCACCAGGCTCAAGGTTGACTCAGCCTTCCATCCTCTCGGGGTAGGTAAATTGAGGACTCAAGATTGTTGGGGGCAATAACCTGACTTTGTAAAAAATGCCGCTTGGGGGTGTGGGGGTGTGGGGGTGAGTGGGGGTGGGGGGCAAAAAGCCCTAGTAATAAGCAGGCATATACAATGGAATGAAGGCTATTGCCGAGCACTTAGCATGGTGCTCTAAAGACTGTAAGCCGCCCTGAGTCTCTGGAGAAGGGCGGCATATAAATGTAAATGAAAATAAAAAATAAATAAAAAAATATAAGTGCTGAACGGTTAGTATACAAACAAGGATTGCACAAAGTTTTGTTAGCCCTATAAATAAAACAAAAATAGTAACAACAACAACAACAACAGAATAACACCAGGTTATAAACTTTGAAAATCTATAATACAGTATATCACTCAGAGATTAATCAACAATTATGGCCAAGTGCCTTTTACTCATTCTTCATTTATTGTTTCTGTTGTCCCATTTGTATAGTCAGAGCTTATATTTCATTGGAATAGTAAGGTTTTAATAGTCCTGTATTTGTGTCATTAAGTAGTTCACTATAATATTCTAAACACTGAATTACAAACAAATGTATTGTGTTAAATGTATGTTCTGCATTCTATTGGTTGATTTAGTATTTGATACTCATTATGGGAATCAAATGTATAATTCTGAAAGAGTATTAGTTAAGTTTTATACATGTATGTATGTATATATATATATATATATATATGGATCTTTGGTTCTTCGGGTTTTCTCCCGCGTAGAATTGGAAATATCTAGGCGACGTTTCGATGAAGTCTCATTCATCATCTTCAGGCTTGTGTCTTCGGCCTTGTGCTTCTCTGAGAAGCACAAGGCCGAAGACACAAGCCTGAAGATGATGAATGAGACTTCATCGAAATGTCGCCTAGATTTTTCCAATTCTACGCGGGAGAAAACCCGAAGAACCAAAGATCCACATCAAATACCCGCGAAAATCTCCGAAAACATATATATATATATATATATGTGTGTGTGTGTGTGTGTGTGTGTGTGTGTGTGTGTGTGTGTGTGTGTGTAAAACAATTCACCTAGTTTACTGTGAAACATTGTTTTACAATGTTGTATTGGTACAGTTCAGAGGTGGTATTTAGCAGGTTCTGACCAGTTCTGAAGAACTGGTAGAGGAAATTTTGATAGTTCGGAGAACCGGCAAATACCTCTGACTGGCACCGCCAGACTGACTGGAGCTAGAAAGCAGGTTAGTGGGGCGTAGAGGGAATGGAATTTTACAGTAACCTTACCCCAAGGAAGGGGAAGTGCCTTTCCATTAGCCTATTTCAGTGATGTGGAGAGCGCGGATCTGCTGCTTGGATAACAGTTAATCCTCCAAATTAAATTACCCAGGCCTCGTGCTCTGGAGAGGACACTCCAGATTTGCATACAGCATTGAAACAACATGGGAAGTGGCAGTTACCGGTTTCATAGCATAATACCATAGTCTCTTGAGACTGAAGGATGCCAATCCATCCAATTCAATTCCCCCAGGAGTAAGGAGGGAATGGAGATTTTATAGTATCCTTCTGGAGTGGAGTAGGAATGGAGATTTTACAGTATTCTTCCCCTCGCCCACCAAGTCACGGCCACGCCACCAAGTCACGGCCACGCCCACCAAGTCACGGCCACAGAACCGGTAGTAATTTTTTTTTAATCCTGCCACTTATACATTTAAGCAATTCTTCTTTCAACTGTGTCTTTGAAATCACATGTCATGTCTTGTGTGCTCTAAATAGTTTTTTTTTTTTTGGGGGGGGGTGCTCTCTGAGCTTGATTGCTTTCTTGCAACCAATTTGGGTAACGAAATTTTGTAAGAAAACAACCAGGCTCAGAAAGCATCAAGGACCCCTCATTTCAACCCTACAAATATTCTCCTTTATCTTTCAATCACTTTGTAATTACCTTTTTCATCCCCTTCTGGGATCAGTATTCGCCTGTTATTTTTTATTTTTTTCATCAACAATTGTTATATCTTATTGGTACAGGGATCTAAGTCCTTGAGGAACTTGAAAAGTCCCTCCACTGTTACTTTCCTCTCTTCACAATATGCTCTAGTGCCAAATAATTTAGCATATTGAAGAGCTCAGCTGAGAAAATGATCGCTGGCAAAGAATCTGCTCTCAAAGAATAAGATGAGCACATTAGTGATAATTTGAAGAGCAACTGCTAACATAAAGTTGAATCATTATCAATTATTTTCCTCCATTTTTTTTCTGTTGTGCATAGTTTGCAAAAGTACACCAAGTTTAGAAGTTTAAAGTACAGAACAAACCAGGTATTACAATGCTCATTTTGTTCCATAGTTCACCATCTGACAAAGACAGAAATTATTTCAAATGTACTCAGTAAGAATAAGTTATCAGATACGACCACACTTTTAACATCATGTACTCTTGTTCATTTATCTTTGCTACTTCCCTAAAAGCAAGAACAAATGAATAAAAAGGGAATGGTGTTTGAGTAAATGCACATAGAGCCAGCTATAAATTGTCTACATTACTAGCGGTAATAAATTTACTTGTAGTTGAAGTATTTATGAAGGTTTTTTTCCTCTTTGAGAATTAAAGTTGCTTTATATAGATGATTCCCATATTTTTAATCCCTATAGTAAAACCCTATATCTGTGATGGCGAAACTATGGCATGTGTGCCGGAAGTGGCACACAGAGCCACTTCTGCCAGCATGTGAGAGGTTGCCCGGAAGAGCCCCACTGCACATATGTGTGCCCCCTACCAGCCAGCTAATTGTCAGGTATCTGCCACGTATGCGCAAGGGGAGATGCATGGGTGGGAGATGTGCACGCATGCGCAGAGGCATGCAACGTGCAGGGGGTCATGTGTGCGTGTTTAGGGGAGGTGGAAGTCGCATGTGCATTGCATCATGGGTGCACTTCTGGCATGCAATGTGTAAAAGGTTAGCCATCACTGCCCTAAAATAGTGGGATTAAATTCACATAGAGAATTCTTGATCATGTGGAATAAACATTGTTTTTTTCTCAGTTCAATTCTAATATTTTAACTTACAATACATTCAGTGTCCAATATTCACTTGTATCACACTATAGTATAGTATAGTGTAACATAGTGTAGCGTAGCATAGCATAGCATAGCGTAGTATCTATGGTATTTCTCCTTGTAGGAAAAGTTTAACATGGCAAATTTAGGATTGCAGATTTTTAGGTTTTAGCATTGTATCTTAATAGCAATAGCATTTACACTTATATACTGCTTTACAGTGCTTTACAACTCTCTCTAAGCGGTTTATAGAGTCAGCATATTGTCCCCAACAATCTGGGTCCTCAGAAGGATGGAAGGATGAGTCAACCTTGAGCCTGGTGACATTTGAAGTGCCAAATTTCAGGCAGCGGACAGTTAACAGAAGTAGACTACAGTATTGCATTCTAACCACTGTGCCATCAGAGCTTAATGGAATTTTTGTGATATGCAGTCGCCCTGCTTAGGTATCAAGTTGAACATTTGGAGAACTTCAACTTAGATAGAAAATGGGACTGGAATATGCAGCTCCCAAAACGAGGAAGTGCAGGAAAAAGTGATGTTTATTCTAAATAGGTAAATTTAATATTAAAAAAAAAAAGTTTGAATCAGATCCTGTGCATGATGGTGTTTACTGTGGCACCTAGATCACACAGATTTATTTTCATTCCAGCCACCATGGCTATTCTCCCCTTTAGATTTTCATCAAGCTGAGAAAATTGAGCAGAGAAAGGGATAATAGGAAATCCTCAGTCATCTATGCTGTCTGTGCTCTCCAAGCATTCATTTGGACACTTGTATATGTTACTGCTCATCTTCAGATATTTTGTGTCTGTGAACAGCAACGTCTCCCGTAATCTGTTCCCCCACAATGATCTTTGCCTAACCAAATATCACATTTTCACATTGTGCTTGGATAGGGTCCTTGTTTCTAAACAGTTTTAAACAGCATACATCTGTTCTTAGAATAAACCCTTCTGGAATATTAATGTTTGGGGAAATGGAACTGTGCTATAGAGAAAAATTATTTCATCACAATAAAGTTCTACTATTAGTCCATTTATACATAGTTGATGTCAATCTGATCAGAGAATAATCTACCATCACCAGAATCAGAACAAGTCAATCATAAATAATATTCTGAGACCAACTGTTATTCCTTGCTTATTTGGTACTAATAAATATAAAAGACATGGAAACAACTCAGATTCATTTCTAAATGTTCTTTATAACTCTTTATAGCTAAATGTTCTTTATATCATCTCTCTCTCTCTCTCCCATCTATCTATTAAGTGTTGTATGTTATGATTCTTGATTCTTAACAAATGTATCTTTTCTTTATGTATACTGAGAGTATTTACACCAAGACAAATTCCTTGTGTGTCCAATCACACCTATTCTATTCTATTCTATTCTATTCTATTCTATTCTATTCTATTCTATTCTATTCTATTCTATTCTATTCTATTCTAGCTAACTAACTAGCTATTGTAGAAAGTTAGCATCCACCCCTTCTAGAAGTACACCCGTTCTAGAAGAATGAAATATTTTGGGAAATATTAAAAAGGCAGAATATTATATTTTCCTAAAGGAGAAATGTGCTCTTGGAGAGAAGCCCCACTTTTGTTAATAGGGCCAGCAGGACTGGGCCAGCCTTTCTACAAGACAAAAGACCTTCAGCCTCAGGGTAATGGGATAGCCCTCACTCAAGATGCAAACAGGGAAAAGCCACTAAGACACAATAGGAATTGCCCAACATCCTTTTAGAACTCAAGCCTCTTCATTGCATCACCCAGCAAGCTTCAACCAAGCTTGACTCAGAAAACCTACAAGGTTAGCTATGACCTCTATAGCAGCCAATAGCTTGCCCAGGAAGCTCAAGTTCAAAGCCCAAGAGAGGGTATAAATAACCCTCTGTCTCTGCTCCATGTGGTCAGCTGCACCAGGACCATGTGCTTGATGGTTCTTCTGCTTCACCATCTTTCCAACCAGCCTCCATGTTTCCAGTGTCCTTCTCCCCACTTGGAATGAACAAGATGGACATTTCTTCCAATACTATCCTCTCTATCTAGTTCCTCTCTATCTGCATAAACTTCCACTAGAGTTAATTTCTGAGGGTTCTGGCATATATATATATATATATATATATATATATATAGTCTGTGAAATTGCTCGCCTCTTGTCTACCACCATAACATTATTAACTTCTTGATAATGAAACTAGGAATACAAAAGGGCAGCTAGCAAGGCAGGATTTGGGTCACACCCAAGCAGGCAGGCCATTGTGGAAGAAACTCAACTAGCTTAGATTTGCAGATATTAGCACATTGATACTTTCTTTTCAACCTGCAGGAGTGCTGCTTAAAAAAAAAAGGGTAGGCAGCAAATCTGTTCCATTCAAAAGGTTTTTCCACATTTTAGCCATTTTTGTACTTCAGATTGCATTTCTTGTAGAAGCCCCGAATGAAGGGGGGAAAGTATCTCTTGTTTCCACTCTTTCTGTTGCTTAGCAATACCCACATAATGAACTCAGATAGTTTGACATGAATGTTGATTCCCATAGAGTGTAGCCATGTGAATGACAGACAGCAAAATATAATGGTGAGGATATAATCTCTCCCACTATGTATAAAACATATAATACAAATGAACGCTTACATGCTAAGCTTGTAGATCTCATTTGAAGTAGTCCTACACAATGTATTATAGAATGAATAAAGTGCCTCTTTTGAATTGCTGAGGCAGTAACAAACTTGACAAGGTTTGATCTAGCTTACTGTCTTTCAAACATGACAACTTTTAAGATGTGCGGACTTCAGTTCCCAGAATTTTCCAGCCAGCATGCTGGCTGGAAATTTTAGGACATGAAGTCCACACATCTTACAGTTAGCTGCCAAGTCTGAAAAATATTGATCTAGCTGCTTCAAGGGTTTTCCCAGGTTGTTTGCTTATGCAAATGCTGAAGGTTTTCAATGGATTCATGAGTACCAACAGACTCAACAAGCTTCAAACGAGATTTTGGTTCTAAGTTTTCTTCCAAGCTTAATGTTGCCTCAGGACAGAGTATGAAAATACATTATCTTAGAAAACAATATTCCTGCCCTGGGTTTAATGGTTTTCTTTATTTCCCCTCTTCACCAACCCAACTCTGTATTTTTTTTTCCAAAGAGGATATTAAACAATTGACTTTTATGAATTGTTTTAAATTGAAGATGGAGAGCAATTAATTTTCCATGGCATAATGTCAAGCACTTCCTCATCCCTCATCAGACCAAACTTGTCAGGAAAAGCTTATGCTATGTATCAACAATTGCTAAATTAATTAGAGTCTCTTAATTAGCACTATCTAATCATCTGCTGTCTGTAGATAAGAATGAAAAAGAAAACATACAAATGAATTTTACCTCTACATTGATATCTTTATGTAAAATTTATTATTGATCTAAATAGAGACAATCTTAACACAACAAAACTCTTGCTGGCTTTGAGCAAAGGTATATCTGATGCAGATACTTTACTTCTCATAGTGATACTTCAAAAGCTTAAAAAGTGGAAGATCGTGTTCCATGTTTCCCAACAGCTATTACTCAAAGACAAATTATTTCTTAATCTGGATTTTTCATAATCAAAGCAAAGGCTGTAATGCCAAGGAAACGAAAAGACAAAGGTATTTTTCTTATATTCCATAAATCATTGTGCATGTGGGGATAGTTACCCTGGAGATAAAATTTGGTGCAAACTTTCTGAGTTTCTGAGGAAGATTTATGGGAAGAGCAAAAGTCTGGGAGGAGGAAAAGGAGGAGGAGGAGGAGGAGGAGGAGGGGAAGGAAGGAGAAGAAGAAGAAGAAGAAGAAGAAGAAGAAGAAGAAGAAGAAGAAGAAGAAGAAGAAGAAGAAGAAGAAGAAGAAGAAGAAGAAGAAGAAGAAGAAGAAGAAGAAGAAGAAGAAGAATATCAGGGACAAATGTGTGCAATTCTTGAGGAACAATGAAGCAGAAATTGGCCTTGAAGATTAGAAAAGATGTGGAAACCATCAAGCCAGGTATGTGTGAAGGAATAGGAGCAGGGTGAGGGAAGCAGAGAAGTAGTAAGTAAGAGAGAGAGAGACATAATGATAATACTATAGAGGGGTAGCAGGAAGAAAGAAGAGGAGATGACAGGAGAAGACAAAAGGAAGGGCTATTGATACCGTAAATAACCAAGAAGTAAAAGGGAGATAGCTTGAAGGTTTTTTCCACTGCAGCAATCTGTCCAGCAAGAAGAACAAAGAAAGAGAGAGAAGCTGAGGTTGCAAGGACTATTATTGGGAGAGGGCAGGTGGTTTTTTTTTTGCTAATTTGTGCATATGTGTGTGTGTGTGTGTTTCCTAGGACTATCTGCAGGACATAGAAATATTCATTGATGCTATTTAAAAATATTCTTCTATTCATATGGTTTTATTTGTACACTGTAGCTATTGTTTCTCCAGTGGAGCTGTTCTTGTTCACTGGTATTTCTATGTTCACTGATCAAGACATTTTGACTTGACTTTGCAAAGGAGAAGGGAAGAAAGTTGTCCCATATAGCCTCCACTACTAGTTGTCGTGTTTTGGACTGGATTATATATATAAAAAAAAGATGGAACAACTGGACTTAGGAGAAGTCACAATTACTGTGTAAAAATTGCTGAGGGGAAAAAAAAAACCCTACACAACTGGAAGAAAAATAGAGAAGGGGAAAACATATTCACCTTATGAAGAATGTTATTTGTGTAGTTGCTATGTTAACATTTTTATCTCAGAATGAATAACCCATGGATAGGCATGGTTGAAAAGAATGCATCATTTATCAGTTATTTGTTCATTTTTAGCTCATTTTTTATTTATGAACTTGTTTTTAATTGCAGAGAAACAGAATGAGCTCTTCCTACCCATTTCCTACTTACTCATTTCAGTGGATAAATTATTCTATTCAGTGAAAGACAAAACAGATGGGATATGTATGCATGCAACAGAAAGGCTAAAGTCAAGCTTATCTTCAACCTTCATTTCATAACCCAGTTATACCAGCTGGATTAATATAAATAAAAGAAAAAAAGTATTTGTAAGTGGGCAGATAAGATTAATAAATTCCAAATAACGTGTTTACTTTTAATGGTAATTTTTAATCAGCTTTCTGTCTTAATAAATATGTTCTTGATTATTAACCACTGAGTACTTTTTAATGCTTTTAGCATGATTCACTTACTTTTTTAAAAATGAATTTCCCTTCAAAATAATTATACTTAAATTTATCCTACCTTATTCATCTCAGTAAAAATAGAAACTGCATTTGCAAATACTTATTTATCATTGATAGAATTCATTGAGAAACGTTGGTTATGCTAGATCAGACTGTGAATCTAGGACAGTGTTCAACCTGCAGCTTAAGACATGTGGCCCTCTACTCCCAGAATTGTTGATTGCAGAATTCTGGGAGTTTAAATCCACACAACCTAAAATTGCCAAGTTTAAAAAAAAAAACATGACATAGGTAAACACTTTTTACTGTCACTTATAGTGGATGCTCTTGCAACTTCTAAGATACGGGAATTCTATCCATCTTCTTCTAAATGATGCTTTAAAAAAACTGACAACATAAACTCTTTGATATATTTTGGGTATATATTAATTATACCCAAATCATTTTGCAATATTCCAGAAGATAAAAAGAAACATGAATAATAACTTTGATTTCTTACTCATGTCGAAGAGTGAGTCATCCTAGATTAGAAGTGAAATATCAGCATTGTTGTTGTGTGTGTTCTTTTTAAATCCGATTAATCTGAGAGACAAGGCATTTCTTTTTCTATTTCAGTGCTTTGTGTATTTGGTAATAACCAGGGATGGGCTTCAAAAACTTAACAACAGGTTCTCTGCCCAGTTGCTGAGTGGATGTACCATGGTGGGCATGGCCTAGTCAGCCTCCTGCACCGCAGCAGGGGAG
Organism: Bungarus multicinctus; assembly: GCA_023653725.1. Classification (NCBI taxonomy): domain Eukaryota; kingdom Metazoa; phylum Chordata; class Lepidosauria; order Squamata; family Elapidae; genus Bungarus; species Bungarus multicinctus. Next base: position 39,590,347 of record CM042851.1, on the reverse strand, counting down.
GATTGCCCTCCCCGGGTTCTGGAGGCTTTTCAGGAGGGTGAAAATGGCCTTCCTGGGATCTGGAGGCTCTCTGGAAGCCAGAAACGGGCCCATTTCTGGCCTTCACAAACTTCCAGGAGGTTGTTTTTTGCTCTCCCCAAACCTCCGCATGTACCCTGCACTTACCTGCATCCAAAACGGGCCATGACCCTGAGGGTGCGGGCCTTCTCTGTGGGGGGATCCTCCCTCTGGAACGAATTACCCCCAGAGATGAGGACCATCCCTGACCTACTGATCTTCTGGCGCGCGCTGAAGACCCACCTATTCCACCAAGCCGGTCTGGCCTAGAGTTATTGGTAGGGTTTTAATTGTTTTTAATTTGGTTTTAACTCTCTTAATTTTTAACGTTACAGTTTGTTTTATCCTCAGCCACTTATTTAATCTTTTTAATTGTATTTTAAATATTGTATTGAATTGTTTTTATTGGGCTGTAAACTGCCCCGAGTCCCGCTGGGAGATGGGAGCGGTATATAAAATTTGCAATAAATAAATAAAAATAAATAAATGTGGAGAGGGGTGAGTCAAGGTGGGTGGGGCCAGCCAGGATGGGATTTGGGTGATCTCAGAACTGAGCAGAATCTTAGCTAGAGGATTTCCTGAATCCCTGCAAGCCTCCAGCAGCCCACCCCTGCTAATAACTCTTCACAACAGATATATTTTGTGTGTGTGTGTGTGTATGTAAGTATGTATGTATGTATTATTCAGTCTGGGATGCCTGGTATATATGGTTTGACAATAGAAAGAAAAGTAATACTGTAATTAATTAAAGAATATGAAACTATATTTACTGTGTAAAATTAATAGAAAATGTATTACGTAACAAGTGATATAGGTAAGAAGAAAGAAATAGAGAATCAATAGAAAAATTAATATGTAATAATTGTAATGCAATAGAAAATTAAGTAGAGGAATATGGTTAAGAAATGTTAATGATTGTTGGAAAAACTGAATAAAGTTTTTTTTTTAAGAGTTAAAGAGTTGCATATTGTAAAACAGAAATGTTTATATAACCAGTATATTGCTGTTGCAAAACTGAAACTGTAGTATAGAACAAAGAAAAATGTACAATAAAAAACATTAAAAAATAAAAATTAAAAAAAATATATTCTCCCCATCATATTGTCTTTCTCACCTATTGTTCTATTATTTAAGCATTAAGATATATAGATTGTTTTAATAAGGGATAAACAAATTTTGAGGGAAAATATTATTAATGAGTACTACTCATTACCTAAGATATCCAAGATAAAGGTATATATCTACAGACAAATATCTACAGCCACACACAAATACACACAGAGAGACACAAGCACATAAAATAATGTACTAGAAAAAGCTGTCTTTTTAGACAATGATACATCAGTTCTTAATGCAGAAGATAGTTGCCCAAAGGTGCTTTTCTAAGAGGCAACTGAACTTTCTCATTTTTTTTGAAGATGTTTTGCTTTTCAACCAAAAAGCTTCTTCAGTTCAGACTAAGAACTGACCCAGAGCTGAAGAAGCTTTTCTGATGAGAATCTAAACATTTTCAAGGAAAAACAAAGAAAACCCATTTCCCAAAATCACCTTTGGGACAACCATGACCTGAATGACTGAGATTCTCAATAAACAGAAGATAGTTGGCTTGAGATATATTTGAAAAGAATACACTGTGTTTACCAGCAAATATTCTGTTATTCAGTTCTACACTGAGAGTCAAACAATATCTGCTATTCTTCTTACTGCTGAACTGTATTGTTCAAATGCGGCTGACAATATTCTGTAATGTTGCCATCCACTCATCAAATGAAGAATGGAATAGAATTCTTTACTGGCCAAGTGTGCTTGGACGCACAAGGAATTTGTCTTGGTGCAAATACTCTCAGTATATATAAAAGTATATATAAAAGTATATACTCAGTATATATAAAAGAAAAGATACATTTGACAAGAATCATAAGCTACAACATTTAATGATAGTTATAGGGTACAATAAGCAATCAAATCGTAATGTGTCTGGAAAATAAAGCCATTGAATAGCAAAAAAAAAATAAAAATAAAATTGAAGCAGTTAAATGCTATATAAAGCAAAATATTATTAAATAAGTTAGAACAATACCCATATTTTTCTTCAGTAGTTGGCAAAGTAGTTTTCATTACAGTTGCCAATTAAATTATTCACAACCCAATGACACAGACAGGTACTCAAAAGGGAGAAGGCATACTTATGAAGCTAATATTTATTAAATAAACAGTGCAAAGAATGAAAGCATGATCCAGACAGTAAATTTACCACAGTAGAAGGGAAAGTACTACAGTCCTGATGTTACATATGTCCAAATTATCAACCTGTTCAAATTACTGCTCCATTTTTTTTTCATATGACAGAATTACAACTATTATATTGGCTATTATGATAGTGCTTCAGTCAAGGGTGGGATTCTACTGGTTCTTTCTGGCTCTGTAGAACTGGTAGCTCTGAAAACCGGTTCTATGTCTGCTGCTGTTTTGGCTCACCCACCCACCTTGGTTCTTACCTGACCTTTATTTCCTGCTTTGCATGGCGCAGCTGCGGTTGAAAAATCAGGAAAAAAGTGCTTTTCAATCAATGTGCACCCACACGCAGTGCTGCACAGCTGTCCAGGCAGCAAATCGTAAATCACTGAACTGATAGTTACACCAGTCGGATCCCACCCCTGGCTTCAGTAGATTTGCTACTGATTCTGTAGTCTATTTATCCTCCTCCTTGCCCCCAAAATGATATTGATTTCAATTATATCAAACTCTTGTGAAAGCCAAGATAAAGAATAAAAATCAACCCTTATGCTTCTTTGACCATATTCCCAGCTAATACAAATTATCTGCCCCATTTTAAAGTCAAGAAGACTTTAAAAAGTACTTTCAGGAAAACACATCATTGCATTTAGAATCCAAATTGTGTACAGATAGTCCTCGACTTACAAACACAATTAAACCCAATATTTCTGCTGCTAAGCGAGACATTTGTTAAGTAAATTTTGCCCCATTTTATGACCTTTCTTGTCACAGATGTTAAGTGAATCATTGCACCTGTTAAGTTAGTGACACAAGTGAATCTGGCTTCCCCATTGACTTTGCTTGTCACAAGGTCACATGGCCCAGGACATAGCAACCATCATAAATATGAGTCCATTGCCAAGCATTCGAATTTTAATCATGTGACCCTGGGGGGGTGCTGCAATGGTTGTAAGTGTGAAGAACAGTCTTAACTGACTTTTTCCATGTCATCATAACTTTTAACAGTCACAAAATAAACTGTGGTTAAGTCAAGAATAACTGTAGTTTTAATTGAGAAAATGGATTCATATTTATAATAGATTATGATCATAGGAGCCTCGGTGGCACAGTGGTTAGAGTGCAGTACTGCAAGCTTCTCCTCTTGCAGTTTGGCAGATCAAATCCCACCAGGCTCAAAGTTGACTCAGCATTCCATCCTTCTAAGGTGGGTAAAATGAGGACCCAGATTGTTGGAGGCAATATGCTGACTCTGTAAACCGCTTAGAGAGGGCTGTCAAAGCACTGTGAAGCAGTATTTAAGTCTAAGTGCTATTGCTATTTATTTATTGAAATACATATATTCATCCTTCTTCTTCATCTATTGAATGTTCCTAATTTGTCCATTTAATGTCGCTACTTTTTTTTAAAAAAAAAAAAACAGTATAAGTTTAAAATATCTACCACAACATTAAATCATTCCTTGAAATCTGTCATGGATTTTTTTTTAAAAAAGTGAAATGGTATCTTCTGAACAAATTATGTTACAGCATGAATGAAGACATTATTCACAGAATTTACTCCCTTGATTCTTGTTTTGCTTTATTTACTATATTTACAAGCCATATTATACATTTTGTGAAACTTACATTAAAATAGATAATCATATTCTAGAAGATTAATAGAAGTACATAAAATGGATCAGACTGTTAAACATTACAAATACTAAAGTACAAATACTTAAAACTAATTCTCTACATCATAAACCTACTTTGTGAATAAAAATTCAGCCATTCTAAACATACTGAGTTACTGAGCTACTAAGTGAATATGTACGTATACTTTATTATGATTGGTGACAAATGAAATATAACAAAAAAGATAAAAAACATAAAACAACATTGAAAGGATAAAAAAGGTTGCAGAGTTTTGCAGTCCCAAAATGAAAAGGGGCATTTTTCGTCTGTAAAGCAATGGCAGCTGAAATAAATCTTGCAAATTTCCTAGAAATATTATTGGTCTGATCCAAAATTATGAGTAAATGAGAACGTGTTCAGAATAGAAGAAAATTCTGCTAGCGAGCAAAATTACAAGGATAGGACAGAATTTGCTGCAGAAAGTATATGGGCTAAAAGCCTCAGATTTTTCCAAGTCACAGAGTGAGGTTCAGTCTATAAAAGGAGTGTAGTTATAAGAGCCAGGGTGGCCTAGTAGCTAGAATGCAGTATTGCAAGTTGTTTCTGCCCACTGCTAGGAGTTCGATCCTGAGTAGCTCAAGGTTGACCCATCCTTCCATCCTTCTGAGTTGGGTAAAATGAGGACCCAAATAGTTGGGGGCAATATGCTGACTCTGTAAATTGCTTAGAGAGGGCTGTAAATCACTACGAAGCTATATGTCTTTTCTCCAGTATTGCAGAGGGCAAGACATTTAGTAGATTAAATAAAAAGATTCTAGGGTGTATTGGGTGGGTAATATTGAAGAAGTAGTATGAAGGGTTTCCTGCCTATGTTCTGCCAGAATGTATTGCCTAATCAGCTATGTCAAATTCAGCGTATATTTCAGATGAAAGAGATTTAGAGAACATGCAGAAAGATACTGTATGTTACAGGGAAAGATGTCTTAACAAATACAGCTAGTCCTGACGTTGTAACTATTCCTTTCATGACCCCTTGAAGTTACGACTGTCAACTAAAAAGATGCTCCTTTGGTCTTTTTAGCTGCCAGCTTAAAAAGGGAGGGAGAAAAAAACAAGGCATTCTTGAAATGCCTAGATAATCAATTCAGCAGCCCAAAGTTGTCGGAGCATAAGAAGGTTATTGGAGAGCATGATGGATGACTCTTGGAGACGGATGTGTCCTATAGGAGAAGTCACATCCAGGGGTTGGGGGAAAGACCAGGGTCAGGGGAGGAATGTATGATGTGATTTAGTATCGGCTGCACCCAGTTACGCACCAACACGGCAATTTCTAATAGACCAATTTACTTTTGCTGAGATGTGGCTAGAGACTTTTGCTTTGAATGAGGTTGGATTTGTTGAAGCCCTGACAACGACACTGAAAAAAGTGACTTATAATCATTTTTTACACTTACAACTGTTGCAGTATCCCCAAGGTCACATGATCAAAATTTGGATGCTTGGCAATTGGTTACATTTATGATGGTCATCGTGTCCCAAAGTCATGTGATCAGCTTTTGACCTCTCCCGACTAGCAAAGTCAATGGGGAAGCCAGACTCATTTAACAACCGTATTACTAGTTTAACAAGGTAGTGATCGACTTAACAAGAAAGGTCATAAAATGAGGCAAAACTCACTGTCTTACTTAGCAAGAGAAACTTTGGGCTCAATTGTAGTCGTAAGTCGAAATGTAAGTATATTTAAAAAATCACAAGTACAAAAATACATTTTTTACAAGTTATGCCTACTGTATATGAGGCATATACTGTTTTCTTCCCAACAAGTTCCAGTACATCACCATTCTCTTCCTATACACCAATTCTCATGAGACCAGATGAAGATCAGGAAGCTCTCCTTGAAGACCTGGATGAGGTTATTTGAAAAATCCCTTCTAACACTTGGGACAGGGAAGCGATAGACAATGAAATTTATGCAAGTGCTATAAGAGACCGCTGGCAAGCCCTGTACTATGAAGCCGACTCCAACTTTGAAAATAGACACTGCCAAAAACTGATAGAAACCCTTAAACTGTGTCATAGTTGGTAGCTCACACAGTTACTACAACAATGGGCTTTCAGTGCCTCCATTCTGCTAGACTCTGTGGGTTTCCAAATTGGGACTTCTGTGTCCACAGGTGATGAACCACAAAAAAGTGTGTCTTCTTTAAACCCAAAGGACTTCCATGTATGCGTGTAGATTAGGAGATGCAAAATTTATCGTTTTCTTGTTTCAATTTATAGATACAGGTATAGAGTGATATATAAATTCAAAAAAAAAAATAATAATGAAGAGGGAAGAGAGGGAAGAAGGGGGAAAGGGGGATAGGAATGGAGACAAATGGGGAGGGAGGGAGAGAGAGAGAGAAAAAGAGAGAGAGAGAGAAGGGGAGAGGGAGAGGAGGAGGGAGAGGAGGGAGAGAGATGACTGTAGATGCTGGAAGAAAAAGCTAAGGGTATATATGATACAGAAAGATTGTACTGTCCTTGCAGTTGTTCATATTATACCAGATGCAAAGTAGAAAACAGACTGGTGAGTTATTTCTTAATACAAAAACGATACTTGGTTGGCATTTTAAAATATGATTAAAAAAATAAACTAGAGTTTGCTCTACTGTGGAGAGCATCTAATGAACTCTCACTATGACTCTGTGTGCATGACAAAGGAGAAAGAGTTAGATTGGATGATTATTTTAAAAATTACAAAGAAACAAAGATCATTCTTGGAATATGGATACATATGGAACAAATGAAAAACCTTAACATACTGAGTAGGTCACAAACATAGCCAATTACTTTACTGTTTCTAATCATGTTTCTTTTAAAAAACAATGATTTGTAGAACCTGCACTGAACTTGAAAAATGTGGGCAAATTACTACTGTAGAATAATAACAGTAAAAACAACAATATGTTTTTATTGCAAAACATTTATATTTCTGCCTGCATAATTCATAGCTATACGTGCAGATCAAGGAGTGGAAAAATGTGTACATGTTTGAGAAAAATAATTTCAGTAATGTATGACTTATTCTATTCCCAGGAGAAGGGAAGAACAGTATCAAATTTCGAGATGGTTTTAAAGGAGCTGTTATATTATTATTTCTTGTTTTTGTCTGTATTTTTTTTCTGTCCTATTTCAAACTTGTTGCCCCACAGGATTTTATAGAACGTTACAACCAGCGATGGAATATCTGACATCCATTTTCTGTCTTCCTCAGGGGCAGAGCTAAAATTCATATGTAATGTTAGAATGGAAATCTTTCCCACTTTCTGGATTACTGAGAAATTATAAAATTGCCAGATTTCTTCATGCAAAACTTTTTTAGGAGAAATTGGAATATAGTTTTCTAAGGAATATTGTTTTCTACCACTTCTGCCTTAATGTGGGGAGATGGTGACATCATATACAATGGTGGGATTCAACTTTTTTTACTACCAGTTCTGTGGGCCAGTTCTCCGAATGACTTAAATTTTCCACTACTGGTTCTCCAGAACTGGTCAGAACCTGCTGAATACCATCTCTGATCGTATAGAATCAATAAGAATGGAAAAATATATTTGCTGAAAAGAAGGAATAGAGGGAATTTTATAGCAGTCTGCAAGGGCTGCTACAAAGATAAAGAGGACTATTTTACAAAGCACTAGAAGGCAAGACAAGAACCACTGGACAGAAACTAATTAAAGAAAGAAGCAATCTAGAACTAAGGATTAATTTCCTAATAGTGAGCACAATCAACTGATGGAATGACTTGCCCCGAGAAATTGTGGGTGCCCAAACTGGAGACTTTTAAGAAGAGACTGGATAGCCATTTGTCTGAAATGGTATAGACTCTCCTGTTCAAGCAGGGAGTTGGACTAGATGACCTCCAAGGTTCCTTCCAACTCTGTTATTCTATGAAACTTCTATGAAACAATTACTAAAGTAGCTTATTTACAGAGCAAACTGAAACTCAGATGTGATTTCACAATATTTTTAGAAAGTGTAGGGCAGGATGGAACCATTACCTTAGAGCATGGGTGCCAAATTCAAGGCCCAGGGGCTGGATTTGGCCTGCGGGGTGCTTAGATCTGGCTCACAAGGCTGGCCTGGAAACTGTGAAGGACTAGCTGTGCATGACCCTCTTGAGTTCTGCTTTTACTGATAGAGGGTTGCAGGAAGCTATTGCAGCTGAAAATGGAGCTTGGGAGCCCATTTTCACTAGCAGAAGGCTTGGGCCACCATCTGTGCCCTGGACATGAGTGATGTTGAGCTAGCCATGCCCACCCCAAGGTCAAACACAACCTTGATGTAGCCCTCAACAAAACTGAATTTGACATCCCTCCCTTAGAGAGGCATAAATGTAAGGTGAATTAAATATCTTTCAAGAAAAAAAGAAAAATAGTTATTTAAACCAGTCCCTTAAAACTGATTTTGTAGCTTGTCTCATAAGGTTCCCATATCATCAAATGATTATCTTTGAATCTGTATCTGTAAATAAGATTGTGGATTGGGGTGGATTATTTGTTCCACTTCTCATGTATTGACTTTAATAAAACACAGTAAAAATGAAATTAAGTTCTAAATTTTTACAAAGCAGATTCATAAATGTCAACCATTTATTGAAGATGAATGTTCCCTCAATCATGAAAAGATTCAGCTTGGTTCTAGTGTAGATATGACCACAAAAGCAGAAGATTGAAACTGATTACAAGCAAAGCGACTTAGCTATTAAATTGAAACCATTGGGGCTTGATATGATGTGCAGTAAGTGATGTGTTCATTGATATTTTTTTTGGCTTAAACACACATACATTTAGAGGATTGGCTGTCCCTTGAACTTGAATAGCTCGGAAAAAAATGTTCATATTAGCAATAGGAATATCATTTAGACTTATATAACACTTCACAATGCTTTACACACACACACACCCCTAAGCATTTTACAGAATCAGCATATTGCCTCCAACAATCTGGGTCTTTTACTGACCTCGGAAGGATGGAAGGCTGAGTTAATCTTGAGTCGATGAGACTCGAACTGCCAAACTCCTGGTAGTTGGCAATCAACAGAAGTAGCCTGCAGTACTGCATTCTAACCACTGCGCCACCATGGCTCTTACAACACATTTAGCTGCCAGCCAACACTAGCTGACTCTGGGTGGCTCCTAATATAAGAGCCCATAAAAATCCAATATAAAAGAGAACAAGATAACAAATTGCATTAGTCTGACAACTAGTACATCTCATAAAGCAGAGATATCATGTGGACATTCAAAAGGATGAGAATAACTGCCTCCACTGCTGCATTCTGGAGTAGGAGAAGAATCTGAATAATTTTCAAGGACAGCCTCATGAGGAACACTTTACTGTAGCCTAGGACTCTTGAAACTTGGTAACTTTAAGACTTGTAGACTTCAACTCCCAGAATTGCCCCAGCCAGCATGACTCACTGAGGAATTCTGGGAGTTGAAGTTCACAAATGTTAAAGTTGCCATGTTTGGAGACCCCTCTGTAGCTGAACCTTGAAGTGACTAGGGTGTGAGTAGCATTCCCAGCTGCAGATGTTTTTTAAAAAAATGCCTGGTGGAAAATACAGCATTATTTGTTTTGGGAGCAGGTATACATAGAAATGTGCTAATTCTAATTATTACAGATGAAAAAAATAGAACACTAAATAGAAAACATATGGAAGTTCTTTAAATAGCTTAGGGTCTTTATGTCACCTATTTTTCAGTGGATTTTCATCAAAAATTCCTAATAACATTCCCATGACTTCAGGTTATTTCCAGATTAGGGTTGTAAAATCTTGACATAAAATGAGAGTATCAGCTTTCATATTTATCTTAACCATGTTAAAAATGAGGTAAAAGGTTCTGGAATTAAAGTGTCATGATTTTGTATGACATATCTTCAAAAACTCCATATGCTTAAATGAGTTGTCTAGCTCATAACTTGTAATCATTCTGTTTTTAAGGCTGAGTACAATTTTCACTCAGCAAAACCACTTTATTATGTGTGACCTTAATACTGAACATTGTATACAATTTATTTTTGTCAGAAAACTGCCACTGAACAAAGATGATTAATTATTCCACCCAAAGACAAGATGTCTTTGGAATCCATCATAACAGTTCTCCTATTGTTGTCGTTGATTATTTGGAATCACGTCATGAAAATACAGTTTCATGTTCCTTTCCAAGAAAAAGATGATTGTCTTCTTTTTTCTGCACAATATATAAAGATGTATGCTATAATGATGTGAAATGCTAAAGAATCATATTCTGTAACTACATAACACCTACATGCAAGTGGGACAAAAAAAATATCTGTAGAAAGCTGGAATGTAAAGACAGAAATGCTATATCTTTGTTTTCTATGTGCTGTCTTTCTCTAAACCAAGTATTGATTCTGTACATTAATCTAAATATGTTTGAACATACAATTTGTCTTTTTCAAATAGTGAGAATGTAAGAATTGGAAGAGACTTTGGAGGTCTTCTAGTCCAGGAGTCTCCAACCTTAAGCAACTTTAAGACTTGTGGACTTCAAATGCCAGAATTCCTCAGCAATCTGAGGAATTCTGGGAGTTGAAGTCCACAAGTCTTAAAGTTGCTAAGATTGGAGACCCCTGTTGTAGTCCAAGAAAAAGAAAAAAAATCTTAATGTAGATGGGGGGGGGAGAAACACCTTATTTATTTACAAATCAATATTCTATGTTTATACCTCAGTTATCATTTAAGAAGCTTAATGGGGAAAGTAATCAACACCAATTCTGCTTCTGCTTCTTCTACTTTTATGATGATAAGAGAAAGTATATGTGCATCTCAAGTGATGGAAGAAGAGGACTAGAAAGATTAGACTTACAATTGATAATTTCAGAGAGAAAAAACGGACAGAGAAGCCGATAGAAATTTTGTCCCTAAGAAAGTCAATCTTGCTTCAATCTTACCGAAGTTATTTTTCACATTGGAATTTCACCAGTTTGGGAACACTCAATTGTCATCTTGCTACTTAAAAAATAATAATAGAAACTGGCTTTTGGGAGATTGAATTTGAATTAAATAGCATAAATGATGAGATGTGTCCAGATGCACTACAAAGTTTTGATATCATATCCCCTCTCAGCCTTTATTTTGTTTTTAAAGAATGTGGTTGATGTTGGAGAGTAGAGAAAGACCACTTTCATGGACTGAAATATTCAATAAAGCAAAGCCCAGTGTATTCACATTACTCAAAATTAGTATCTCAAAATGTATGTGCTTACAGGTCTTATTCTGGACACACAGCATTTAGTATGTATTTAATTGAGATGTTGATTGCACTAAACAATTAGCAATTACAGCAAGGAAGCCAACTCATAAAACAGAAAGGAGCAGATGACATGTGAAGAAGGAAAATGAACTTTAAGGAAAGGGTGAATGCTATTCCTTCCCACTCTCTCTTTTTAAAATAAACAACAGAAGGAGAGGAACTAAGCAGATTGTGGAAGCAGCATAAATGTGGTATGATTGATGGCTTTGGCAGAACATATGTCCTGAATGATTATGCTAAAAATTGCTGAGTCCAGAACAATGTACTTGGTTGCATAATCTACATTTACAAATATTGGTCCTATTCCTATTTTGGATGAGGATGAGGATGAACACAGTAACAACTATAAATGCTAGCTTTCTTTATGTAAGCCCAACTCATTTCTATAAAAAAAATGTATTGATTTTTATCTTGTATTTTTTGCCCCTTAATCAGAATTTCTTTTCGCTTCTCTGGGTGTCTATAAAATACATAATCCAAATGTCAACAAGATATAGAAGGGGATGTTTTTAAGTGCAATGCCTGATACATGTGGTTCCTTTGAAAATTAAATATTCTTGATATTTATTTTTAATTTCATCTTCAAAGTGACTGAAATGATTTTTAAACAACGTTTACAACACCCTGTGCACGCTGCATTCCCACTTTTGGAGAATTTTTTCGACAAATGCAAAGCACTGGAAGTTTTATTTCAACTTTTTGCAAATTTAGATGCCTACAAAGGCATCTAAAGAAGACTGCTTTTAAAATGCCTCATGCCAACAAATAAAATAGAAGTGGGTTTGAGCTTACATAAATGAAGATTTCTTTTCTATCCCACATACTACTATAAAAAATTAAAGGATTTATTTTCCTCCATAACTCCATATATACAGTTAGTGTTTTCCTGCAGCCTAAGCAATTATGATAATTATTTCAATTTTTTTTATATAATAGGCATAGTTGCTGGAGGAAAATGACAACAGCGTAGGCAGAATTTTGACCAAGTTCAATTGTGTAAAGGAATTAAAAGTGCTTGGAGAATGTTATTCAGTTTATTCTGGCAAATTGGTGGGAACTAAAGAGCAACAGATCTGCCTCTTTTCAAGTGGACACTGATTTTCAGGACTTATCTTAATTATGTGTGAATGGAGCATAGCTCATACAATGTGGATTAATTGTTCTTGAGCTTCATCGTGCAAACCCTGTTAGTGGATGGGTGATTGCCATTTTGTTTAGTATGTGACTCTTGATTGCCTAGCATGTGACTGATGCAACTAATTTAGAAAGGATAACAACTACTCAGCCAGAAAGTTAAACGATAGCAGCACAAGCAGAAGCACAACGATGCCAAGGGAACAATGACACTGAATCTAGTTTTAGAGGAGGAGAGAAATCGCGTTTCACTCTCTGCTCCTTACAAAATCTATCCCAGAAAAACAGTTGCTTGGGGAATAAAACTCAGAACAGATACTTGGTGCAAAGCCAGTGCTAATTCACAGTGAAATGGACAATTGATCAGATTCCTAATAATGCTTATTTGTTAATATTGTTTTGCTTTCCCTTTACTTTGTTCTACCTGAACACTTCATTACAAAAACACACACATGGTAGACTTTACACCTTCATCCCAGATTGTATTATATGGTCCATAAAGCTCTCTTCTTTCAGTTTGCCAAGGCTAGGAGAACATCTTGCGCTGGTCATGAAAAGAGATGTGACCCCTGAGATTAGAATTTTATAGAAGGACTTAAGACATGCTTACTACCTGTAAGATCTAACACTTTTCACTGCTTGTTCTCCTTCTGTTTAGCAGTCATTCAAAGACAGAAAACTGTTTCTTACCCCCTCCCTCCCTCTGAACCATTATGGACCAATCATTTTTCCAATCTTCCTCTGGCATTCTTTTTTCCCTGTCTTTCCTCCTTACATTTTTAAACCAATCAGATCTAAGCAAAGAAAAGTACATTTAAGGCTCTTACTTCCTTTTTGTTTTTGTTTTTTGGTGCCTTACATAATGTTGCACAGCCCAAAATAGAATAGCATGATACGTATGCATTTATATATGCACATATATTTTCAAACTGAGTACATAATGCAGGTATTAACTATATTATTATCATTATTATTATTAATTAAACTTTTATTCGTTAAACATGAAACTCAAATCAAGTGAACATTTAAAAATGTATCACAAATATCATTGACTGGCACTGATGGTTGATACAGGTTGCTGCCAGCATCCTAGGTATCAACCAAGTATCTTCTTAAAATGTATGTTAGTGCAGTCTTTTGCAGCTCTGTTGGCACCACAGGAGGAAGCTGCAACTTCTTGATGTATTTTGCAAAATTCTTGGACATGGTACCAAGTGCCCCAATGACAATGGGTATCACTGTTACATGTTTCATCCATAATCACATAGTTTCGATGGCCAGGTCACGATATTTTGTGATTTTTTTTTCCGATTCTGGCATCTCCTGGTACAGTGATATTAATACATTGTATGTTTCAGTGTTTGACAACCATGATATCTGGCATATTGTGTTCTAAATGACAAACTGTCTGTATTCAAAAGTCCCACAAGATATCATCATCATCATCATCCACAAAAAGTGACAGTGTACACAGCAAACAAGATAACTATGCTGGGTTTCGTATCACAAATCACTAGTCGAACACTTCCCAAGCGTTTAGGACTGTGTGATGTATTGGCGGATTATGCAAGCACATCCCAGTTAGGTGGCCTTCTGCAGCTGACCAATGGTGATTTTGTCAGCGCCAATTGTTTTTAAGTGCTTGCCTAAGTCTTTAGGTATAGCACACAGTGTGCTGAGTACCTCTGGAACTACCTACACTGGTTTATGCCAGAGTCTCTGCAGTTCGATTCTCAAGTCGTTCAAGTTGTTTCTCATCTATTCTGCTGTCACCAGGTATGGCAATGTCAATGATCCACACCTTTTTCTTCTCCACAACTGTGATATCTGGGGAATTGTGTTCCAAAACTTAGTCAGTCTGTATTCGGAAGTCCCACAGTAGTAATAGTAGCAGCAGCAGCAGCAGCAGCAGCAGCAGCAGTAGTAGTAATAGTAGTTATTATTATTATTTCCAAGTTCGAAGTCTTTTGTCTGACATTCACCTTAAACTCCACTGAAAGATGATTGAAGCAGGTGGGTTTAAGCCATAACATTCTTTCCTTGGAATAGTCTCCTCATGATGCTCATGTTAAGACTTTTTTGGTCTTCAGCATTTTATTTCCCCAGACATTTCCCCAGAACTGTTGTCTTTTCTTCTTTTTATTATTATTTCTCTTTCTTTCTAACTTGAAAATTTCTGTACTATTTATTTTGGTTCTTGTTTTACTGAACTTTTATGTGCCTCATTGTTTTCCTTCTTACTGTTAGCTTTATCTACATTTTACTATGTAGTGCTCGTCATTGCTTTGTATTTTATATTTTTAATTTACTTGGGCAGTAACCAGAGCATCCCAGTTGTTTAGAGGGTTTTAGAGTGGAATAGAAATATGAGGGAAGACTTATATGTACATGTCACTGCAGCTATATAGCAATACATACACACTAAGAGATGGGATTTGGTACTTAATATGTTCTTAGTTATGATATTTAAGATGATGCAGGCAAGAAAGTGAAACAGGCTAGTACCTCTATATTAAAAGAATGATCCTTCCTACATAGTATATCCACTGAGATATTATGGGTTTAAAGTGTGTATTTATATTGTGTTGGTTGAACCCAAAAACCACCAAGATAGAAGCTTGTCCACCCCAAGGTTAAAACACCCAGACATAAACTGAGCAATATGATATATGCAGTACAATTCAGTGAGATATGTACAGATCTATACATTAGAGAAACAAAACAACAATTTCACAAACACATGGCACAATATGGGAGCACAAACCTATCAGGACAAGATTCAGCAGTCAGCAGAAAAATTTCACTCTTTTGAAGACAGCAAAGTCCACATTTTGGACAGAGAAGGCCTGCTGGTTTGAAAGAGGGGTCAAAGAGGCCATCATTGAACAGGCTCTCTCTCTCAATAAAAGTGGAGGGATACATCACCACCTACCTCCTGTTTCAATACAATCCTTTCAGCAATCCCATGAAGGTTTCACATTCGTTTGCACTATTGAGGTGACCCTGAGGGTACAGACAAGCCTCAAGGTAGCCTCAATGGCTCTCAGAAAGAGTGCTAATGACCAGATGACTGCAAAGAATATAAATCCTTCTATCCTCCACCATTCAGTCAGAACTGAAGAAGTTTCTTAGATAAGAAGAAAAATGTCCAGTTGCCATTTGAAAAACAATTTAGGGATAGTCTAAGAGTTCTATTCAATGTCCATCTTTTAAAAAATGGTAAGTAGATAGAGGAGATCAGCAACAACTCAGCATATCAAATCTATAGAACAGTGGTGGCTAACCTTTTTGGGCTCCTGTGCCAAAAATTGTGCTCGCGCTTGCATGCTTGTGGTCGCGAGCCAGCACCCAGAAGGCAATGTGCGCCCCCCCCATGCTCCCTACGCATGCACGCGCAATCCCCAACTACCCTCCACGACCCCCTTACTGTGCACTGTGCCTCACAGCTGATTTTTGGCCAGTTTGAGGCCTTTTTTGGCCTCCCAGAGGCTTCAGGAAGGCTTCTGCAGGCTTTTCAGGCCGAAAACTAGGCTCATTTCATCACTTCCAGTATTTCCGGAAAAACAATAATTGACAAATGTGCAATGAGGTAAGTTTGCTGCAGCTCATGTGCCATGGATTCGCCATCACAGTTATAGAACAAACAGCATGATTTTCAATTTGATCTATTGATATCACCTACTAATTTAGGTGGCATTGAGTTAGGACTTTATCCCCTCACATCTTCACTTTTGACATCATCTGCTTATCCAGAAGGAGGAAACCAGGAAACTGACTTTTGTTCTTTTCCTGCCCTGATAAAGCTGGTCTGTGCAAAATAAAGTAGGAAAGCATCATCTTTCACTTCACACTATTTATTGTTTTGTATTGTTTTAATGCAAGAGTAAATGATGAGCAATCAATCCCCCCCTTCCTGTTTGATAAATAGTGGAGCCTACTGATAGCCCTACTATCAGTACTCTATTTGATGCATACATGTGTCCAATAGCTGTGACTTCAAATAAAGTAGCTATAAGCAGGTCTCACACATCAAAGGAGGCAATGGTTTGGAGGGCAGTGGACTTTATCAAGGTGCTAAGTAAAAGAGGAAGCAAAGATGGAAAGACCAAAAAGTCTCCAAATCTCCTATAGATCATCCAAAGTTAAGTCACAGAAAAACACTGGAGAAGGCAATCAGGGAAGCCTCAGCAGATCTGGTGTCCATAACCAACCAGAGCACTCTAACCAGAAGCTGATTGGAGATTAATACAATTTGGGCAAAGAGGCTGCATGTCACAATGAGTAATAATTCCCAATAGAAATAAAAATGCTTATTTTGTTTTTTAAATGGGACTTGACTGTGTCCTTTTCAATTACACTGCTGTGAAATCTTTTAAACCACATTTTGTTGTTCCTTGGAGTTGGGGGCATATAGTACTTCATTTCTGCAGGAATTTAATGAAGGCTTTTAATCTTTATATTAACCTGTAGTAATTGGGCATTTCCTATGCATACATTGTCTTTTCTGATCATTCAGAAAGTTCCCTCGCTCCCTCTTTCCCTTCATTTTTAGACACTTCTATATAATACTATGATCAGATATTGATGCATCATAAACACAGGGATTAAAAGCAGAAAATTTTTCATCTAATTTGTCCGTAGTTTTTTTTTTTATTAATTTCCCATCTGAAACATACTATTCTAATTGTTGATGGTTATAATTATACATTACACTGCATGGATTTCCCATTCAAATTATAATAGCTATTTGAAATTTGAACCAATTGGTGCCTGGTTAGTGGCTTATTACATTAACTGTAATTTTCAATCTAAACAGTCATCACAATCGTATAAAAACTGGCAACTTTATAATGTGTGAAAAGAGGGGCATGGTAATTATTAACTTGATGAGGTAACAAGAATCACCAAATCAAGATCCATTTCTGGTTTTGTTTCAAATATGAGCATTTTCTTGAACAGAAAATCTGCATTCCTCTACTCCATAGCTTTAGTAAAAGGATTTGAAAGGTGGAATTAAGGTTTAGAAAGATATGCTGAGAGGGATCAAAATTTTCCCAGCATGAATCTGTACCCAAACTTTCATCTCTGACATACACATTTTTAAAATGTGGGACCTGGGAAATGAGATTGCATATAAATATCTCATATTAAGTCTAACATATAAACCTAGTTGAGTCTTGGTGGCATAGTGGTTAGAGTGCAGTACTGCAGGGTACTTCTGCTGATTGCCGGCTACCTGCAATTTGGCAGTTCAAATCTCAGCAGGCTTAAGGATGACTCAGCCTTCCAGCCTTCTGAGGTGGGTAAAATGAGGACCCAGATTGTTGGAGACAATGTACTGACTCTGTAAAACACTTAGAGAGGGCTGTAAAAACTATAAAGTGGTATATAAGTGCAATTGCTAAGTGCAATTGCTATTATTACTAGTTCTGTGTGGAAGTTTTCACATGTGGCTGGAGGTTATGTAATTTTAATCTTTACTCACAAGGCCAATGTTATTGTGCGTAACATGAGAATAGCCTCCATACCTACTGTAGAGTAGAGTAGCCTCTACATGAAGTAATCATGGAAAGAATTAAAATATAGGATCCAGCTCCTATGCACATGCACAGTTCATGCCAGAAAAGCCTAGACTATACCTAACAGATAAAAGTGTGCATAGTTTTGAAGGCATACTTCATTTCAGTGAAGCTTCAACTAAAGCACCTCTGTTCTGCAGCCCAAATCATAAAGTTGGTCCTTGCTATTAAGGTTGACAGTGACTTCAATTAAATAAGGTCAGAAGTGCAGCTGAATTCATGTCCTTCCAAAGGCAACTTGAATGTGACAGCTGGGCAACAGATTCAATACTTTTGGACAAACTGAAACACATTAAAATATGGATCGTAAAGAGCTTCCACCAGGTTACTGTTAATCAATCAGAACAGAGCTGGAAGGGACCTCGGAGATCTTCTGCTCCAACCTCCTGCTTAAGGAGGAGGCCCTATACCAGGGATGGGCTTCAAAAAATTTAGCAATGAGTTCTCTGCCCGGTTGCTGGGTGAGCATGGCCTAGTCGGCCTTCTGCACCACAGCGGGGTGGTGGTGGGGGTTTTTGCCCCATCGGGGCTCCTGAGATTTTCCTTGAGCCTCTGGAGAGCAAAAATGGTCTCCCTGGGCTGTGGAGGCTTTCTGGAAGCTGGAAACAGGCCCATTTCCAGCCTTTCTAAACTTCCAGGAGGCCCGTTTTTCACCCTCCCCGAGCCTCTGCATGCGCCCTGCACTTACTTGTATCCAAAATGAGCCACATGGGGACTCCTGGGAGTCCTGGGAGGGGCGGGGTGGGGTGGGTATGGCCAGCAGGAATGGGATTTGGGGGTTCTCCAACCTGTGCAGAATCTTAGCTAGAGGATCTCTCAAACCCTTGTAAACCCCCAGCAGCCCACTCCTGCCCTATACCATTTCAGATAGATGGCTGTCCAGTCTTTTCTTAAAAACCTCCAGTGATAAAGCACCTACAACTTCTGAAGGCATGCTGTTCCACTTAATTTTCCTCACTGTTAGGATAATTATCCTTAATTCCAGGTTGCTTCTCTCCCAGGGTGGGATTCAAATTTTTTAACAACTGGTTCTTTGGGTGTGGCTTAGGTGGTGGGTATGGCTTGGTGGTCATATTATTGGCTGGATGTGGCCAACTCAATATCACTCACATCGAGGCACGCATCTCCTCATCTGGCCTCTCATGACTGTGCAGATGCTGCAACAGTCGTAAGTATGAAAAATGCTCATAAGTCACTTTTTTCAGTGCCATTGTAATTTTGAATGGTCACTCCACACAAGCAAAGTACCAGCAAATGAGGGAAAAAAAACTCCAGACAAGTTCCTGAGACAGGAAGTCTAGTCCTGCCAAGCATGTAATAAGGTTAACAGAGAAGCAACACCAGAATGTTTCCTTCCTGCCTTCCTTACAGGATTAGGCCAGTAATTTCTTCTAACAACCGGTTCTCCAAACTGCTTAGAATGTTAACAACCGGTTCTAGTGAATAGGTGCAAACCTGTAGAATCCCACTCCTGCTTCTCTCCTTGATTAGTTTCCACCCATTGTTTCTTGAATTGGGTGCTTTGGAAAATAAATTGACCTCCTCTTATTTGTAGCAGCCCCTCAAATACTGGAATAGTGCTATCATGTCGCCCTAGTCCTTCTTTTTTCTAGACTGGCCATACCCAATTCCTGCAACTGTTCTTTATATGTTTTTTTTTTTTTGGTCTCCAGGCCCTTAATCATTTTAGTTTCTCTGCTTTGCCCTTTTTCCAAAGTCTCAACATCTTTTTTGTAGCGTGGTGACCAAAACTGGATTCAGTATTCCAAGGGTGATCTTGTTAAGGATTTACAGTATAAAGCAGTACTAATACTCATATGACTTTGATTCATTCAGCAACCAGTGAAATTCTATTAAAAACCGAGGTGGTATTCAGCAGGTTCTGACCAATTCTGGAGAACTGGTAGCGGAAATTTTGAGTAGTTCGGAGAACCAGCAAATACCACCTCTAACTGGCCCTGCCCCCATCTATTCTCTGACTCCCAAGTCCCAGCTGATTGGCTGGGTTTTCTTCTGTTGCCCTGCACAGGAGAATGGAGCTGAAAATCAGGTTAGTGGGATGGGGAGGGAATGGGATTTTGCAGTCATCTTCCCCTGCCATGCCCACCAAGCCATGCCCACAGACCCGGTAGTAAAAAATATTGAATCCCACCACTGATTGAAAAGTACATAGGAAGAAAACATCTACACCAATATCCATTTGGATGAAAATTAGTGAAAACAAAACTTCCAAACTATTGCCATTATATACAGCTGACCATTACATTGTTATTGAAAGCTTTGTAGTCCCTCACGAAAAGTTAAGGATTTTAAAACTGCTACTGAGAATCATGGTGAATGGCTTTTTTAAAGTCATACCTGGAAATGACAGAAAAAAAACTGGGATTAATTTCATTTGATTTTACTTTTTTTTTTTTTTGCATGCAAAACATAGTGGCCACCAATGAGTTTAATTTTCTTGTCTCCTGGCAGCTCTTTGCATTACTATCTTAAGAGCTATAGGAAATGTGAGGCTTATATGATGTATTTCAGCCAGCAGTCTATTTGTGAAATTGTGTATATTTAAGTCTACTTGTAATTCTTTGTTTCCAGAAAGTAAAACAAGATTCATAAACAGGTGACCCTTGACTACAGACAATAGATATGTAGGTGGAAAAATAATAATCTGATCATTTTCCTTAATTTACATTTAAAGAATGAAGTTTTTCTCATGGATGATGAAGGCTTCTGTCTCTGTGATAATGTTTTAAAGAAAACACATGTAAACCACATGCTAATATTTCTATAGAGCATTGTCTATGCTGGCAGGCAGAGGCCCCCAAGTTTCAATTAGAAATTGGGAGGTTTTTTTAACATTGCTAAAGATGAAATATTTGTGTTCAAATTATGTAATGAACCACAATCTCAGATCTTTCCTTTACATCCTTGGTTTATAAACAATTCCTTCAAAAATATTGCTTTTACATAATTTTTAAACATATCATTTCCTTATAAGAACAAGCTTAAATGGTAAAAACAGATAATCCCAATATGTTGCAAGATGAGTTTCAAGAGTTGGAAAGAAATGATATCATATTTCATTTTTAGTAATATGGTTGGGTTATTTTTGTGCAACAGCAGCTCAATAATTTAAAAAAAGGTTCTACGTTTTTTTTTTCCCAAATAACAAGCTATTTGAAGTTCTACCCTGTTTGCACTGCATATTTTTCTATAAAAATGTCTTGAAGCTCCATTGGACAAATGCAAACTATTTATTCAAAATTTCCCCATACAAAATACTGGATACTGAAGAGAATATTAGTTCATATGAGTATGAATATATTTTCCTAATTAGAATTATTTCAGCAAGAGCAACCATTTTTAGCGAGAAGTATCTATTAAAGAGTTGAATATTTCAATTTTGTTTTCCTGTTATGTACATTTCACCCTTTTTCTTGTAAAACTGAAAAATAGAGGATTGGCCACACCATATTCCTAAACTTCACTGTCTACTTTATAATTTTAGATGCATGTACACAGATACTTTCTATCACTAGCAGATAGATGTATCTGCTATATACTTTTATATACATGCATTTATAAATTCCACAGAATTATGAACAAAAATAACTATCAATATATTCTATGTACATATATTTCTTCACATATATGCCAAAAGGAAATTTAAGAAAAAACTTGTTATCTGCATACCTTTAAACATTCATGTAATCATGAATTATACTTTAAGGAAATAAAGATCTTTCCTAATGTGAAAGAAATGGTCCAAGAAATGAAGAAAGAGAGGGAGGGAGGGAGGGAGGGAGGGAGGGAAGGAGGGAGAAAGAGAGAGAGAGAAAGAGAGAAAGAAAGAAAGAAAGAAAGAAAGAGAGAGAGAGAGAGAGAAAGAAAGAGAGAGAGAGAGAGAGAGAGAGAGAGAAAGAAAGAAAGAAAGAAAGAAAGAAAGAAAGAAAGAAAGAAAGAAAGAAAGAAAGAAAGAAAGAAAGAAAGAAAGAAAATCAATAAACATGAAATACTGTCTTACTGAAATGAGCACAAATTCATTTGCAACCTATTACAACCTCAAAATGATGTTAAATTGTGAATTTCTTTTCATGGTATTTAACTGACTGTGGTGCAAAAGAATGTAAGCTTCAAAGTGTACCAAGCAATAGATATTTTGTCTTTGAAAATATGTTTTTAAAAGTTTGGGTTTTTTAAAAAAATACTTCTGCTATCAATAATCTGAATTTTTAACCTCTTTTAAAACAGCAAACTGAAATAAAGAAATGACATATATTTGCAAACTTCATTCTTTAAAATAGAATTTTACTTAGCAATGGATTAATTAATCCCTAGAATTTCTCACAAAGAAACAGTTAAACTGAGTGGTCTTTGGTGCGCTCTGAGTTTGCTTGTTTTCTTGCACATTTCATTACCCAAACTAAGGAATTACATTTTTCCCAATGGAAATGACAGTTAAATATGTCTATAGGTTATAAAGCTGCATGTGTGCTCCAGTGGTGGGATACAATTTTTTTTACTACCGGATCTGTGGGCGTGGCTTGGTGGGCGTGGCAGGGGAAGGATACTGTAAAATCTCCACTCAGAGGTGGTATTTGCTGATTCTCTGAACTACTCATAATTTCTGCTACCGGTTCTCCAGAATTGGTTAGAATTTGCTGAATACCACCTCTGATGTGCTTCTTACTAGTGCTGATGATGTTACCTAGTTTGGGTAATGAAACATCTGCAAGAATACAAGCTAGCTCAGAGAGTACCAATGTCAACCCTCATGTCAACCCTGAGATACAAATATTCTCCTTTATGAATAATTAAACTCTATAGTTTAAAAGAGTAAGTCCAATGCATTTAAGTTTTATTATTTACAACTCCCACACTATATTAACCCTTAACCACGGACGTACTATTTCAGCTACACTATTACAGACAGAAGGTCATCATCCCTATCTTCAAAAAAGGTGAACCCCAGCCTGGTTGAAAACTACAGACCAATCTCACTGTGCAAAATCATGGAATCAATCATTAACCAATTCATCACCCTCCACTTAGAGTCAAACAACCTACTCTCCAAAAAACAATTTGGTTTCAGGAAAAAATTGTCCTGCAATCTTCAACTCCTACACTGCAAAAACATATGGACTACTCAGTTGACCAGGGTAAAGCTATAGATGCAATTTACATAGACTTCTTGAAAGCCTTTGATTCAGTGGTACATGACAAACTACTGTTAAAATTAAACTCTTACAGCATTTCTCGATTCCTTCATAAGTGGATTACTGCATTTCTGTCAAACAGGCAACAAATAGTAAAAATAGGGAGCACTATATCAAACCCTGCTCCAATTAACAGCTGTGTCCCCCAAGACACTCACCTTTGTGATCACCTTATAAGCAACTGCATTCTCTTTGCAGATGACGTAAAACTATTCAACACCAATGCTACTGTCCTTCAAAATGACCTTAATTATGTGTCTGAATGGTCAAACAATTGGCAACTCCAAATCTCGACCAACAAATGTTCTGTCCTACACATTGGTAAAAAAAAAATCAGTACATCAAATGCAAACTAGGCAGATATACTGTTGATCTATATCTCCATAAGTTTCATAATTTAATATAATTTAGTGTGCTTAGGTCTAGTATCATTGAATACTATTTCAGTTTCAGATGTTGTAGGAGCTTCATCACTGGAAGCTTTTAAGAAGAGACTGACAGCCACCTTTCTGGAAAGATATGAGGTCTCCTGTTTGAGTAGGGTGTTGGACTAGAAGACCTCCAAGGTCCCTTCCAACTTTGTTATTCTGTTCTGTTAAATCTTCAAATACCCCAAAACAGGGGGAAAAAATCAAGACACTAACATGGCTGAAGGAAAATTTTGAAAGCGGGGAAGGGGGGAAATATAGGTGTGATAGAAATGAAAATTATACCAGACAAATGCAAAATGCATGTTAACACCTTTACTATACTTACATAGAAAACTGGTATCCAGTAGATGGCTACAAGGACAAACTGGTGATTGATGACTTGTAAAGCTCTAATCTGCAGTACACAGATATTGCCGTTCTTATCTCTGATGCAGACAGTGACCTACTGAATCTCATGTCAAGATCAATTATACTAAGCATCTGTTTCAACATCTAAATTTATACTCAATAGTGGAAAATGTCAACATTGCAGGGATTCCAGGCAATGAGGGAACAGAGTGAATTTTACTTATTTGCTTCAAGCTATAAAAATCTAGAGAATATGTGTATGTAATATATGATCGCTGGAAGGAAAAAAAGAGAAAATAGACCTGACATATCAGGTTTTTTCCTAGAGCACAATAGTTTTCCAGCAAGGCCATTAAGCTGTATTTATTAAAAATGTAATGAAAAATTACAGGTCTGAAGGTATCATCTATCTATCATCTATCTATCTATTTATCTACCTATCTATTATTTATTTATCTATCATGTATTCATCTGTCATCTATCTATCTGTCTGTCTGTCTATCATCTATCTAAGTTTTAAAAAAGAATGCAGCATAAATTACAAAATCATTACTCTCAAATTAAAAAAAAACAAAACACTGTGCAAAGCTTATGATTACTTTCCAGACAGAGGAGTCAAATTATGTTTGTAATTAACAACTTTGAATTCCTACTAAAAATGTAAGGAGGAGAAATCAGTATGCTTTGAGGTAGCCACTTTCATAATATGATCAGCATTTGATCAGTAGGAATTTAAGGAGAGAAAATATATATTCATGCGATGATAATTTAGGCCCACAACCTTTCTTTGAGAAAATGATACACCATGCCTCGTTTATGCATGTAGATAAGGCGCCATCTTCCTATCCCCATTCTTATATTTGAGAAGCTAAAAGACAGCTGCAATTATGCCAGAATCAGTTCTGTAACTGGCATTTGGCAGAATTCTTTCAATAGTAAATAGATACCTAACCCTCTTGGATTTTCAACCTAAAACAATTGCAGTTCCACACAAGGCATTATAGATATATTCTCCTTTTACCGTCAGTTAAAGGAAGTGATAACCAAGCTGTGTTACCTTTGGCTATGGTCCCAGTTATTTACTATGTTGGCTTCATCTATTTCACAATTGTTCCCACTGTGCATTGCTTGAAGAAATCTATCCATCAACCAAAGTCTAAGTTGGGAAAGCATGCAGTGCACAGGTCAAGCCCTAAGCAACTCCTTCCAACCAAGAAGGCAAGATTCTGACAGTCTTATTAACCAGGTTTATTGAAAGGAAATGGATGTCAGCCTGCAGTGTTCTATATAAGGGATAGGTGTAACTTATGTCATTCGTGAGTAAGTTCATTAAAGTAGGGATTATTTTATCTTCTTGCTTCTGCTTTTTGGGGTGATTGCTACCCAATCCTTGATACAAGAAGAATATGCAGAAATTTTATCCCTGTAATATTTTGCAAAATACCATCCTATTTCCCTGTCTCTAGGAAGTCCATTCCAGCTTGGTGTTGGACTTAGTCAGAATAGAGTTGGAAGGGACCTTAGAGGTCTTCTAGTCCAACCCACTGCTCAAGCAGGAGATCCTATACCATTTCAGAAAAGTGGCTGTCCAGTCTCGTTTTAAAAACCTCCAATGATGAAGTACCCACAACTTAAATACGGAATTTGATTCAGCAGACTCTGACCAGTTCTGGAGAACCGGCAGCGGAAATTTTGAGTAGTTCAGAGAACCAGCAAATGCCATGCCTACCAAGCCCCACCCACAGAACCAGCAGTAAAAAAGTTTGAATCCCACCACTGATTTGTTTCAGTGGTTAGCAATAACACTTGGACTTATATACCACTTCCTAGTGCTTTTCAGCCCTCTCCAAGTGGTTTACAGATATTGGACCAGTATATTATGGGTCGTCATTTTACTTGAGCCGCTCATAATTGAACTCCTGGAGTGAGCAGTGAGTTAGCTTACATTACTGCATTCAAACCACCACTGTGCCACCACAGTTAATTGTCCTCATTTTTAGAAAGTTTCTCCTTAATTCCAGGTTGCTTCTTCCCTAGATTAGTTTACATCTCTTGTTTCTTGTCTTGCCCTCTGATCCTTTGGAAAATGACTTGACCTCCCTCTTTGTGGCAGCCCCGCAAATACTGGAATACTGCTATCATATCACCTCTAGTTCTTCTTTTCTCTAGACTAGCCATATCCAAATCCTGCAACCATTCTTCATATGTTTTAGTCTACAAGCCTTTAATCACTTTAGTTGCTCTGCACTTTTTCCAAAGTGTCAACATCTTTTTTGTTTCTACTGCCTATTACTTCCTTGCCATCTTCTCTCTTGAGTGGCCCAACTGTTTTCTTGACTTTTTTTCTTGTGGGATTTTTTTTTTCTTGTTGGAATTCTTCACTCAATAATATTTCTGCTTAAGGGGCAGGAAAAGGGGGAGTTACTGTAGAAAAGAGGACTCAAGATGATTCAATATTCCAAGCAATTGAGGATGTACTTTCTCCTGAGTCATCTTTCCTCTGGATTCCCCCAGCCAGATCAATCCATTTTTGAGCTCAATCTTTCTTTATCCATCATTCTCCCTTAGCAAAAAGTTCTGTTTAGTTTTAAAGGATTACTTTGCAGAATGACAGAAAGACAGAGTTGCAATTTTCTTTCCAACTTTCCATTGATTGGAGAGATATCCTAACATTTCCCCATTCTCTTCTTGTCTTTTTTCTCTTCTTTGATAATTCTCATGATTACGTCTGTCAAACACTTCTGTTCCTTAGATTTATTACGTGCATGGGGTGATTTATAGGTATCAGTTACATAGAATGATTCACTTGTGAATTCCCAAATAACAATGTAGGTCCATGAAGAAAGTGTTGCTCCAGTTACTCCTCTGAGAAGCATGGCCAATAGTATGCTCGTTATGTTACAAAGAGATGCTGTCAAAAAAACATTACTATGAAGCTCAGTGTGATAGCATTTATGAATCTCTCATTGTCCAGATTTGTAACTGCCAGACTGTGAGGATGAATCATAATGTATTTTATTCCATTGTATCCAGCAAAGAACATAGCATGGAAAAGATGTTTATTGAGGCATCCTATAGTAAATGTACCGTTTCTTCTTCTCGGTGGTGTTGCTTTTGAGAACAAGCATTTTGAGAAGAAAGATGATATGCAGATCTATATAATGAAGCTATGAAGCAGCAGCATACATATTAATAATTCTTGTGTGTGTGTGTGCTTTTTTAATGGTAAAAATAGGAATTATTTCAGAAGGAATTCAAGGCTTCCCAGGATTTTGACTGTAGCAAAAGTTTAGTGATTTCACACACCACTGGTAGTAACTCTTATATGATGTGAACCGACAAAATCAACCTATATAAAAGTTATGTATTTATTTGTTCATTCATTCATTCATTCATTCATTCATTCAGTACATTAATTTGCCACCCATTTCACTATCCAAAGTGACTCTGGGTGGCTTACAATATAAACCTTTTTGTTGTGTGTGCATGGTTTTCTCTACATTGTCCCATTGAAGCTGTGCTTGGTTTTTCAATATGGCCATATAATTAACTCCAGAAAATTGTTACTGCTCTTATAATGCATAGAAAAATGAGATGTATGAAATCTGATTCATGTCATAGCATTATCTGTGGGTCCTTGTTGCTCTCTGAGTTTGACTATTTTCTTGCAGACGTTACCCAACTAAGTAACATCATCAGGGCTGAAGAATGAGAATTATAAACTTCTACTTCTTTCCTACTCCCCCTGATGGACTTTTTATCTAGATTCATAATAATAATCTATGAATGAAGAGAACATTCTGTTCTCAGAGAGACAAGTCAGGTTGCTAGCTAGAGTTTTTAAAGAACAGTGATATGCAAAGGAGCCCCTTTCCATGTAGGAAAAAATTAGCAACACAGAAAAAGTCTTGTACCTTCCTTAACAGCCAAAAACACATATATATTCCTTACCTGATTCATCAGTTCTGAGACAAAGATATAATAGCAATTATTTCTACAACTTATATAGGAAACCCTGTAGAAATAAATTCTATTTTAATAATATTAATTTAATTAATAGAATGATAGAATCAATATCATATGAAGAGTTAGTACCATTGTATAAGATCATGGTAAGACCACATTTGGAATACTGCATCTGGTTTTGGTTGCTACGATATAAAAAAGATGTTGAGACTCTAGAAAGAGTGCAGAGAAGAGCAACAAAGATGATTAGGGGCTGGAAGATAAAACATATGAAGAAGGGTTGCAGGAATTGGGTATTACTACTCTAGTGAAAAGAAGGACCGGGGTGATATGATAGCAGTATTTGAGGGGTTCCCACAAAAAAGAGGGAACCAACCTATTTTCCAAAGCACCAGAAGACAAGACAAAAAAAAAATAATAATGGATGGATGGAAACTATCCAAGAAAAGATGCAACCTAGAACTAAGAAGAACTTTCCTAAGGACAAAAACAATCAACTGGTGGAGCTGCTTGGCTTCAATTAAAGCCTAAAGGAAAAAATCTAACCGTGAAAGCAGTGAACCAGTGGAATGACTTGTGTTCAGAAGTTGTAGGTACTTCACCACTGGAGGCTTTTAAGAAGAGACTAGACTGCCATTTGTCTGAAATGGTATAGGGTCTTCTGCTTGAATGGAGGTTGGACTATGAGGAGTTTTGTTCAGCAGATACATTCTCAGTGTGCCCAGAGAGAGAAATATCTGCCTCTACCTAGGATCAAACTCACAGCCTCCTGATGGCGAGGCAACAGCTGCACCTCAAGGCCACCCCACCTCTCTTATCTCCAACTCTGATGTTCTGTGTTTTATGTTCAGTAGGGCTTTGTATGCTCAGATAAATTAGAAGAGGATGCATTAGGAAATAAGTTAGTTGAACTAAACTTTGTGGGTGTTGCATGGTGAAATATTGTATCATTTCCTTTTTTTTTTTGGTTTTTCTTTCTGAAATTCTGCATGTCCGTTTAATATGCAGAAGCAAGAAAACCTGATTGGAGCATAATACAATCGCAAGGCTGAAAAAAAATCTCTTTCGGACAAGTTTATTCTTTGAGTCTGCTATGTGTGTTGCAGTTAAACTTAAATACATTTTCACCACAAATCCCTTTCACCCTTGAGAATGATTTCCTTTCTTGCCCATTGTCTCATCTTACTCTTTAATGGAGGAGTAAATCAATACTCTTGTCGAGCTGTCTAAGACAGATTTTTGCATCACCTATTACAACAATACAGTTTGAACCAAAAAAAAAGGAACATTGCTAACCAGTATAACTGGGGCGGGGGGGGGGGGGAATAATAGTAAGCAAAAGACAGTTTTGTTTGGTTTTGTTTGCTCTGTTCTCACTCTTTCAAAAATAAACAAATGCTAAATGAGTAGTGAAAATTAGGGAATTAGGGGAAAATGTTTTTAGTAAAAGTGGGAGCTTTTGTTATTCATTTTCTTCTTCTTGTAGTTGAATTAACCTGATCTATATTCTACCTCCGATTGTGATCTCAACTTTACAAACCAATTCCAGGGGTTTCCATGATACATCTCCAGGGGTGGGATTCTACCGGTTTGGACCAGTTTGGGTGAACCCTTAGCTCAGATGATCACCTGGCAGCAAATTGGTTTGCTGCAACAGTCATGTGGGCCTGCTTGCCCACCTTCCTTTTGGTGTGGTTCACCGGCAGCAGGTGGAGACGGCAGAAGTCTCTGATAGCAAGGACTCGGACGAGGGGCCTGCGTGTGATGCAGGGATGGAGCCAGGACTATCAGAGAGTAGGATGCTGCCTTCGGAGCTTGTGGAGTTTGGCAGCAGTGATGCAGAGGACCTTAGGGAGGGGGTGCCCAGTGCACGTGTGTGCAGGGCTGCTTGAAGGAAAGAGCAGCTGAAGCAGCAACAGTGACTTGGGAGTAAGGCTGGAAGGTGATGGCCCTTCCCATAAGGGAAAAAAACCAGCCCTCGGGGATGTGTTCTTTGCAGGAAGCAAAGAAGTTCTTTAGACTCATAATCCTCCTTGAAGCCCTGCTTATTCCGGTTTGTTTTTGAAACTTCTGTTGGTGGATATTTAATCAGTAATTAGTCTTTTGTTCTTGACAGCCTTTTGCAACCTTGAAAGGGCTTGCTTTTGCTATCAGACAATTAGGTTTCAGTGTCTCTTGGCTTGGAATGCACTGAATTCCCAGCATTGCGTTAAAATAGGTTTGCTTTTATACACAGTTTGCATTTGTTTAATTTGAACAAGGCTTGGGTCAGAACAGCTTTGCACTGTACTTACCTATATCCTCTCAGCTGATTCACGCAGCAGAGCACATTGCTGGTCCTCAACTGTGCTACTCCCCAGCAGTAACATAGCAGATAATTTTCTTCTAAAAGATATTCATGTGCGCACAGCACGTGTTTGGTGCACATGAGTGCAATCACCGAACCAGTTGTTACACCGGCATCATCTCACTACTGTACATCTCCTGATGTGTTCTGTTCAGTAGAATCTTGTTATCCTTCCGATGGAACAAGATAATACTTTGGTTCCTCATTTATCTGGATATTTTTTCCCCCAGAAAATTGAAAGTAGAAGTAGAAATAATGTATTGTTCATGATGTGTATTACATACATTTTCCATTGCCAACTCTATAAGTCTTCACTAGGAAAGAAGATAAATTGATCCAATCCTCATGTCAATGTCAATTTACCCATTTCACATTTTTCAAGCCTTAATGCAAACAAGATTGCAGTTATAAGTTAAAATCCATTCTTGTCTGAATTTTGACTGCTGATGTAAGAGAAAAAAAAACCATACAACACTTTGAAAGATGAACACACAGACACAAACACAAAAATATTTGTTCAAAAGCAATTTTTCTGCTAAATGTATGCTCAGTGGCAATCCAGTTGTTTTATAAGTCTTTGTCCAACTTATATCCTCTTTTCACAGATTTTGCAAGGGTTTGTAATTCTTAATTTCATTGTTTTTCTTGCAAAGTCAGCTTCATCAGCAACAACACAGGAATAAGGAAAAAAAAACTCATTTAAAGTTTCTTTTTCAGTATCAATACATCAAACTGCATCAAAGACCAATTCCACACATCAGCTAAGTTGGTTGTCTTTTGTGCTGTTTTAAGCTTTTCCTTATGCTGACTTCAACCATTTTTTCCTGGATTCTGTGGCTGTCTGGGGAACAGGCCAGATTGCTATTCAACCTATAGTATGGCCAACTGATTGGTCATTCTCTTCAGTCCACTCAAGAAAGGCAAATGTTTTCTCTTCAGTTTCTGCTTTTAAGGATTGCTCCCTCCTTTCTAATTTAATCTTAGGCCTTTCCAGATGTTTCATAGAGGAATGCCCACCCATCTCTTTCAGTGTCTTTTTAGTTGAAACCACCATATTCTCTATATTTTCCTTCCTATTCATTTCCTTTCTTGAACCAACATAACATTGAAAGTGTGATAACTGCAAGCATATGAGATATTATGGTGTTGAGATATGGCAGAGGAAAACACCCATAGGTATTTGTAATTTATTGGAAACAGAAATATCATCCATTCTTGTACTTAGGAAAGAAAATAAAAGTTCCCTGAGAGAACTTTTTTTTCTAAGTCTGTTGTTCAACATACTTTATTAATAAATCAACTTTTAAAACACAGATGACTTGACAATAATAATATAAAATGGATCCTTCCTCCTCCTCTTCTTCTTCCTCTTCCTCCATCCCACCCTCTCATAATATGTGAACTTCAGAAGGAAAATTCATAATTGTTTAAGAATTTTTAGTGATTCAAAATCATTTGGGCCTGACAAACAAATACTTTTTTTACAGAGCTTCAAATATTGGCTCTTGGTTGAATATGTCTTTGAAAAAAATACTGTATAAAACTAGGTATGTTAATCTGTAACTCTACATTTTGTTTTTGATAACTTATATTCAAATACAAGCAGGGTGATGGTGATGGTTAGAGGAATATGTCTTATTTCAAAGCTATACTTTATATGTTCCATTTTTTTAAAAAAAAACTTTGGTTCTTTAATTGGAATTTAATGCTAAACACCCATTGACATCAATAACAATTTTTCTCCATCTAAAACTTTAAATTGTAAGGGAATGAGGGAAAGTCTCTTTATGAGAAAACAAATAGAGCAAAAATATGTCCTTAATACATGTATCCAAATTATAAAACATTAAAAAAATCTCTCTGATATTAGTTCATCAAAAACCTAGAATATGTAGCTTAATAAGCAGAAGAAAAGTGTTAAGAGTAGCTTTGTTCTTAATTTCTCAAGAACTTGTTTTGGAAAACATCAGGGACAAATATACTTTACATGTGGTGAGGTCAACTCTTCTGTACTTGGGTATCAGATTCTTCTTAGAAAGAATTCTTCAAAAGCAGGAAGCTTGAAAGACATTACATTAATATCAGTTTCCATTGTTTGCCAATATTGATGCAGTCTTTTAAAGAAATATGGTGTACAAATGTGATATTCAATATTTTTTTTTTACTACTGGTTCTGTGGGCATGTGGTGGGCATGGAATGGCTTGATGGGCATGGTTTGGTGGGCATGGCAGGGGAAGGATACTGTAAAATCTCCATTTCCACCCCACTCCAGGGGAAGGATATATTGCAACATCCCCATTTCCTCCACACCCCACTAACCTGCTTTCCAGCTCCATTCTCATGTGCAGGGCAACAAAAGAAGACCCAGCTGATCAGCTGGGACTTGGGAGGCAGAGAATAGATGGGGGAGGGGCCAACCAGAAGTGGTATTTACCAGTTTTCCAAAATACTTACAAATTCTCCTTCCAGTTCCCTGTCAGAACTGGCTGAATACCACCTCTAAAATGTGTCAAAGAGAATGAAATAAATTTTCTGGCCTGGAACATTTTTCTCACTGCAAACTCACTGTAATATACACACCAGTAGGAAATTACACTCCATTTAATGACAATGAAGAGAAAGGAGGGTCATTCACAAAAGGGATCATGATCTAAACCCAAAGGTGATATTTCAAGAGGCAACTGGACTTTCTTGGTTTTTTTTTTTTCCTTGAAGACATTTCACTTCTCATCCAAGAAGCTTCTTCTGTTCTATTCTGTTCTTGGATGAGAAGCAAAACATCAAGAAAAAAACAACAAGAAAATCAAGTTGCCTCTTTAAAAAGCATCTCTGGGACAACCATGACCTGGATGACTGAGAATCTCCATAGACAATGAAAACCAGGATATATTAACAAGTGACAGTTGTTCATTTCAGGGACCCAGGCAAGCACTGTAACATATTATGGATGAAGCTATAAAACTTTATTTATATTAATTGATGTAACTGCTTAAAGAAGGCTTATTAATCTCATTCATCTAGCAACTTATGATGGTTGCCAGAGGAATCATTTGATTACTGCATTCCTGTCAAACAGGCAACAAATAGTAAAAATAGGGAGCGCTATATCAAACCCTGCTCCAGTTTAACAGCGGTGTCCCCCAAGGCAGCGTTCTAGGACCCACACTCTTTATACTCTATATAAATGACCTTTGCAATCACCTCATAAGCAACTGCGTCCTCTTCGCGGATGATGGAAAACTATTCAACACCACTGATAATGCTACTGTTCTTCAAAGTGACCTTGATTATGTGTTTGAATGGTCGAACATCTGGCAACTCCAAATCTCGACCAACAAATGTTCTGTCCTACACATTGGTAAAAAAAAAAAATCAGTACACCAAATACGAACTAGGCGGATATGACCTTGTTGATGACCCTCACTCTGTCAAGGACCTAGGAGTACTCATATCTAATGATCTAAGCACCAGAGCTCACTGTAACAGCATTGCCAAAAAGGCATTAAGAGTTGTAAATCTAATCTTACGAAGCTTCTCCTTTGGAAATATCGAATTGCTAACTAGAGCATACAAAACTTTTGCTAGACTAATACTTGAATACAGCTCATCAGTCTGGAATCTGCACTGTATATATCAGACATTAATACAATTGAGCGAGTCCAGAAGTGTTTCACAAGAAGAGTGCTATGCTCCTCTGCTGGCAACAGAATACCCTATATCACCAGGCTTGAGATTTTGTGCTTGGACAATCTTGAACTATGCCGCCTACGGTTGGATTTAAGCGTAGTACACAAAATTATCTGCTACAATGTCCTACCAGTCAATGACTACTTCAGCTTCAACCACAACAATACAAGAGCACACAACAGATACAAACCTAATGTTAACCACTCCAAACTTGATTGCAGAAAGTATGACTTCAGCAACAGAGTGGTCAATGCCTAGAATGCACTACCTGACTCTGTAGTTACATCCTCAAACCCCCACTCCTTTAACATCAAACTATCCACTATTGACTTCACCCCATTCCTAAGAGGTCTGTAAGGGGTGTGCATAAGTGCACCATCGTGCCTCCCGTCCCTGTCCTAATGTCCCCATTTAATCGTATCTATTTTCTGTATTCTTACTCATTTTATACTTATACCTATTATCTTGTAAGCGATTGACAAATCAAATCAAATAAATAAATGTAATAAATAAATAAATGTACTTGCTTCCAAAATGTGTTCCCTTTCTTTCTATTATATGGGCACCTAAGGCAACATACAATTTAATTTAAGGAAAGTCACATGAATTGAACATCTAAACTCAACTGTATGTATAGAGTATACCATAGCATACTGGAATCTCTCTTTTTCTTTCTCTCTCTCCATGTTTGTGTCATTAAATCATAGGCTTTCCTATAGTCAATCCAGGCTGTACTCAGATTGTGCATCTCTCTCTGTGTGTTTCTCTCTCTCTCTCTCTCCCTCTCCCTCTCTCCCCCCCCCCTCTCCCTCTCTCCCTCAAACAAGGAGCTTCTTTTTTTTGAAATTGGAACAGTGTGTTCCATTAGGTGTTTATCTTATAAGATCATCAACCAGCTACTCCTTTCTTTATTCACTCCCTCTCTCCCTCCCTTCATTCCTCCCTCCCTTCTGTTATATGAACAAATTAATTAGATTTAATACGCACTTTTGCATAAGCACCATCCCATAAACATTTCAGTTGACTTCACTTTCATTTGTGCAATGTTCGTGAACGACTATAATTTTAAAGGAATTTGGTCAAAGTCCGTGCCAGGTGTCAAAAGGGTAAGTGGAAAGCTAACCAGCATATTTCTGAAATGTAGCATCAGAGTAGCTTCTCATATCTATATGTGTTTTCAGGGTCAAAGCAATTATGAGAGCAAGGCTATTGGGAAAAAAATAATATCTGTCACTTCAGTGGACTAAAAATATTATATGTGAAGGCCACAATTGTTCTATTTTTTTAAAAAAGGAAAGCAGCACTGAAGGTTGTCTCAGGCAGCACTTTTATTGCAACACATCTACTACATAACAATGAGCAAGCACAAGGGACTCATAGGATGTGTGTGACTGTGAGAAAGAGACCAGGAAAGAGAATGATATTTGATTCACAAGTCAACACATTTCCTCTAATCGTTATCTCCCTTTCCTTTCCTTCCTTTTCCCTGCCCCCATTCATATTAGCCCTTCAACAAGGAAAAAAAAAATAGTAAATTGACTGAGAATTGTTGAAGGGCAACTCTACTTGCCCTTCATCCTAGAGGTTTCCCCAAAGAATAACATAGATTTGTACTGTTATGAATATTCATTTGATCCAATCTAAGTTGGTCACTAGGACCAGAGGTTTAGTCTTCTGAGCTTTAGGACTTGTACTGGAGCCCATCCTCAGGGATTTTCTCTCTACTAGAATGTGTGGTAAAGTTCCCTGAGGATAGATTCCATCAGAAATCCAAAAGTTCTGGTCCCAAGGACTGACCCGGATTGGATCCCACAACATTATCCTGGGACACATATATTTGCCTTTATTTGCAATCTTTATCTGAGCACCAGTTGTGTGCAGAATTGGAAGTACGTTGTATGTGGAATGACTACTTTTATTTATTTGTCCTTATATTTGCATGTTATAACATTGCCAAACTATATATATATATATATATATATATCTGCTGAGGAAGACCACAGAACCTGTAATTTAAAGTGTTAGCAAGAATCAAAAGAGAGGGGGGAAAGTACTTTAAAATGTGCCAAGGTTTCCACACAGCTAATTTAACATTTCTCTTCCAGTTTATGATAGGCCTGGGGTTATATCAGACTTCAGTCCATTCCTATAAATAGCAAATTAGGAAGTGATGCAAGCACTAGAAATATTTTCTTCTCCCACATCAGCTTCCCATTTGTAACCCTGGAGTTCCATAGTTGGCACCTGGATTAAAATTTCTGCGCAACTATGAATACTACCAAATGATGTAGTGCAGATGAACAGCACTAATAATACTGGGAAGATTTAAGGTTGGCCAGTCAATTAATGGCCGAAAATCCCTTGATCTTTATCTTCCATAATGTAGCAGCCCTATCTTAGCAGCACATTACTGGATCAGCTAATGATTTCATGAAAGTACTGAGAGATAAAAGGCAAGATCCATCAATATCTTTAAGGTGTCTTTATAAAGTAAATTCTAAACAGCTTTTTTTTTCTTTTTAGATTTGAAGTTGAAACTTCTGGACAGAAGATATCTCCAAACATTTTGAGAACCAAACTTTAATGAATACAAACCAGGTGTGGTACATTTTTAGTCATTGCACTTTTTTTTTTTTTTTTGAGTATTGATGGAGACTTGGACAACATTCCCATTACAACTGCACATATTTGACTTAGAACTGCTAATTTCATGCAGGACTACACATTAGGAAAGGCTCTGATGTATCTTCTACCTTCAAAGTATACGTGATTCTACTGATCAAAACATTTCAACAGTCTAATGATGCTAGGTTGCACTTTTAATAAGTGATCTACAGTAACTAATTAGTCAATGCAGGATTCTCATCTCTTGAACTGCAACTCAGCTTGTAGTTAGCAATTCTCAAGTGCTCTTGAATTCAAGGGTACTTAGGTTTAAATTTGTCCAGTTTAATAAAAATCCAATAGAAAATTAATAAAATAAGGCACATTGTATTTAGATGGTGCATAACCTAAAGCCTGCCTCCTTTAATTTGCATGCAATGGCAAGGTCCTTCTCTTCATTTTGAAAGGAATGAAAAAAATGTGAATAAATTATGAAACATTTTGGGGACCATATTCTTCATGGAGTCTTTTTCCATTAGGAACTAGCAATAGGACTTAGACTTATATAGTACTTTACAGTGCTTTACAGCCCTCTCTAAGTGATTTAGAGAGTCAGCATATTGCCCCCAACAATTTGGGTCCTCATTTTATCCACCTCAGAAGGATGGAAGGTTGAGTCAACTTTGAGCCTGGTGAGATTTGAACTGCCAAATTGCAGGCAGCTGGCAGGCAGCAGAAGTAGTCTGCAGTAATGCACTGTAAGGACTGCGCCATCGTGGCTCGTGGTTACATTATGTATAACTTCTTCTATATTCTGTTTTATGAACCCATAATCCCTTAATTCAGGGTAGAGTGGGGTCAACTGGATGGAGCTGAGTATTTACTGACCAGATGTACTTCCTGACACCACACAGAGCTCACAGCAATTTTTGTTTTCTTTGTACCCTAGGAGATAAATGCCACTTCCTAAGATGGAACCCTCAATCTTCTGAGTGGGAAGTCAGCATCTTCATCACTAGGCTACCATGCTGCTCATAGCTTCTTCTATCGCTTAACTAAATTTTTATTTCAGCAGGCTTTTGATCTATTAACCTTCTCTATTGTTAGGGACTGAACCTGTTTAAATGGTTCTTAATACTGTATAATGCTGAATCTCTAGTTGCACTTTATTTATCGTGTTTTGAATGCATTAAAAAGTTAATTACATTTAATAACATTTATTGAAATAAGTTTTAATAATTAAAATCAGGGTAGAGTTATAAGTGGATGAGCACCATAACTGTACCTAATGGATTCCATCTTTGGCAAGATTGAAGTGGTGGTGCCTGAATCATGTTGACAATAACATCATAAGCCATTGTCACTAAGGATATAACATTTCCTCTGCATTGCCTTGTCTCTATTGCTATCAAAGAATACCAGCAGTTGTAATGGTTTCTTCCCTAGGGTGCACCTTTCCTCCTACAATGAACTTGACATGACTGGATTGTATCACATGCTAACTCCATCATGTGAGTAAGTTTGTGCACATATATGTTAACCTTGCTGAAATAGATTTTAAAATCTATTTGAAGTATTAATATTTGCACTGTTGAAGATGAAGTTGATCATTGTGGCTCAACATTTCTGTTTCTTTGTGTAGACTAGATGGCAAACTGAGTAAGCCCTGATAAGTCATTTACTGTACACTGATATTAGCAATAATATTTATTATTATTATTTTGGTTCATTGCAGTCAGGCAGATGATCAGAGTAGATTTAGGATTTTTGTCCACCAAAGAACCTGCAATAGGCAAACATGGATGTCTGATGTTGTTGCAGGATGTAAGCTATTTTATTATTTTGACTATTTATAATTTAAGGGTCCAACCTAAGATATTCCACACCATAAGCTCTCAACTTACAATGTTCATTTAATGACTATTTGAAGCTACAACAACAGGGGGAAAAGATGAGTTATGACCATTTTTCACATGACCGTTGCACTATCCCCCATGGCTACCTACACTGAATGAATGATAATCATAATATGAAAGTGATGCGTAGACATTGTATCCATAGTCATAGTCATGAAGAGTGCATAATTAATTTGGTTAAAGTCCAGATGCTAAGATTTAGCGAGATAATGCAAATAGAGTTTCATTTTGCAAGAACAATGAACTTGTTCAGCATCAAATCTGAGTTTCCATAAAACTTTGGACTAAACATCATCAAGATGCCCACTCTAAAAATAAAAGAGAGAGAAAAAACTTGGGGTAAATGAAGCAATATAATGAAGAGAAGAAATGAAGGAGAGGTAGATTTTTTTCAGCCTTAATCACAACCTCATGGTTTCCCAGTCACTCATTTTGAGCAGATCAGTGATGATATTTTCATAACCGCCTTAGTCAGTTGATTGGTTTAATAACTGATTTGTTAATGGACTTTGAGTTATTTTTTATATTGATATTTCATCATTATCCAAGACACAGTGTCATCATATTAGAAAGGGGCAACATGTTCGCTTATCACCACATTTCCTTTATAGCATAATTACTTCCACCTTTACCTGAAATTCTTTTCTCCTTTGGGCTATTATTATCCCAATTTCTTTCTATCACATGATTGTTGTTTTGAGGGAAATAGTAAGAGCCTTGGTGGCATAGTGGTTAGAGTGCAGTACTGCAAGCTACTTCTGCTGCAGCCAGCTGCCTGCAATTTGCCAGATCTAATATCCCCAATGCTCAAGGTTGACTCAGCCTTCCATTCTTCCGAGGTGGGTAAAATGTGGACTCAAATTGTTGGGGGCAATATGCTGACTCTGTAAAGCGCTAGAGAGGGCTGTAAAGCACTATAAAGTGGTATATACATCTAAGTGCTATTAATATTGCTATTGCTATTAGGTATGTTTACTACCTTGAATTATTTACAAATAATATTGAAGGTGGGTTTAAAATAAATAAATTTAAATTAATTAAAGTAAAAGAGGTTTTACAGAATTACAGAGTTGGAAGGGACCTTGGAGGTCTTCTAATCAAACCCCCTGCTCAAGTAAGAGATCCTATACCAGTACGGACATGTGGCTATTCAATCTCTTTTTAAAAGCTTCTAGTGATATACCACTCACAACTTCTGAAGGCAAGCTGGTTAATCATTCTCACTGTTAGAAAATTTCTCATTAGTTTCTATGTTGCTTCTCTCCTTGATTAATTTCCATCCATTATTTCCTCATCTTACCTTCTGATATTTTGAAAAATAGGTGGACCTCTTCTTCTTTGTGGCAGCCTTGGAAATAATGGAACACTGCTATCCTGTCACCCTCTAGTCCATTTTTTTTCAGTAGACTAGACAAACCTAATTCCTGGAACTCTTCTTTATATGTTTTAGCCTCCAGGCCCATAATCATCTTTGTTGCTATTCTTTGTACTCTTTCCAGAAACACTTATTTTCATTCCAGAATCTGAGAATTCTGTTCCAGAGCCTATGTTAGATCAGGCTATTCCCAGAGTAACTCAGAGCACAGTGATAATTTTTCAAAGGACTTGATCCTGTCCTGATATAGAATACTTGGCCTTTGCACACCCTTGTATTCCCATTTCTGATATTGTTGAGGTGATTACAATAGGATCTTGTGTTAGATTCCCAATTTAAAGTGAATGGAGCGACTCAAATCCAAGGTTAACTAATTTCAAAGGCTTGAAACATAAAGGACAGAAAAATAAAATGGAAAACCTAGAAGGTAAAAAAAAAATATCAACAAACTCCATTTCTCCAAAGCATTCAGCACAGCATGCCACATTTCACATCTCTCGTTCTTCTCTTTTGAGGATTTTTAATTCCAAATTAACTCCCTGCAATTAAATTAATAATGCAAGAGTTTTATATTTGCAAGTTAATAATATGTATCCATACATTTATTTAGGGTCAGTCCTTCGACTAAATGAAATATTGTTCCCTTGTAATAAGATGAAAAGGAAAGAAGTAATTAAATTTCTTCCAGTCCACAGTTTGACATTGGAATGCCAATAGAAACAAGGATTCAGATTCTTACTTATTATACATTATTGATTACATTTTCCTGTTATGAGTCTATGCCTGTTTTCATATGCAGGAGTTTTTATCTTTGAAACAGAAATATTATTGACTGCTCTCCTACCTCAAGACATGATAGCTCACCATTTTTTATTCTGATACGTATCTGAGAAACAGGAAAAATTCCAAAACATAATTGAAAGGCAAATTATTTTGAAAGAATTTCATTAACTATTTGATGAGTCCTTTGCTGGCAATTTTTACTGCTGTTGTTGACTTAGATCAATGGTGAGCAATTTCTCCAAGGGTCCGCTTATGATAGATGGATAGAAAAACAAAATTGAATAGAATAAGAATAAAAGGGACTTCTATTTGGACCTTGAGTCCTCTTTTCTCTTTTCTTTTTCTAATAAAATAGGGATTTAATTTCATTTGTTTCAACTTCTAATTTTGGTAACCAAATCAAGTTAAGTTTGTTAATATTTAACAATATTATTTACTCATTTATTAAAACATTTATATTATACTATATTTTACATAATAAATTATATTTATATTATATTTAATATAAA
The DNA here is from genome assembly GCA_023653725.1 of Bungarus multicinctus. NCBI lineage: Eukaryota > Metazoa > Chordata > Lepidosauria > Squamata > Elapidae > Bungarus > Bungarus multicinctus. The sequence continues at coordinate 39,549,221 of CM042851.1, read as the reverse complement.
TCTATATTGAATTTATATTTATTTTGGTATACATTTCTCCAAGCACATTTATTACTTCATTACTACATTAAGAGAGTACTAGAGGAGAAATGATAGCAGTGTTCTAATATATGAGGGCTCCTAAAAGTTGAGGGAGTCAAACTATTTTCCAAAGCACCAAAAAGCAAGACAATAACAATGGATGGAAATTAACCAAGGAGAGAAGCAATCTAGAACTAAGGAGAAAATTCCTAATGGTAAGAGCAACCAATGGAACAGTTTGCCTTCAGAAGTTGTGGGTGCTCCATCTCTGGAGGCTTTCTAAAAGAGCCTGGACAATCATTTGTCTGAAATGGTATAAGTTCTCCTGCTTGAGCAGGGGATTGGACTAGAACAGTGGTCTCCAACCTTGGCAACTTTAAGACTTGTGGACTTCAATTTCCAGAATTCCTCAGACAGCTTTGCTGGCTGGAGAATTCTAGGAGTTGAAGTCCACAAGTCTTTTTTATTATTATTATTATTTTTTTTATTTTTATCACAACAACAAAAACAAGCATAAAACTTTCTATTCCACAGTGTGTCAGTTGAGTACATATTTCTTCATGCACAAAATAATATCATACATATTTAACTAGTATATATTTATAATTGTTCTTATCAAGTCTTAAAGTTCCACAAGTCTTAAAGTTGCCAAGGTTGAAGATCACTGGACTAGAAGACCTCCAAGATACCTTCAAAATTTATTATTCTATATCTTCAATTGTATATCTTTTTTTTTGTAATTGGAAATTCATAATCTAAAGCAATGAATTTCTGTATATTACATCTTCAGGTACGTTTAGCTGATAGAATTGCAGATTGGAAGTGATAATTAAGTTTTAGTTCATTTTTAAGCGGTTGGCATTCAAATGTCATTTATTTTTTTTCCTGCATCCTATCTTCCTCCAGTGAACTGATGGGGATTTATTTTCAAATAATCCAGATAAAAATTAGGGTCATAAACCCAAGTCAAACTGAATGGAGTAGCCAACAAATAAATATGAGAGGAATGAAGGGTTGATAGTAGTAGGAAGGCTACACAAAAGGTAAATATTTTTATTTTTAAATTATAGAATAAGGTAATTACTCTTGGGATCTCTGTGAGAAAAGTTTGAATTGACAATATGTGTGGCTTACAAAATATCTTCCATTATGATAGTCAAGGCCAGTGATAAAACATCTCTTTATCAAAAGCCATCTTGCTGGTATCTCCACAGTCTCATTTTGCTGATATTCTCTGTTTATATTTTCTAAGAGGTTCTGTGGGTGTCTGCATATTTTTATAAACATTTTGTAGACATTTTTATAAATACATTTGATATTACAAGCTGAAATTTTTTTTTTTTACTGTTTGAGTTTAAAATGGAAATTTCCAATGATGGAAAGCAAAAGTTCAACCTATAATAATTTTCTAAAAATCAGAGTTAAGTAGATTCCATTAGAGGTATAGAATAATACCCAAGAGCACTATACTGCTTTGTTGTTTTTGTCATGGTCTATTGAATCAACCCTTATTCCTGCTGACATGAGAACAAATCTCCACTGTTATATTGGACAATATTTTTGGAACTATTTTCTCAGTATATTTTTTTTTTACAGGCTGAGAGCAAGTGACTGTCCCAAAGCCCCCAGCTGGCTTTTCTGCCTGCTTTACAATCGTCCGGTTTTAAATCCAGTTCCTTTAACCACTACAGAAATATAATTAAGAACTACAGTTTTAAAGTTAGTCAAATCACTTCAAATACTACTTCCTTAATCAATATTCTGATCATTATAGAACACAAAAGACTCAGGCAATTTATAGATCACAGTGTATTTTTGGCTTGATACAAGGTTTTGTATTTGTTTCGATTACTTGATTACTTATTTGGCTTTATCACCTGCCCTATCATCCACAGTTAAAGAAAATTCAATAGTTCTTCATAAAGCTGCAAGGCCTGAAGCAATGTTGGCAAGGACAATTGAAGCACTTTTAAAGAATCAATTCATTTATCATATATGTACTTCCTTACTTATTACAAACTATAATAACAAATATATAGCTGACAATACAAATTTCATTAGCCTTCCTGCTTTGAATTTTCATGCTATACATATTCCAGTCTATTGATTGTCAGTCTGTAACATGCTTCTTATAATGCATAAATATACACATACTTGACACCATCTGTTAATATATTCTTTATATGCAACATTTGAAAGATGAAATGCCAGGGCCCAAAGAAGATGTTGAAAATTTCAAGGCAGCCATATAACCATGATATTAAGTAAGGAGGTAACTTTATTGCTGTAACCAAAAGTCATAACAAACGGGACCATGATATTAAACTTTTAAAAATTTCCAAGGATGCATTAATTCATGTAATTATGGGTTCTACTTAAACAAAATGGGATCTAAAAAGGAAATACCATTCTTTTCGGCCAAGGCTGTAATTTGGACACAGGGGCTCAGTGGCTAAGATGTTGAGCTTGTCAATCAGAAAAGTTGGCAGTTCGGCAGTTCAAATCCCTAGCACTGCATAATGGAGTAAGCTCCCATTACTTGCCTCAGCTTCTGTCAACCTAGCAGCTTTCAAACTGCATGTAAAAATGCAAGTAGAAAAATAGGGACCACTTTGGTGGGAAGGTAACATCATTCTGTGCACCTTTTGCATTTTGCATTTAGTATTTAGTATTTATTTGATTTGTCAATCGCTTACAAGATACAGATATAAGAATAAATATAGTTTTGAATATATGAGATAGATACTTATAAGAAAAAAAACCACAGTAGGACAGGGACAGTAGGCACGATTGGTGCACTTATACACGCCCCCTATTGGCCTCTTAGTAAGGGGGTGAGGTCAATAGTAGACATATATATATACATGCATACATACATACATACATACATACATATATTAGTCTTGCTGGCCACATGACCACGGAGACGTCTTCAGACAGTGCTGGCTCTTTTGGCTCTTTGGCTTTGTAACAGAGATGAGCACTGCCCCTAGAGCTGGAAACAACTAGGATGTATGTACGAGGAGAAGCTTTACCTTTACCTATACATTTATTATTATTAAAAAACTATTGTGCAATAGTTGTGTGTGAAAATTTTTCTTCTTTATAAAGTCCTATAAAGTAGAATCAGTTGGTTCAAACTATCCAGATGGAACCCTTATTAACCACTGGATTTCACTGTAATTCAAAGTCTATTGTACTCTTCTTAGCAATGTATACCAAAAGTGCAAATTTAATACAAATATTTTTGAAGAACTTTGCATTTAAATAACTAGTTTGGAGACATGGTTGTAGGGTGAAGACAAAGTTGGTTGTGATATTGAGTGAAGCAAGGGTTCAAATCACACTACTTAAATAAGCTGACCCCAGAGATAAATTTGTTGGTAAACCTGCTGGAGATCTCTAAGTTCAGAGGGTAGAAAATAGGGAAGCAAAAATTCCCATTGGTTTGCAATTCTCACACCTCCCCATCTTCATAGAGCAATTTGTCAGAAACCACAGACATCATCATGAGGTTGTATGCTATTGATTTTAAGACCATATAAATGTTGCATGAGATGGAGCCATCTGACAAACCATTAGTTCCTCTAGCAAACCATAATGGGCTCTGCTTGGTAGTTCTGATAGTCAGTGCTTCTTTCTAATTTATATTGACCCAAATCTTTTGCAAATAGCACAGGACATAACAACAAAAACTTCTGCATTCAAGATCCTAAAGAGAGCCAACCAATTATACATCAGACTCCTTAATGAAGTCATCAGATATGTATTCTGCAATTGTTTTGATCTATTTTCCAGATAGTAAGAATTAATTTTTATTTTTGCAGCATATCATATATGGACTTTTGCTTTCAACGTGTATGCTTTTAAAAGAAGACATTTCCAGAAGGGATGAAATTTAAAGAAATACACAGACAGTAGATTAAATCAGAGTTTCAGTGTTTTGTTTTGTTTTGTGTTTTGCTATCTTGCTACTGGTAGAAAGCTGAGACATGCTATAGCTAGGAGGTTAGAGAATCATTTTGATGCTTCCTGTTTAGCTGTCTGGAAAGCTGGTGGGACTATCAATCTCTGCAGGGTGATTTCACAGCATGAGTGCGTCATGTGGGAAGGTGAAACCAATGGTCCTTGTTTAAGTATTATAGACGAAGCTCCAGAAAAGAAGGGTGCACTCAAATGAAAGGACCCAGAGAGATCACTATACAATAATTAAAATACAATACTCCCTGGGACAAAAATGTTTCAAAGCCAATTGGCTTTGCTAGTCATGTAGATGATACTTGTTTCCTTTACTTCTGGCTTTTAATTTTGAATGTTTTTGATGTTTCCAGTCCAGTTGAATTTGGCCTGCATAGTACTATCTTTCAATCACTGCATACATTCACAAATAACCATGAAACTAACCTCTGAATTGCAAATTGAATGTGAGACCCAACATTTCTAACCTGCCCCATAATCAATATTCTCTCTAAATACTGTATTAAATTGTTTCTAAGAATTTAACAGCTTACTCAATAACCAATACAAAAACCATAACAAGATAAAAAGAGAACTATTAGTAAGCATTTTGTTTAATTGTAATTAGTGAAATGGGATATTATCTTCTAGGACATTATTCAGAATCTGTCAAGGAGACAGCATAAAAATTGCTGATAGGTAAATGATGATATGATACCTAAAATAATAATCCTGAATTACAAACCTGAGCTATTAAAGCTAAGACTTATTTAATTTGATAGGATTTAGGCTTATTTAATTTGATAGGATGTGTAGAGAATTTTCTTTTCTATACAGTTGTTGCTTTGCTATTGACCTTCAAGGTCCCTTCCAACTCTGTTATTCTATGTTCTATGTTCATAAATGGGTCAATACTGTATATGTGTAAAGACTTCTACAAAGTACCAACCCCATCTACCTTCTGCACCTTTGAAACTTAAAGTAGATGTCTAGTATCAAATGCTATTCATCAGTGCTGAGAAAATGTTTGAAGTTTTTTGAAAACTATTTGAAATGTGCAAAATGTCATAGATCTTGAGAGGTTAGCACAGATATGCTTAGATGGCTTCCTTGGCTATAGAACTACCTACTATTCATGCACACATTACTCAAAAGGCCAAGAAAGGACCTAAAAATGATTGCACCAAGCCTTCAAAAGTTGTACCTTTCAATACTCCTAGCTGCCTGATTATTTACTATTAGTGTCGGGCTCTGAGTTCACCCAGAGCCCCTCAGCTCTGAATATGCCTCGCAGCAAGTCAGCCGGACATGTCACCTTATCTCTGCTATTGCCAGATCTTTATTTCTGCTTGTGTGCTGGCCGATGTCTTTGGAATGACTCAGCAGAGCTGAGGATGGATTCTGCAACAACTGCAGGGCTGCAGGATGGATTCTGCAACAACTGCGGGGCGGCTGGAATTGGGTCTTTATTGATGTGGTGCATATTGTTAAAGGGGTTGGGGCACATATAGATAGTAATTAGGATTTAAGTTAAAACATGGTAAAGGTGGCACCAGATGGGGATCAGTTAGTGAAGGTCTGAATAGGGTAGGGATGTAGACATATTATAGGGTTAATAGCATTTAGGGATAATGGGTTAGGCTTGGCCAAAATTAGAACTGTGTATAGGCCTGGGTGTGGTGGCATATGTCTCATGATAATGGTGATATAAGGAAAGGGAGCAAACTCAAACCCAACTCTAATCTTGCCTGGCTTTTATCCATTCTTACCTGATTAGAGTATTTGTTGTTTGATGCTATATTGAATATACCATCATTGTCCTAAAGAGGACCTGGAGTTTGGATTCATTTAAAGACAAATCTTCAATACTCAAACTGGCTGAGAATTAAGACAAAACAGAAAAGAGAATATCTTAACTTGCTCTACTGATATTTAATTGTGTCAAAACCAGAGACTAATCCAAAAAAATGTAGCAAACATTACTACTTCACAGAAAATGATAACCATTGCTTTGCATTTAAGTCAATTTGTACCTATGAGGGTTGGGAAAAGTCACCAGAACAAAATATTATTTTCTTTTCTTCATAAAATGTGTGAAATTACAAATGCCCTTCATAAATATGACAATGAGAAACTGAGATTTAAAACAAAAATAAGAACAGAAAGGAGACCCAAGATATTGTCACTAGAGGTTATCTAAAATTATCTGTATTCTTTTCCTCCCCAAAATCAAATATAACTCTCCTTCATTTTCATTTAGCAAATTATTCATCTTTAACACAAAGATGCAAGAATTAATTGGTGAAGGAGAGTCAAAAACTAGGAACCTGGGACAAGAAAAGAAGAATAGTGGGATCAGCTTGTTTCAAAATCTCATGGCAGGGATATATATTTAGAAGAGAATTTATGTAGCCCAGGGTTGAATTGATGATACTATTTAGTTGGGTAATGAAATGTCTGTGAGCAAACCATTGCATTAAAAATAAATACAAATTTATATCATCTTTCAGGAACTCAACCACCCTTAATTTAGCTTGGGGCTAAAGGACGAGCTTCAGGGCTAAGGCAGGATGTGGCAATGCATTTGTTTGTTTTCAATTGAAAGCATAAATTGGAATGGGAAGGAATTAGATCATTACTATGAACATTTATTATCTTTACTGATCCACAATTTTGGGGAACTATTGTAGCCACTCTCCCAGCTTAGGGACCACAGTTCCAAACTCCTCCTTATGATGCTGTCACTTGGCATAGCACTCTTTTGTCCAAAACAGTGCAGTGCTAGGATGAAACAACTAAGATATTGCACAGAATCCTCAAATTCTCAGGCCTCTGGGATTGAGGAAGACAATCTACTACTCAATAGGGTGGGGAGACAATTGTGTGACATATATTGTAACTCCTTCCTACCTATTTTAGAATTAGAAGAATTAGCAGTGACATGATAGCAGTATTTCAGTATTTGAGGAGCTACCACAAAGAAGAGGGGGTCAAATTATTTTCCAAAGCACCAGGGGGCAGGACAAGAAATAATGGTTGGAAACAAATCAAAGCAGACTGGAATTAAAGAGAAACTTCCTAACAGTAAGGACAATTAACTAGTGGAACAGCTCGCCTACAGAAATTGTGGGTGCTCCATCACTGGGCACTTTTAAGAAGATACTGATAGTCACTTGTCTGAAACGGTATAGGTTCTCCTACTTGAACAGAGGGCTGGACTAGAAGACCTCCAAGGTCCCTTCCAGATTCCATTCCATTCCACTCCACTCCATTCCATTCTTTTGATGAATAGGCAAATGATAGAAAACCTATGAACAAATAAAGAGGTATGCATAAAGAAATATTTAAAACAAATTATTTTCTCCAGGGTACCAAACAGCAGGAAACTTAACAAAAACTTTCTATTTCTGGACCTAAATAAGTGTGAGAAGAAACCATAACAGTCATCAACTCTTTTTCTTTTCTTTTTGCACAATATGTTACACAGACATGCCAGTAAAACCTTTCACCCTGGGTTGGAAATGTATTCTCCAAGGGTCTACTGTTGTGTCAAAACTGACTAATAGATCTTTGAAATGAATTAGTCTACTTTACCTTGAACAGAAAACTCTTATCATGAGGCAGTAGCTAGGGCACCTACAGATCATTTTTAAATTGACTCCCTACTGAAGGCCAGAGTTGCAGCATCTACTATTCCATACTATAATGTTGCTTGAACAGAGTCAGTATGGCAATTAAAATGTGGGGGTGAAGACTGGGGCAACCCAGGTCCAAGCCCACCTATTTTTTCCAATTCAAACTACCACATCAAGTAACTGTTGTGGGGAAATTTTAATTTCATTTATATGAGGTGCAATGACAATAAAATAAAGTAAATATGAAAAAAAGAGATAGAGATGGGATAAAGAATTTGTAAATAAATAAGTACAGTCTCTGCTCAAGCAAAGTAGAGGTTTTCTGCTTGTTCCACCAAACCTGACAGGTCCCCTCTATTAAACAGCACCATCTTATAAGACTGAGCTTATTTCTGCTCATTTCTGCTCTATACCCCTGAGATCTGATGGGGGGGGGGGGGTTCCAGATTTTCCCCAGGTACCCAATATAAGTCTGCTCATTTTTATGACATTGTTACATAGTTCTTTAGTTGGTTTGCTCCTTCCTTCCTTCCTTCCTTCCTTCCTTCCTTCCTTCCTTCCTTCCTTCCTTCCTTCCTTCCTTCCTTCCTTCCTTCTTCATCACACATCTATACTACTCATTATACCTAAATTATTCTTAGTTATTTGCATACTCTTTCTTAAACTGAACTGAATTTGTATTTAATACGTCTGTCAACTCATAAAATATTTCTATGGTCATTTTAGAGTTGCCAACAGAAAGGGAGGGGGAGCAGCTTGGAAACCAAAAGTGCATTCCATAAATAGTTTTCAAAGATAGTAACTAGGTGATTGAAGTTTCTGCCATGCAAAATTCTAACAGGAGAGGATGATTGATGACTCTTGGCTATGGATGTGTCCCATTGGAGAATATGAATTACGATACACCCAGGAGGTGGGGGAAAACCAGGGTCAAGGGTGACAATGAATTATGTGTCTCAGAGATGGCTACACCCAGGCAGTGCTGGACATTTTAAATCCCAATAAATCCTTTTGAAGTTTTAATAGTTTGGCTCAATGATTTAATTGGGATAACTTCCAGAATCCTGACAACGTCATCAAATCAATAAAGAAGCCAGTTTATTTAGATCCAAAAGCCAGGTTTTGTGTTTAAATCAGATTATGCTACAAGGTGCTCATTGGGTTGTCTTTCAAACTAAAGTAAAAATTGAGCCAATACTGCATATTTTCATACTTAGGGAGGAGGGTTAGACATGTGTCTATACTAAAGCAGATGGGAAGAGAAAGAACTGCAGAAAATGTTGAAGGAAAGGTTTTGCTTGGTAGATGTACTTTGGGATATAATGGCCAAATCATTTTCTTTTTTTGAAGGTTTTTAAAATACACACTGCTGCTGTCTCTGAATCTCATCTTTATTGCTTCTCAACTGTGTGAATAATTTATGCTGAATCTTAAATTCCCCTTCAGAAATCAAATCTCTGGTTGAGTAATGATTAATCAATAAAGTCTAATTCAAAACATCAATAACCCTTTGAATTTAAATATTTGGCTGCATTTAAAATCAATTCATCCTAAAAAAAAATCAACCATAATCATACATGTGTGTTAAGGCAGGGAAAGCAGGAAATTGGGAAATGTATATCATCACATGGAAAATTCTTTGAATCCTAGGAAATGTATTTATTACACACTGCTATTTATCACATGATTAGGTGTGTATTAATGAGTATATAGTGAGGATGAAGCAAGTAAATTTATTCAAGAAAAATATGATATAATGCTGCATTGGACCTATATGAGTTGGAACTATACAAATTAGTCGGGACCATAAGGCATAATGTCAGTAACATAATATTCTTGTCTTCAGTCCAGATATAAATAGAGTGGTGTGGTGGCCTAGTGCTGAAGAAACTTGCCTCCCATTCAGAAGGTTGGGAGTTCCATCCTAGGTAGTGGCTGGTATTTCTCTCCTTTCTCACAAACAAACAAAAATCTGCTGCAAACTCCACATAGCATCAGGAAGGGGATCCAGCTTTGAAGGGGGATTAATTACATGACACCTATGCTATAGGGGTGGCACACTCAAATTGATAATAGTAGGGAAAACTTTTTTGAAATGTTTGAATTGAGATTGAACTTTTGGAATGATGAATTAAATATATGTGATGAAATTGCAAGCCTGACAGAGAAAACTATAAAGTATAATGAATATGAAAATATGAGTTATTCAAAGTTTAAGGAAATAGATCAAGTAATGAAGATAGATAGATAGATAGATAGATAGATAGATAGATAGATAGATAGATAGATAGATAGATAGATAGATAGATAGTGATAGGGAGGCGGTGGAGAGAGAGAGAGAGGGAGAGAGAGAGAAGTATTCAAAGTTTAAGGAAATAGATCAAGTACTACTTACAAGACCGCATTCTGCCAGTAGTCTCCCACCGACCGGTGCGCTCCCACAGAGAGGGTCTTCTCCGGGTCCCGACGCCTTCTATGTGTCGTCTGGTGACCCCGAGGAATAGGGCCTTCTCTGTGGGGGCACCCGCCCTTTGGAATGGGATGCCCCCTGGATTACGAACGACCAGTGACCTGAGGGCCTTCAGACGTGACCTGAAGACCTGGCTCTTCGAGCAGGCCGGCCTGAGCTGACTCAAATGGGATTTTAAATGGGGTTTTTAGATTAGTTGGGATGGGTGTACAAAGTTTTAATTTATTTTAATTGGGGTTTTTAGATTTTTATAGGGACAGCCTAGGGTTTAATTCTTTTTTAACTATTTATATTTGTCTACATGTATTTTAGTTGGCTGTTTACCGCCCTGAGTCCTTCGGGAGAAGGGCGGTATATAAAACCTAAAATAAATAAATAAAAAATAAATAAGTATATAATAAAAGCAATAGAAAATATGAAAAGTAATGGTAAGATATGAATTTAAATGTGAATGATGAGTATTAAACTAAAGTCATGTTTGTATGGAAATGTGATAACTTGGAATCATGCTGTTCACTGAAAAAAAAATGTTTTTAATATGTGGAAAACTGAATAAAATCTTATTTAAAAAAAAAGAAAGGACATCCAGCTAATAAAGGCTCAGGTCCATCCAGTTGCCCTGACTCTACCCTGAATTATGGGATTACAGGGTTGTAAAAAGGAAAGTTTTTCAATGCAGGTGTATGAATTAAAATATTGGCACTTTTACAACACCAGTGCTGCATCACAATTGGTAGATATGCTTCATGCATTCTTCAGGGATCTTCTCATAGTAACAGTACATGCTTCTGACATCAGTAAGTATGCATGCAAATTGTTTTCTTCAATAGAAGAGAATACATGTAGCTCGGGGTTGATCTGTGAAGTCCTTGGTGCTCTCTGAGGTGATGATGTTGCTTAGTTAGGGAATGGAATTCTGCAAGCAAGAAACCTCAAAGAGCACCAAGGACTCAACAGAATGTGTCTTTGTTTAGCTATTATAAATCAATTTGCAACAATAATGTATCATTAACAAAAGTTGCTAATTAATAACAATGCAATTCTCCCTCATTTAATTGAAAAAATATAATTGGATAATGTTTATGAAATTATTTAACCCAAATGGCCAAATGCTTTGAATCCATGCAGACAGCTTCTCATGTTTAAATTCTATGTTAAAACCAGATAATTGGCTCAAAACCTAATCACTATTATGGTTTTAGAGCAGCATAGGCTCAAAACTTAATTTTCAGATTGCACAATATTATGGTTCATAATGTATTATAGTATTGACACAGCTGGTGGATAAAATTGAGATCTCTTTCTTGTGTCTTTAGCTTACCACTTTGTTGTTAGCAAACTCATGTTGATTTGATTTGCAAAGAAATGGTCCAAATTTGGAGAATCCAGAATCCAATTGCATTGATTTAGTAAACAAATAATAATTATCCAGTTTTAAAGCTACTTATTAGGCATTTTAATAATTGTAATTAAGATGCTTAAATGTAAATGTAATCTCAAAAACTGGTACATTTCTTCCCAAACTCTTCCTTAATTAAAACTCTGGAAGGAGAAGGAAAAATGAAATAAGGAAAAAAAAAACATTTTTTGATTGAAAAAAAGCATATAATCCAGTGGTGGGATTCAAAAACTTTTTATTACCGGTTCTGTGGGCATGGTTTGATGGGCGTGGCTTGGCTTGGTGGGCATGTCAGTGGAAGGATATTGCAAAATCCCATTCCCTCCCCATCCCACTAATTTGCTTTCCAGCTGTGCAGGGTAACAAAAGAAGATCCAGCCAATCAGCTGGGACTCAGGAGGCAGAGAATAGATGGGGGTGGGACCAGTCAGAGATGGTATTTGCCAGTGCTCTGAACTACTCAAAATTTCTGCTACCGGTTCTCCAGAACTGGTCAGAACCTGCTGAATACCACCTCTGATATAATCACTTCACAGTTAGATAATTGTGATGTGTTTTTTTACAAGGGTCCTTCAAGGAAGTCTACTAACTACAGCTTGCGTAGAATGAAGTAGTGTCAATTCAGAGTAAAGTTTCTAAAAAGGTCACACATCGTATCTGTTTTGAAATGCTACATTGTTTTCTGGAGTTAATTCAAGAGTTTATTATAAATACCCAGAATGCTAGTATGTCAGGTGGTTTTCATGCTGCCTATGCGAGTAGGGTCCCTATTGAGGTAGGTTTTATAAGTCTCATGATATCTTAATGTTACATCAGGAATACATCATGGTAACAACATACATTGGTACAAAGTGGAACCTCTTGAATGTTGCAGCAAGTGCTGCTTGAACAGTCTAACATAGAGTTCTCCAACTTTCTGGCTTTGAGGACTGGCAGGGGACAAAAGGAGACATTTCCACATGAGGGATCAGCATGCATGCACATCAGAGGTGGTATTCAGCAGGTTCTGACCCATTCTGGAGAACTGGTAGCAGAAATTTTGAGTAGTTTGGAAAACCGAAAAATACCCCCTCTGACTAGCCCCAACCCCATCTATTCTCTGCCTCCCGAGTTTCAGCTGATTGGCTGGGTCTTCTTTTGTTGCCCTGCACAGGAGAATGGAGCTGGAAAGCAGGTTAGTGGGGTGGGGAGGGAATAACAGTAACTTTGCCCCAGGAGTGGAGAAGGAAAGGGATTTTGCTGTAACTTTCCTCCAGGAGTGGGGTGGGAATGGAGATTTTGCCAAACCAAGCTAAGCCAAACTAAACCAAGCCAAGCTAAACCAAGCTAAGCCAAGCTAGGGCAGGCCAGGCCCAGCCTGGCCCAACGAAACTAAACTAAACTAAGCTAAACTGAGCTGAGCTGAGCTAAACTAAGCTAAGCTAAGCTAAGCTAAGCTAAGCTAAGCTAAGCTAAGCTAAGCTAAGCTAAGCTAAGCTAAGCTAAGCTAAGATAAGCTAAGATAAGATAAGATAAGATAAGATAAGATAAGATAAGATAAGATAAGATAAGATAAGATAAGATAAGATAAGATAGCTAAACTAAGCTAAGCTAAGCTAAAATAAAATAAAATAAAATAAAATAAGCTAAACTAAGCCAAGTCAAGCCAAGCCAACAGGCCCGGCCCAACTAAACTGAACTGAACTGAACTAGACTAGACTAGACTAGACTAGACTAAACTAAACTAAACTAAACTAAACTAAACTAAACTAAACTAAACTAAACTAAACTAAACTAAACTAAACTAAACTAAACTAAACTAAACTAAACTTTTGCCATGCTGTGCCAGAATTAGTAGATTTCCATATACTAATTTGAACTGAAGGAAATCCTTTGCTTTGGAATAAAGGTTTGTTTCAGAGGTGGCAAAGAATGTACTAAGGAACCAACTTATTAAATCAAGCAACTTACCACAAAAGAATAACTCATTTGATTTAGATGGGAGAAAATGCTTCAAAATATGCAGGGTTGCTATTTTCTCACCTTTCAGCATCTTCCGAGAACAGCTATGTCTAATTTTTTCAAGATTGATAACCTGCCTAACTGATATAATATGATGCTCCACCAAAGAAACTTTTGATTTAAAGAGTTGGTGTTATATGGGTTCCACCAATGCTCCAAAGGAGATGTTCTCCTTTGAACCTGGAGAATCACATACTTATACTACGAAGTTCTTTAATTCAAAGATGTTATCAATATCTGGTTCAAATATATATATATTTAAATAAATTTAATTCTTCAAATCAAATCCATCACATGTATAATTCTGAATTAAAGCATCAAATTGAGTAGGCCTGATCTTCTGAATGAAAGCAATAATTTGAACTGAAACTGCTTTACACAAGCTGAAATATTCATAGAATATTCATAGCAAGAAAAGAAATCTTGATGCAAACCTCAGAAACAACCTAGTGCTTTGACAATTTTTTCTGCAAAAAGAAAGATTGCTGTTATTATTTTTTCAGAAATGTAATTGAAGTTGTAAGTTAAACTCTAGGATCAAGATTATCAGATCCTTTAGATAATGATTTCCCCCCTCTCATTACCAATCAGAAGTAGTTACAAATTAATCAGTTCTACTTTAATTAGCCAATTATTTTGCATGACGTTTTAATTCTATTCTGAAATTTTTATTTTCCAGTCCTAATTAGTTTTTTGTTTCATTTTAATTAAACATTTAATTAAAACATTTGTTCCTTTTTGTGGTGAAATGATGCGTGAAAGATAAATATGGTAAGCAACTAAATTGGACCCTTTTGGGTTTTTTTTCTTCATGTCTTGGTATTCATTCAAGATTGTCTGAAAATGGGATTTAGATTGCATGATCTCCTTCAAATAAACTCTATCTTTGGAATGGAATATTAAAAAACTCCTTTAAAAAAGAATGGGCTGAAATTGGAGGGGAGAAGAATATCTTGGCACAGCAATATGCATTATGATAGATTACAGGCTATTGCTATATTTGGGCCAAAGTAGAGATTATTTTAATTATGTAATTAGCACAATTGCTAATGTTGCTAAAAATAAAAACAATACCAGGAGCATTGGGTGTGAGGATTAAAGAAGGTTGGGGAAAAGGGAATAATACATGTATAATCTTTCTCATCTAAGTGATTATTTCTATGGACAAATAATTCCCAATCAGTAATTAATCCTACAATAGAGATAATAAAGCAAACTACATTGGAATTTCATTTAACACTCATCCAAAACATTGAATATTATTGAATGTTAATATTTTTTTAATGAATGAATGAAAAAAGCCCATCTTCTGTTCTATTGGACCCTATTGGCCTAAGAGATACAGTAGGAAGTATTATCTTGATATATGGTCTTATTTTAACATTTTCATTAGTTTGAGGTACTGTGTTATCAATTCTTCCATGAGAAAGCTGTTCTAATACATTTAACCTAGTTCAGCCATTGTTCTATGTCTAATTAGTGGCAGATGTTTCTCTCCTAGGGCACAAAGAAAAAATATCTGCTGTGAACTCCGAATGGTGTCAGGAAGGGTATCTGGCCAGTATACACTCAGCTTCATCCAGTCCTCTTGACTCCACACCGAATTAAAGGATTATAGGGTCATAAAAGGGGAGCTATATATTATGAAATTTCCACCACAATCATTGTATCTATAATGAATGATCCAGATATTGTATGCTTCATATGTTCATGATAGGTATCCAATCTAGAAACATAGGCTCTTATGCAGCATATTTTTTGCATTTATTCATTGTGTTTATTTTCTCATGTTATTTTCTCCCAAGTTTTTGTGACTTTTTTTTATCAGAAACTGTGTATCATGAAGTTATAATTGGATCCTGCTAATTACAATATTCAAGTCCAAGATAGAAAGGCCTGAAGAGATACTGCCTTTCAGTAAATGAAAAACCTGTATGAATTATCTTAGCAGTGATCATGAAACAGACCTTAGTATTGTTCAAAAGTTTTTTATCCAAAGCCGAAATTCCAAGTGCAGTACCAGCCCAATATTACTACAGAATTTATAGCCAACAATTATTAGCTGAAATAACTTTGGCCTGGAATCTGCATGATGGTAATTGCTATGAATAACTAAGGAAACCACCATCAATTTTAATGGGAATGAATTGATATAATCCTGTGAGCCTCCATAGTGAAAAAAGAGAAGCAGTCTTAAAAAATAAATACATAAAAATTGCTTATGTATTTATTTTTAATTTAAAATCAAACAGCACATTACTCTTACCTCTCCACAAAATCATGTTTAAACCATCAATGTATGCTTCATTTATTCAGTAAACTACTATTTGAAAGATAAATAACTTCTCGTGATTCTGAAAGCAAAAATGTTCAATTTTTCTTGATACACAGAAACTGTTTAAAAATGTTGTTTATGAATTTGCATCCAGTAGAAATAACTTATTCATAATACAGAGTACTGCAATGAAACAATAAAGGAAATGCATTAATGTATGTATTTTTCTCACAATAAAGTTGGTTAGACAACTTTAAGAAAAGTAATATGTGCTTCCAGAGTTTGCTTAAAAATGAATCATTTACAGTATATCATAAGTATCTGCTTCTCCTCTTGGCAACTATTTCTCTTAACAAGATGGAGAAAAAACAAGCCTTTAAAGATGGAAAATTGACTCACTTGTTAATCAAGTCTGATTAGTCTAGAAGACAGACAACTCTTGTTAAAAGTAATATTTTTAGGGGGAAATCGTCACAGAAAATTTGGTGCAGCTCCTCTTCCCATGAAGATTTAATGCCAAAGTAAGGCAGTTTCATGACATCTAACAAAAGTTAACAAAATAAATAAATAAAGCCTCAACTTTAGTCTGATCTCCAGTGTTCAAAATAACAAGTTGTGTAAATGTTAATATATTAGACTTGCAAATCATCTCAGCAAAGGGAAAGAGTTTCTTCATTTGATTTGGCCTGGATGCAGTGAGGATTCATTTGAAAATTGAGTTAATATTTTTGGGAGCCAGTCTCAAAGGGCAATCCATTTGCATGTTGTTGTTGTTTTAAGTGAAATGGATTTTTTTTTCTAAATCATAAAATATGGGAAATGATTGGGAATATATACTGACAAATGAAGGCAAATATACATGTCCCAGGATAATGTTGCAGGATTCAATCTGGGTTGGTCATCAGGACCAGAGGTATTGTATTTCAAACTTTCAGACTCATGCTGGAATCTACCTCAGGGAATTTATCTCTAGCCTAGAGAGAAGTTCCCCAAGGATGAATTCCAGCATGAGTCCAACAGCTTGGAATACAATACCTTTGATCCCGATGGCCAACCCAGATTGAATCCTGCAATTTATATTGACTCTGCATGTCATCTTGAATGTTTGTTAAAGTATAATTGAACAGACTACTGAAGACATGATGGAACATGGAAAAACTCAGAGATACAGAGACATCCTTGTCCATTTCATTACTAAATAAATTCAGAAACACCCAAATTTCATTGAAATTGATTTCTGTTCAATTCCATTCTCATCAATCTGAGAAACTGGTAAGACCTGGTTAGGAAATTGAAAGAAGATTCACTCTATATAACACTCTTCGTGTTGTTTCCTAACCTTTCCTAACGTCTCTCCTCTCTCCCATCCCATCCCATTCATCCCACCCCAACCCTTTCAATCATCATATTATTTAATTTTGCTCATATATCCCACAAAACAATAATCTCTAAAGGCTGTAATTTCAGCCTATGATGAGTCTTGAAATTTATCCAGTCCTTTCTAGTCCAAAAATTGTTGCCAAAGTTGATGCCTTACATTAATTTGATGCAAGGTGTCCCAGTGAAATAACATTCTGCTACAAAATTGTTAAAAACATGGAGACTCTTTTGATAGATAAAATAATCCTCTTACCTTACAGTTCCATCTAGAAACTGTCTAGTAATATTTGTATATTACTACATGGCTCCTGTCTTGGTTTCTCATCTTTATTAGTACCCTCTGTCCTTACCAAGCACTTTTCATTGTTACTAATTGTGAAATAATAAGGAGGTGTGTGTAACCAAATCTTTCAGGGATTACTTGTTGTGATACACCTGATATTGGATCTAAGAGGTGTTCCACAAAGCATTTGATCTTATCCCTGGCAACAATGATTCATTTTATGGAGCTCTATCATTTCCAATTAAGGATTACATGCAGTGATGATGATTTGCTTCCCTGCTGCTCTGAGTTCCATTAGAGATTCAATTATTAAAAAAAGGGTGAAGCTTAATTAAATAAACTTAATTAAAAATAAATTAACCCTTATTTCATGGAACAGCCAGAGAGTTTCATCTTTACAAAGGAATATGCAAATCCCATCATGTTACTCTCTCTAACAAATGTCTCAGAATGTTAGATTTATTCATATTTCAGATCAGATGTTTTGCCATCCTGGAAAAATAAATTAATTAATAGATGATTAACAGGATTCTATTCAGCAACTTAAATTGGAATATTTATAGAATTCAAACATAGTGTAGGGTAAACAAGAGCTATAGAATAGAAAAGTCAAAAAAGGATTATAGTCATCTAACCAACATCTCAAAATTGTTATTTACACTGTTATGTATACTTGAGTGGAACAAATAAATATGGGATATACAATAAATCTGAAAATAAATGAACCAAGCAATCATTAGATTCAATATATCTTACATATTATTTGAGCTTTTGTGAAACATATTGAGTCTGAAATGTTTCTATTTTTTGTCATTTTTGCTATTTTTGTTAAGCCATGAAAAAGATATAGTTCTACTGATATTAAAAGAAGTAACTTTTTCTCACTGCATTATAATCCTAGCAAATTTACCCTAAAGCTATTTTTTCACTTAGACAGAAATTTATATCTGTAGTACAACAACTTCAGATGAAATATTAATTATTTCATTGTGGTCATGGTGTTTGAATGTATCCGCAAATCTTTTTCAAGCCCTGTCCCTAATATTAATTAAAAGCATAGAAAATAAATATGCATAACTTGCCTCTATCATTACCATGAAGTTTATTTTTAAACTTCAATCTTTTAATATGAAAGTGCTGCAGTGATTTACCAATTTTAGTTTGAGGCTGAAACTGCTGCCTTTAGGAAAAACAAAATATCTACCTTCCTGATTATCATGGAAGAGAATGGTACAGTATCTATCAATAATAGCTCTAAGTAAAAAAGGAATGTTTCATTTGGATGAGAGTATATCATCTACCACAAAACATTTTAACTATATAAGCACAACATGATGCTTTTATGAGCCAGCAAATCTCCCTTTTCTTATAAATTGTTTGCAGAGAACTTTGCAAAGATCAAGGGACTCATCTGGTCTTTTTCCTACTTTACAAAGTAATAGGCATTTTGCTTTCCATTCCAATCTTCAACTGACTGGTTTTAATTCAAACACACCACAAACAAAATCACTGTTCCATGATTTCAACACACTAAATTGAAACTACCAACTGTCTGAATCTATGATTCACCAAGATTTGGCAAAGAAGGAAATGACAATTGCTGTGAAAACATGGACACCTTTTAAGAGGGCAGATAATTGAATTGTGGGGTCTTTGGGTTTCTTGCAGACATTACATGACCAATCTAGTCACATCAGTGCATTAGTAATGAAACATCTCCAAGAAAACTACCAAGCTTAGAGAGCATCAAGGACACCACAGTTCAACCCTGAGCTACAAATATTCTCTTCTGTAGATAATTGAATGTTGGAAGAACAGCAATTGAGCTGGGAGATGAGCTGGCAACATCATTGTCCCATTATGGACTATCCTGGCAAATTACCAGAATAGCAGATGTTTTTCAACAAGAAGCTTTAAGCAACCTGATTGCCCAGTCCACCACATTTATTCTGAATCCAGTCGTGGAGAAAATAGATACTTCTCATGCTGTGAAACTAATTTTCTGGATTTGCACACACACACTGAACCATACATTAGCTTCAGGGGTTGAGTTTGCCCAGTGGATTTTGTCAACAGCTACTTTGCTTCATGCAAATACAATCACTGAGGTACAAATTAGTTAAATGCATATTAACTTTCTGCATCATATTTCTTTCAAACTTAAGTTTCAATGTTATTCCCATTTTCATCATTCCCTTTCTGGATTTTTGTGAAGCTCTACATCCAGCTGTAATGTTTAAATTTTATTTGGGAATCATAGCTAATACTATTAGTTTATGGTACAGAAAACTGACTTAATTTAATAAGACATTTAAAATTAGTGTGCCAGATATTGAGGTTGGGTTTGCCCAAGATGTATGTACACATGTACACTACAAAAGGAACCTACCCTCCTATTTTGTGTATGTTATAACCACTTTGTATATTTTTTAAAGTGTTGCTGTATTATTGTTACTATCTTATTTTCAAGTAATTTTACTGTGTTTTATGTCTACTTCTTTGATTAATAATTACATATTTGTATAAGTTTTATTAAAATGTTCTCTGGCCTGAAGGCTGTAAATTTCACCTTTCAAAATAAAATTACAACTCTATCATCAACATACTTATTTAGAAAGAAGTCTTATAAAAATAATTGGCCTCAGTCTTAATAAATCTGCATACATTCAAGTTGCACATCTCCAAAATATTATTTTATTCATATGCAAATCTGTACATCTAAATGGTTCATATTATTAATGATATAAAAGAAAAATAATTTAAATAGCAGGCACAGCTCTTCCTCCTTTAAAGCAAGCATTCTTGTTCTATTTTAACCTTGTGCTGAATAAGCACTACTTAGTTTAATGGAACTAACATGAATAAACACAGACATTCATTTAACATGGAGGAGAAAGAAAACATAAATTATGTTGTTGTTCTTATTATTAGTAATGGTAGCAATAGTAGTATACCATTCCAGACAAGTGGTTGTCAAATATCTTAAAAGCCTAGTTTCCTATAAAATAAATATGTAGAAATTGTGCTATTTTTTTTCTTTGTAGTACTAAGCTAAGATTAATTCAAAAGATCCTTCTGGGATTTACACTGAAATATTCCCATCCAAGATCCTGATAATTACTGGAAAGGAATTCATGTGATATGAATGACTGAAAAGCAACTATATCTGTACTTATATCTTATGGTGTTTTTTTTTTAAATAAAATCAATAAAAGTACTCTTATTTTTCTCATGAATTTATTATTCTTTAACCTATATAATCTTAGCTATACTAAGAAAAAAAACACAAATTACTACATATTCTGGCCTACCATAGTAAACAAATCTCAACTTGATACTTTAAAATGAAAATGGCAAAACAAGATGAATTTGCTATACAACATTTCAGGAAATGCCTTCCCTCATCCATAATTTTTATGGCTCTGACAGTCTGAGTACTAATTTTCTCTTGTCAGAAAGATAATAATTTAAGACTTTTTATTAAAACAGGGATAGGGGTGAAAACAAAGGAAATTCATTTTTCAATTATTGCTGTGTAGGTAATTTTTTTTATGTTACATAACCAGGAAAATACAGTAACTGTTAAATTTTAGAAAGAAAGGATTTTATGCATTGTTTATGGCAAAAGTAATTTCCTCGTGAAAATGCATTCAAAGTTCTCACAGATGCTTAGAAAGATGTAATGCTTAGTAATGACCTTTTCCCTCAAATTGTCTAAATTAAATAAGCCATGTTAGCATCAGTCCTATGAAAGATGACATGAATCTTTAATAACATTTCACAATTCAAATTGTGATTGATAAATATAATGTAAAATGCAAAAACTGGAGGTGAAATCAGGCTTCACCTTTTCCATTCTGGAGTTTGGGGTAATTGTATTAACTCTTAGGCATCTAAACCAAGAATAAAGCTAAGAAAGAATGGGCAAAAACTTCTTGATTACCTTAGATCAGGGTTGTCAAACTCAAGGCCCATGGGCTGGATCCGGCCCACGGTGTGCTTAGATTTGGCCCGTGGGGTTGCTCTGGAAACAGTGAAGGATCAGCCCAAGGTGCTTCTGCCAGTCAAAACAGAGCTGTAGGATGTCAAGTTGGCCATATCCATCCTGGCCATGCCCACCCCAGCCACGTCCACTCAAGGTCAAACACAACCCTGATATGGCCCTCAGTGAAATAGAGTTTGACATCCCTGACTTAGATTGATCATCTAGCACAGGGGTGTCAAACTCAAGGTCTGGGGGCCATATTTGGCCCATAGATTGCTTAGATCAGACCCACAGGGATGCTTGGAAACAGTGAAGGGCTTGCCCATGGTGCTTCTGCCAGAGAAAATGGAGCTCAGGGAGGCTTTGCAAAGCCTGCCCGGGCTCCATTTTTGGCTGAAACAGTATCCTGCAGACCTCTACCAGTGAAAATGGAGGCCAGGAAGGCCACACACTCCATTTTCACGGGCAGTGGGCTACAGAAGGCCATCACAGTCAAAAACAGAGCTTTTATGAGGGACATTGAGCTGATAACACACACCCTGGCCACATAACCTGGCCACACAGGACCCTCAGCCCTCCAAGATCAAACACAATCCTGATATGGCCCTCAATGAAATCAAGTCTGATACCCTGAACTAGCATCCCCAGAAATGTATGTGGATTGTCTCCCAGCAAAGCTACTGTATTTCCCCAACTGTTCCCTTTTCTGGCAGAAACGTTTAAAGAATTCCCCAAAGAAGAAATTTCTGGATTATTGTCATTCGGTGACTAAAGAAAATAATTAAGTGGTAAAATTGAAGATATTCATTTGCCTATCTCACTGTTTCATTTCATTTCATTCAGGTGTATTTTTTCAAACAAAGATAAATACGTTCAAGAGTAGGCACTTAGGCTGCAAGCCTATGATTTTTAACTAATGAATATTCTCCATGATTGATAGATAATGTGCCATTAAATCAATATTGATTCCTAGGAAATCTTATAAATAGATTTTTCTCCATGACAAATCTATCACTAATCTGGTTTTTCAACTCTTGTGGTAGCACATCCATAGCTATTGTAATGCATTACGTTCTTGGTTGTCATTTTCTTACTTTTTAAAAAATCTTTCCCAGCAATAGAGCCAAAAAATTTGCTTATACTGAATATAATGGAATTTGTTTTTAAGTAAATAGAAGTTATACAAATACACTGCTATCTGTATGCAAATGCATACCACAAATGTTTGTGCCAAGTGTGGAACTGTTTTGCTCTTCTATACATATCGTTCAACTATTTCAAAATAATTTTTAAGGTTGTGAGACATTTCTAAGACATAATTAGCAATGATTTAGTCATGCTTTGGATTAGATCAAAATATTAGAGGCTATTTGATATTCCACTCAAGTTTTCATTTAACTCCCAAGGTTGTATTTAGCCTTTATATCACAATCCTAGAATATCTTGATTTCCGCCGGCCATTATTTTAGAAGAATTGGTTAAGTGAATTCAACAGAAATTTTAATTTAGTATGCTAAATGTGCATTTACACTTCCTTTTTTTTTGGAAGTTATCAAATTTACAATAGTTCCCTACATTGTTGTGTATGCATTTTATTATGGCTTAGCATGTACTACAAACTTGGATAGTAGACAGTAGAGAGAAATTAATTTTCAGCAATCATTGTGGTGAGGGATCATGTTGGCTGGCTTCAAACATTTGTGTCTCAAGCAAATATTTTTTGAACTTTAGTGACCAAAACTATATGAGCATCAATCTTTTTTTAACAGTCTGAATACTCTTCAACTGCAGCAGTATTGTCTAGAAAGATTGAGAGTTTTATCAACCCTATTCACAGCTCCAATATTTCAAATGTCTTACTTATAGTTATATCACATTGTGTCAGAGTTCAAAATACATTATCTGGTATAACGTTTTATTTCTTCTTGACGATGTATTATTTTAGATCAGTAGAAAGTCTTATGAGTTCTTCAGGTAATGTCAGGTATGAACAACCAGACCTATACGTGCAGAATTCAAGCTAACTACTTCATCACATTCTGCCTATAATACAGGAATCTCCTTAGACTAGCAGCCTTCCCTTGGGAATAAATAGCTAAGGCTCCAAAAAACTTGCAGAGGATTGGTCCTAACTCCAAACTACCCTACTCCTGAGCCCTCCTCCCTGCCAGGTTGGTTCCTTCTCAACAGGTATTCAGCTAAGCAAGCAAAGGTGCCAATCAGGGACATCACACTAAGATTGTTCCATTAATAGGACACATTTGGGTATTAACCAAATGTTCAGAATGATTTGAATGATAATTTTATTCAGAACTTAATGTGTATTGTAGAAATATTGTTTGTGACCTGTACATGTCCAACTAAGTACAAAAGTATAAACTTGTTTTTTAGTTTATTGCTCAAATTCCCCTCATTTTAAATTGAGTAACATTTGAGTAATTGAGTAGCATTACTATTACTATTAATCTTCCCATCCTTCCTTTCACTCATCTCCTCCCACTTATGACTGTATGACTGTAACTTTGTTGCTTGTATCCTTATGATTTATATTGACTGTTTCCTATTATGATTTGATTGCTTATTGTACCCTATGACTATTATTAAGCGTTGTACCTTATGATTCTTGATTCTTGATGAATGTATCTTTTCTTTTTTGTACACTGAGAGCATTTGCACCAAGACAAATTCATTGTGTGTCCAACAAACTTGGCCAATAAAGAATTCTTTTCTATTAATGAAGGCAGTGGATGGAATTGGGGATTGTTTAAATGGCTATGTTGTCCTACAGTCATTGATCTTTTCATGAATTTGTATGTGTTGGTATCTTTTTTATTTATTTATTGATATTTATTTAATATATGTTATCTACACAGGTCCCAGAGGATTATGAAGTGTAGACTACCTCCACAATGGTATACCCTGGGCAATATTCTGTCTTAACAGAGTAATTAAAAGTCTACACACATGGTGATCAAATTGTATATTGCTTCCCTCCTAGTCAAAAACTACAGAGGCAGCAATTAGATTACAACATATTTTTTAAAGAACTCACTGACAAAAGATATTGGATCCTGGATCCATATTTTGCAATTAAGCAAAAAAAAAAGTTTAAATAGAAATAAATAGTAAGTACCTAAGCAGACTAGCCATTAATCATGGGATAATATTACAAGTTATTATACTACAAGAAACTCATTTTAATTACTCAAAAAATTACAAAAAGTTACATTTTCACCTGTGAAGAAAATTTCTTGAAGGAAATTATGAAATTGATTGATCTGCAATAGTGGATGTATTCACTTTATCAGTACCCATACAATGATCAGGCCTGAAAATGAATGCAGACTAGCAACTTTTGGGCAACTTTTGGTCTCCATTCCCAATTCTTACAAATAATTCTTACAGATTAGAAAAATATTTTTAAATGTATGTAAGACTGTTCAGAAAAATGTTTTCATAAACTAATCTAATTGTACTTACAATGAAAATAAAATCTGATTTTTTTTACAGACTATTCTCTGTTAAGATTAATTCATTTACATGATAATTTATAATCACTTCCTAAACTGATTTCTTATTTTATCCATGGTAGACCAATGCAGATAATGGAAATGGGAATTTACAACAAAAATGGACTGATAAAAGAGCAAAACAAAATTTTATTATCCATTAGAGAATAAGAGGATAATAGGTATTCTTTCTATTCACCAAGTATGTATATAATTCAAGTTATCACTCTGTCAAATATAATTTTATGTTCCATTCTGTTTTTGGAGTGTTTATATTATCACTTTGGTTGCTATATTTGATCTTATTATTGTGTGAGACGGATTATGTAGGAGTATCACAAATATCTGTGAAAACATATATTATTTTCACCCAATTAGCAGTTGTCAGGATGGAGTCTGGATATGACTCCCTGAAAAATTTGATAATTAAGGGATAACAAAGTTTATTCAGACCATTATTTTAGGTGAGAAAGTTTATAAAACTAACACTATTTTTTAATAATAATTTTGTATTGATGAAGTATATTTGTTTGATTAACTTTTTGAATGATTAAAGAGGACTGAAAAGCACTTGCTAACAAATATAATGGAAATAGTGCTTAAATATTATTTTGAGCATCTTAAAATGGGAAAATTGGTTGTAATTGCACAGAGAGATGCAAATATGATCAAAAAGCATTAGTATATTCACTTATTGCTCTTCGTATGCAAAGAAGAATTGTAATGCCATTTCAACTTCCACTGTTCTGTACCACAAATTACATAGTATTTTTCTCTTAAAGTGTTGCCATTTTTAAAATAGGCAAAATTGTTTTTTTTAATAGCTCAAGAATAATATTAAAAAATGGTAGAATGATTCTACCTCCCATTGGCTGAAGCAGTTTAAATAAATAAATAAATAAATAAATAAATAAATAAATAAATAAATAAATAAATAAATAAATAAATAAATAAATAAAATGCACTTCCATCAGCAGTAATAAAATGAAATCCCCAAATCAGAGATTTCAGAGTGAAGAAGGCAGTAGAGTTGATATTGGGTAGAGATGTGAGTTTCTTACTTGGAAAGTAGGAAAAGCAAAACAAATAAAATGAAATTCCCCGTAGTAAATGTCTATTACCTATCTTGCCGCGGATAATATTTAGGCAAATTTTATTGGCATAAATGTATGGGAAGCTTCCTTTAAGTAATGAATTAAAATCATCTTGCTAATCATCTTACCATATCCTTCAGGTCTAGGACAAATCATTGCCAATGGCTGCTCATTCAGGCTGCCGCTCCCTAGCCCCCTCACCCTGGCTGACTCACCATAGGACTTGCCATAGGACAAGTCACCATGGGAGAATGCCAGAGGTGAGATGACCTTTCTCCTCCCCTCCTCCTCCTCTGTAGTTCAGACTGGGGAAAGAAATTGGGGAGGATGAAGCATGAAGGGGAAGAGGCACTAACCCCCTGACCAGAAAAAAGATCAGTGGAAGAGAAAAAGTGGGAGAGAATTTGCACTTTTTGGTGCACAGGAATTTCTGCCACAGAGTGCAAGATATATTAGTGGGGAGGGTAAGCCAGATTAAAGAGGGAAGGAGGGAAAGAGAAGAGGAAGCCGAGGACATTTCCCTCACCGCTGGCATTTTTCTGCAGTGAGTTGTCACGTAATGATTGTCCTACAGTGAGTTTTTTCCATGGTGATCCAGCTAGGGTGACCTGGAGGTGATCTGGCTGCAGTAACTCAGCTGTAAAAATTGTTTCATTCCATCTCCTTCTTTATGCACACTCAGTTTCAAAGATAAAGATACTTTTACTACCAGTTCAGGCGAACCGGTATTTCTTTTTTTCTTCTGATGATGATAAGCTGTTCCGATGATCAACTGTGACGGGATCTCCCTTGTTGTCTTACTGCTTCACCCAGGAGGCTTCCCTGAGGCCCAGGAGACAGAAAAATGGAGCATTGTGAGTTTCAAGAAGAGAAGGAGGAGGAGGAGGAGGAGGAGGAGGAGGAAGAAGAAGAAGAAGAAGAAGAAGAAGAAGAAGAAGAAGAAGAAGAAGAAGAAGAAGAAGAAGAAGAAGAAGAAGAAGAAGAAGAAGAAGAAGCCATGCTCACCCAGACACATGGCCACTCCCAGATAGCCACGCCCACAGAAGCAGTAGTATCCCACCCCTGCTTAGGGTGTTTTAAGCAACTGAAAGTGTACAAAGTGAAAAAAAAATGATTTAAAACACTATGTTGAAGCAAAAGTTAAACTTTTGAACTATGTTGAAGCAAGATAATTTTAGTGATTGAGATGTATCTAACTTTAGATAAGCCAGATCAGAATACTATAATAAGAGTTAGGAGGTCCTTGGAGGTCTTCTACTCCCAACTCCCTGCTCAAGAATGAGGTCCAGTGCCATTTCAGACAAATGGCTGTCCAATCTCTTCTTAAAATTCTCCAGTGAGGGAGCGCCCACAACTTCTGAAGGCAAGCCATTCCACTGGTTGATTGTTCTCACTGTTAGGAAATTTCTCCTTAGTTCTAGATTGGTTCTCTCCTTCATTAGTTTCCATTCATCCATTAACTTTTTGTTCTGCCTTCAGGTGCTTTGGAGAATAAGTCGATTCCTTCTTTACTGTAGCTGTCCCTCAAATATTACAACCATACTATCAAGTCATTGTAATTCTTCTTTTCATTAGACTAGATATACTCAATTCCTTCAACTATTTATGTATTTTAACCTCCTGTCCCCAATCATATTTGCTGCTCTTCTCTGCATTCTTTCTAGGGTCTCAACATCTCTTCATATATACTCAAAGAGTACCCTGGGTATTGTCTGTACTATCTCAAAGGAGCAGGAGGGATTCCACTCAGCAAGTTATTTCACTACCTACATTGAATTAACAGTAGCATTGATGCAGTCCTGAGAGAAAGATTGTACATGAAATTAGGAGAGAATTCAATTGATTGTCACTTATACAGATTGTGCTACTCTGCAGGAACACCTATGTTCATTTGATGACAATGGAGTACTCATTATCCTATCCTCATCACAATATGAATTAAAAAGTGCTGCATCCTTGCCCCATTACTGTTAAGCTTCCTTTTTAATTGCATTTTACAGGCTGTGTTAATTAACACATTTCATCCCCTACAGCTGACACACAAATCCATCTCTATCTTACTATATGCTGCTCTTGCCATACTTTCTCCTTCTCAAGGAACATTTCAAAGAAGCCTCCAAACATTAGCTAACTTCTTCTATGAACATTTATAATTATTCAAAAACAAAACTGATCCTAAAAGACTTTCCAACTGTCAGTATAAACAGCAAATAAATGCATCTCAAAAAGATGACACCAAGTGCTTTAAATATCTAGGTATTGCCTTCTGTTTACTTTTTACCCTTACATAGAAACAACAAATCAGCAAGATACCATTGTATGCAAGAAGAATTCAGATGCAAAAAGCAGGTACTGTATAATAGCTGTACAGACAACAAAATAATTGTTTAGCATTAAAGTAATCACACTCTTGTTCTGTGGTTCGCCATACTGACCCAGAATATATATATTCTTAGACTGAAGTACTTTTAAGTGTGGGTATATATATATATATACATACACACACACCTAAAAGTACTTCAAACATCCTGCAAGCTTTCAGATTCATCCTCCTAGTTTTAGGAAGAGTTGAATTAGGATCTCCTTCTCCAGCTATTTGCACGTCAATTATTCTTGCTGACAGACAACATTGGGAATAATTTTGTTCTAGTAGGCAAATTCAATTCTTCTTGCAAGAAAGCATATGAAGTGACCTCTCTTCTACCGTTCTCTTGGCCAAAGTATTAACAGTGATGCTTGTAGATTAAGCTAATTCTAAGATAGAACAATATATAAATTTATAAATTGATGGGCATAAAATCCTCAAATATATGTTAGAGCATTTTTTTAAAAATCTTGATACTTTTGATACTTATAACTGAAAAAAAAAAGCTACTTTTTCACACTAGCAGGCCTGCTATCAAGTTTTCTATACTACTATTTAATTTTGAGAAGGGATAATTTAATAGTACAATGTTTCCTATTTGGTTCAGAATTAGTTAAATCAGTTGAATCATGAGGCAATCAGGTTTGGTGATTAATTCTAAAATACCTTTTTGCCAGCTGTATAGACTGAATGTAGAACATGGAGTTGGAAGGAACCTTAAAGGCCTTCAAGTCCAACCCCTTGCTCAAACAGGAGACCCTATACTATTTCAGACAAATGATTGTCCCGTCTCTCTTTGAAAGACTCCAGTGGTGGAGCACCCAGAACTTCTGAAAGCAAGTTATTACATTGGTTGACTGCTCCCACCATTAGGAAATGTTTCCTTAGTTCTAGGTTGCTTCTTTCATTGGTTAATTACCAGCCATTGTTTCTTGTCTTGCCTTTTGGTGTTTTGGAATCTACTTTGACCCCCACGTCTAAGATTGTGTACTTTTTTAAAAAAAGCAAATACCTCCATTGACAGTTCGTTAAAAAGTTGCTAAACTTTGCCTATTGCAGTTCCCATCTGAAATAATTGGGTTTAAATGGTCAGGGCTGGAATGCCCTAGATGCAGCTACTCAACGTTATTTATTGTCTTCCTATTTATTTTAGGCTAAGTGTGATGTCCCTGCAAAACTCTCAGCCAATTGCTGAGGAAGTCTTTCCAAGAGGTGATGCCCAATATCAGGGCAAAGATTTCAAAAGACCAAAAGCAGTTGCCTTAAGTCAAGCCACTGTGAGCATCTGAAATTAAAAGCTGGCATCAAATTTAGGTTGACTTAAATTAATTTGACTTCCTTCAGTACTGCTTCCAATTGTATGCTTTTCAGATGTTGTAAACAGAACCAGTAGCTTCAGACAAATTTAGGATTATTTATGCTTCACTACTTTTTGGTCACTGGAAACAGTCTGGCTACAAACTGTAGGCTGTACTACCAGCAAGATGCTGTTAATCTCAGGCACTCTACCTGCTTCTTTCTGCTGGCCTTTCTGCAGCTGTGCCAATCTACTAAAGTGAATTATAGCAACAGCAATTGTAAAACAGGGCACCAAGCCACGTTCTAGCATGCAGAGATTACATTAACTTCATTATCTATTTTATCTGCAGGTGTTTGCTGACCCTCTTCTCTCTCTCTCTCTTTTTTTTTTTTCACTTTAGGATCCTCATGTTCTCTTGACATAGAACAGAACTGGAGGCAGCAACTTTCTTTCTGAGTTCTAATTGCCTTAACCTGTTAACAGTAGGAGAATTCATTTGCTTTCCATTTTACATTTGCTCTTTTTTGGAAAAGCAAGCAGAGGCTGTTATCTGTCATGCCAGCCTGCCAAATCCTCATTAGTATCTCCACTCTCCAACAATTGTGCGCCCAAGTTCTAGTGTAAGATTATTTCTCCAATTGAAAGGATTGTATGAAGGCAATGGTTCCACTGTCATTGCTTGCTATTTGTGATGGTGGGTGGCACAGAAAGCAAAATTCCCCCTTCCACAGGCATCCATTTTTAAATATATTACCCCAGTTTTTTTTCACTTTTTAATAAGGAAAGTGGGTCAGAAATGTTTTGTGTGCTAGAATACTCCAGTGTTGGATTTCAAGAAAGTAGAGTAGAAAGGAAGTAGTGAACTAAGGAGTTGAGACCCAGTTATATGATGCTGAGCTAATTCAGACAAAGTTAGCAGCCAGGAATCTATAGACAGTCAAACAAGCAGACAAAAGGGCAGAAAGACTGAAAAATGGAGTAGATATAAAATTATCCCAAATCACGAGGGCAGAGGTGAACAAAAAATCATTTTCAAAATTCCTCTTACATAACTAAATAGACATTCCTTGACAGTTTTACTTCTTTGGACATTGGGTTTGAATTCCTTGGTAGAGTTACATTTTTGCCTCCAAAAAAAAAAAAAGAGTACAGGATTACGATTTCCAGTTTATACATTTCTGAATGAGCGCTTAGAAGACAACACAATTATTCAATGTATCCAACATTAGACTTTCCATCATCTTTTTTTTTTGCTGCATTAAATTGGAGTTTTGCAATCTTATTAAAGTTTCTTTCAGGGCATCTTGCGTTTCTTTCAGGGTATCAATGAAAAGAAAGTTTCAAGTACATTAAACATTTCCCAACTACCAAGAAGGCCACTCAAAATCAAGTTTTCAGTTTTTTACAATCCAGTGTAGTTGAAGCTCAGCATGTTCAATAGCATCATGATATTATTTTAAGTATATGGTCTAGTTGGCTGGCCTAATAGAATTTTCAGGTGTGATTTTCCAATGTCAACCTCTATGCCTGGATGAACCTTCCTATGGAAACAATATGGAAAGTGTTTTCACACTATGTATCAAAGTGATATTGATTAATTAATTAATTAATTAATTTATTTATTTATTTTATCATATTTTTATACCGCTCCCTCTCCCAAAAAAGGGACTCGGGGCGGTGTACAGCCTACTAAAAACACATAAATACATTATAAATACAGTTAAAAATATATTAAACGCGATTGTTCCGGCTGTGTCCCATCAAAACCAAATACAACAATATAAAATCAGGGATCTAGATAAAAATTAAAAATTAATTACTAAAACCGAACTAGTTTAAAACCAGAACCCATTTATTCGGCCAGGCCAGCCTGCCTAAAAAGTAGGGTTTTAACTGCGCGCCGGAAGGTCAGGATATCCGTCATAGCTCGTATCTCCGGGGGGAGATCATTCCATAGGGAGGGAGCTCCCACAGAGAAAGCCCGAACTCTCGGGGTCGTCAGCCGACAGCGGCCAGGCGGCGGTACCCCAAGAAGGGAAACGCTGTGGGAGCATACTGGGCGGCAGGAGGTTGATGATGGCAGCAGGCGGTCCCGTAAGTACCCAGGTCCCGAGCCATGGAGCACTTTAAATACCATCAGTACCACCTTGAATCGAATCCGGAAGGCCACAGGAAGCCAGTGCAGCCTGCAGAGAAGCGGTGTAACGTGGGAGCTCCGAGGGGCACCCACGATCACCCGCGCGGCTGCATTCTGGACCAACTGCAACCTCCGGAGACTCTTCAAGGGGAGCCCCATGTAGAGAGCATTGCAATAATCCAGGCGGGAGATAACGAGGGCGGAAGTGACTGTGCGAAGTGCGCCCAGATCCAGAAAGGGCCGCAACTGGTAAATCAGACGAATCTGATAAAAAGCCCCCCTGGCGACGGCTGCAATGTGTTCTTCTAAAGACAGCCGTACGTCCAGGAGGACACCCAAGTTGCGCGCCCTTTCCACGGGGGTCAAGACCTCTCCCCCCACGGCCAGCGAAGGAACCAGCTGGCTTTATCTGAGCGCAGGAAATCACAGCCACTCGGTTTTGGTTGGGTTGAGACGAAGCCTGTTACGACCCATCCAACTCTGCACGGCCTCCAGGCACCGGGACACCACTTCGACGGCTTCGTTGGGGTGGCCCGGGGTGGAGATGTACAGCTGGGTATCATCAGCGTACTGATGGAACTCCACCCCTGAAGCCACGGATGACCTCACCCAGCGGCTTTACATAAATGTTGAACAGCAGGGGCGAGAGCACCGACCCCTGAGGGACCCCACATAGTAGAGGCCTCAGGGCTGATCTCTGCCCCCCCGTCAACACAAATTGCGAATGGTCGGAGAGGAAGGAGGTGAACCACCGCAACACGGTGCCCCCCACCCCCAACCCCTCCAACTGCCGCAATAGGATACTGTGGTCGACAGTATCAAAAGCCGCTGAGAGATCTAACAGGACCAGGACAGAGGAACAACCCCTGTCCCGGGCCCTCCAGAGGTCATCCACCAACGCAACCAACGCCGTCTCCGTGCTGTGCCCGGGCCTGAAGCCCGATTGGAGGGGGTCGAGATAACCCGCTTCATCCAGGTACTGCGGGAGCTGACATGCCACCACACTCTCAACAACCTTCGCAACAAAGCGAAGGTTGGAGACAGGACGATAGTTAGATAACAATGCTGGGTCCAGGGACGGTTTCTTGAGGAGGGGACGCACCACCGCCTCTTTCAAGGCGGCGGGTAACAGCCCCTCTCTCAAGGAAGCATTTATAATACCCTGGAACCAGCCTCGTGTCACCTCCCGAGTGGCCAAGACCAGCCAGGAGGGGCACGGGTCCAGCAAACAGGTGGTGGCATTCAGTCCCCCCAGTATCCTGTCCACGTCCTCCACAGTAACAGGATCGAACTCAACCCAATTGACCGCACCGATATCCACCCCCGCCCCCCCGCCGGGAGATGCCCAGTCGGAGTCCAGTTCGTCCCGGATCTGAGCGATTTTGTCCTGCAGAAACCTAGAAAACTCCTCAGCCCGTCCCTGCAAGGGGTCCTCCCGCGCTCCCACCTCCAGGAGGGAGTGGGTCACCCTAAACAGGGCGGCTGGGCAGTTTTCTGCGGACGCAATAAGGTGGAGAGGTAAGATCTCCTCGCCATCCTTATCGCCACTAAATACGTCTTAATATAAGATCGTAATAGTGTTCGGTCAGACCCAGAGCGGCTAGCCCTCCAACTGCTCTCTAGGCGTCTTTTCCAGCGCTTCATCTCTCTTAGCTCCTCAGAAAACCAGGGAGCCACGTGGGATCGGCACCGGGTCAGAGGCCGCAAGGGCACGACTCGGTCAAGGGCCCCAGCAGCCACCCTATCCCAGGTGGCGACCAAGCCCTCAACCGAGTCGTGTGTGTGAGCTTCAGGAAATGGCCCAAGCTCCGTCAGGAACCTATCAGGGTCCATCAGGCACCTGGGGCGGTACCATTTTAATGGTCCCGCCTCCCTGCGGTCAGGGGGTGCGGAACGGAAGTCGAGCTTCAGGAGCGAGTGATCCGTCCATGACAGGGGTTCCACAACTATATCCCCTATCGAATTTGTTTATTCTGCAAAACAGATAACTTGGAGGAAAGTCCTATTCCATAACATTTGGACCTGGGTTCAAGACCAGAGCAATCACATAATAGGGTGACTTCCTGTTATTTGCTCCAGCTCCTGCCTGTCATGCCTCTGACTCTGTCAGTGTCTGAATCTGAGGAGGAAGCCAGACAGCTGACAGGGAATGGAAGTGTGGCTCCATTGCCTGTGGAGGAGGCTGGGGAAGGGCAAAGTCCAGCAGGGCAGAGCAGGAAAGAGGTAGAACAAGGGAGAGGGAGTTCAGAGGAAGAACCAGGCCCCCCCACTCTTCATCCTAGGGCAAGCAGGAGGAATGGAGAAGAGAGCAATGTGGGTTGAGTGGCTTATGGGGGAGGAAAGGGCCCTGATTCCTGTCATCATCCACAGCTGGGAAGACAGTTGATAAGAAAGGCAGGCTGCATGCGGCAGGCTGCTGGGAGCAAATGTGGCTTTATCCTGTGTTGTGGCTTATCTGTGTTCCTGGCATCTTCCCAACCGTGTGAGTTTTCAAGTCTGAAATTTTTGCTCCTGCCCTGCCAAACTAATTACTTCAGTTTGGCTTGTTTGGACTTTAAGTTACAGTTTGTGTTGCTCATGTTTTGGATTTAAATTTCTGCAGTCAAAGGCTGTTCCTGGGAGAGTTCTTCTCTAGCCAGAAGGTAACCTGGACATTGGGGGCAAAGCTGGGGATAATAAAGGGACTCTTATTGCTTATCTGACTGTGTTGCCTTCGTGCCACACCCCAGGTCATCACACTGCCCAACTAGCAGTTTGAAAGCATGCAAATGCAAGTAGATTAACAGCTACACTTTGGTGGGAAGGTAAGAGCATTCCATGCATCTTTGGCATATAGACATGTTGACCATATGACCATGAAAATGTCTTCAGACAATACTGGTTCCCTTGGCCAAAAAACAGAGATGAGCCCTAGTCAGAGTTGATAGAAAGGAAAACCTTTCATTACTTAAGTGCAGGCTGTTTTGTTAATATGTATTTGAAATCTAATGCTATCTGGGAGAACATTATCCTTTTTTTTAGTTTTAACATGTCCATTTAGTGTAAACCCATACTTAAGTGAACTCTAAGTTGTTTTTGATGAATAATTAAATTGTTACCTTAACTTTTCTTTCTTCTCAAGGTTTAGTAAATGTTTTTCTACCATTATAAAAATAGAACTGCACAGCTTTATTTTCAGTTTTAAAGACATCTTAGAAAAGTGGAAGTCTTTTCTCTCAAATGAGGGAGTGAGAAGAAATAATGATAAGCTTAGATTTTATTATCTCCTGAGAGTGCTTTCTCTCAAAGGAAAAAAATAGATTGTGACTTTCTTTCTCAAAACATCATCAAAGAGAAATTTTCATTTGCAAACTTCTCTAGTATAGACACTTTAGAAATTCAGTTTGTTACTAAACCTGCTATTAACTTCATCCTGAGTAATGTGAAGACTGAAATGTAAGTTGAAATAAAGTAATCTTGCACTCTTTCTGAAAACTACATAGACACAATGAACATACTATCTTTTGGCACTTCTAAGGTGCTAATTTATAAACATAATGCCTTATTACAGCCCTCTCTAAGTGGCTTACAGAATCAGCATGTTGTTTTCATCAATCTGGGTCCTCGTTTTACCGACCTTGGAAGGATGGTAGGCTGAGGCAACCTTGAGCCAGTCAGGATTGAACCCAGGGGTATGGACAGAGTTAGCCTGCAATATTGCATTCTAACCACTGCATCACCTGGACTCTCCTTAACATAGCTTGAAGAGAATTTTGAATTAACCTTGGTTGTAAAAATGATCAGAATCATTGAACTTCATATTTAATCCCTAAAATCCCTATTTAATTGTTATCATAATCTAGCAGAGATACATTAGGTATATCTCCAATGATAAAGAAGATATTATCACACAGGATAAATAAATGCAAGGGTATTATTTATTTATAAGAGCCATAGTGTTGCTGTGGTTAAAATGCAGTACTGCAGGCTACTTCTGCTGTCTGCTGATTGCCAGCAGTTAAGCAGTTCGAGTCTCACTGGCTCAAGGTTGACTTAGCCTTCCATTCTTCTGAGGAGCCAGATTGTTGGGGGCAATATGTTGACACTGTAAACCACTTAGAATAGAGAGGGCTGTAAAGCACTATGAAGTGTTATAAAAGTCTAAGTGCTGTTGCTATTGCTATCAGGATAAATTAGAAACTGACTTTCTGAATTAGCTATCTGAAGTGTCTGAAATGGAACCAAATATCATATCAAATGCATAAAACTGTGCTTTATGTTATAAGATATCAGCAAGGGGTTTTTTTTTAAAGGTAAAAATGGATACAACCAAATATTTGTATATACACACAGTTACTGAGAGTATTTACACCAAGACAAATTCCTTGTGTATCCAATCACACTTGGCCAATAAAGTATTCTATTCTATTCTATTCTATTCTATTCTATTCTATTCTATTCTATTCTATTCTATTCTATTCTATTCTATTCTATTCTATTCTATTCTATTTTGGAATTTACTTTAAGCTTGGTGAAAAGAAGGGGGAGAAAATTCATATGGAAAGAAAATATCCCTCTAACTTAAATGACAAATTTACCATTAACAGATTTTAAAAACACGAAACTGTTCAGCACAATATGCTACATTATCTTATGTAACACCTCAAACTCCATGATGAACTATTAATATTTTCTTGCTGCATATTCAGCATTAAATGAACAGTGTTGTGTCAATGCTGTAAAGGTTTGCTTTAACAATTAAAAATCAGGCGTGATTGAATAGGAGTCTGACTTTGGCAATCCACTGGATATAATGTAAGCAGGATAGGTTTCCCATATGCAAACAAAACCCTTTGGTTATTTTGTTGAACAAGGGGATTTATGGAGAGGCATAAGAAGCATCACACAATTGCCAAAATATTAAATGCCTGATCGGGCTGCCTGTCTGATTAAACAAGTAACCCATCCGCCTTTCTTGTGGTTAAACAATATGCAGAGATTGAAAGTATCCAGTAAAACCATCCTTTAATGTCTGGGCTCATAATAGATGATAGAACCCTCTGCAACGAAGTGTCCGTATTCATTATAGTTTTTCATTCTGAACTTGGCAGTGCTGCTTCTCTTATCTTTCTCTTTCTGCACATAAGCCTGCAATGATGAAGAGAGCTTGTAAGGCTGTACATCAGCCTGACCCGTTCTTTTATCTCACTTTCCCTTTTGTGTAGTTTGACATTAATTAAAATGGCTGGCCTACGTTCTAATAAATATGAGCGCTAAATATGCTGACTTAAGGAAATGCTGAGAGTTGCCTAAGTCTTCCATTCCTTAACCTGCTGTACTGGGTCTGATTTCTAAGCCTAAACTTTCTATTAAGACACATTGTCCAGTATGTTACTACCCAACAACCATGACCAGTAATTTAGTGGGAAAAAATGGTTGGGGTCTCCATTCTTATAGAGTGGTTTTGAATAACATATGTAGAGCTTTCTGGACTTCAAGGTGATAGCTTCTTGGTTTAAATCCCGGAAATGAGAGATCTCTAGCCCCTCTCTAGGTTTCAGCAGTTAAGAGTTGGACAAAGGATATGACCACTAGATAAAAACCAGCAAGGCTTTTGAGAGCTTTAGTGAATGCATAGGTATAAGTAAACTAACACATCATCAGTAGAGATAATGACTGCAGTGATTTTTCCTTTCTTCTCTCTTTCTTTCCTACATATCAATTCCCTGTTATAAATTCTATCAGATTTCTGTGCTTGATTTACCCTACCTGGACTACCATAAAGCTTTGCACTGACTGGCAAATTCAGGAAACAAAAACCCCTTGGATGCTTCAAAAGATCTCAATTATTAATACAGGTAGTCCTTGACTTACAACAGTTAGTTTAGTGACCGTTCAATGTTGCAACAGCAATGAAACAAGTGACTCATGACCATTATAGCATCCCCATGTCCCTAAAAAAATTGGACACTTGGTAACTGACTCATATTTATGGTGGTTGCAGTGTCCTGGAGTTATGTGAATCACCTTTTGCGACCTTCTGACAAGCAAAATCAATGGGGAAGCCAGTTTCACTTAACAATCATGTTACTAATTTAACAAGTGCAGTGATTCTCACTTCACTGTGGCAAGAAAGGTCATAAAATGGGGCAAACTCACTTAAGAAATGTGTCACTTAGCAATGTAAATGTTGGGTTCAATTGTGATAGTAAATCAGGGACTACCTTACAGAATCTTGAAAGTCTGTCAAAACAAATAAACAGGGCAACTTATACCTGAGATAACTAGCATAATTAAAATTGAGTTACCTCTCTCTTCTCTGGATTTAGATTCTATAAAAGTCTCAACTTTTCCTTTGCGTTCTTAGGGTATGGTAGACATTCTATCACAGCTACCAAAGTTGGGAAGATTGCTTATGGTGATAAAAAGGAAGTCTAATACTTTGCTGATGGCTGATGGCTGTTCAAAGCTGTGTAGGTCTGAGAGCCCTACCTATACAATTTATTTAAGATATGGAATAAAGAGTGAGCAACAAAGAAAAATCCAGTGAGAACAATTATACCTGCAAGACCCTAAGTTGACTGCCTCCCTATTTTCATTATATGCATGCCTTTATAGTAATGGCCTAGTCAAGAACCCAATGACTCCATTTTAATTCAGGATTAATTACATGCTGAACCTGAAAGTATATGAGCAGGTTTCTCGGGAAGAATGTTGGGGTGGGGGGAGAAAGCATTGGTAAGAGGCACATATCAGTGAACAATTGAATCCTTAGATATACCGGAAGGATCAGGAAATACTTTAAGTTCACCCATCTCTAATGATCTAAATGCTAGAGCCCACTGTAACTACATAGCCAAAAAGGCATTAAGAGTTGTTAACTAATCCTAGGTAGCTTTTTCTCTGGTAATATCACACTAATAACTAGAGCATATAAAACATTTGCTAGATCAATACTCGAATACAGCTCATCAGTCTGGAACCCACATTACGTATCTGATATTAGCACAGTTGAGAAAGTCCAGAAATATTTCACAAGAAGAGTTCTCCACTCCTCTACCTGTTGTAGAATACCTTATGCCATCAGACTTGAAATTCTAGACCTAGAAAAGCTTGAATTACACTGTCTTAGGTCTGATCTAAGTATAGTATATAAAATCATACATTGCAATCAGTGGTGGAATTCAAATTTTCTTTACTACCGGTTCTGTGGGCGTGGCTTGGTGGGCGTGGCAGGGGAAGAATACTATAAAATCTCCAGTAAGAGGTGGTATTTGCTGATTCTCTGAACTACTCAAAATTTCTGCTACCGGTTCTCCAGAACTGGTCAAAACCTGCTGAATACCACCTCTGATTGCAATGTCCTACCTGTCAATGAATACTTCAGCTTCAACATTAACAATACTTCAGCTTCAACAATAACAATACAACAATAGATACAAACTCAAGGTTAATCGCACCAAACTTGATAGCAGGAAATACGACTTCAGCAACAGAGTAGTCAATATCTGGAATACTCTACTTGACTCTGTGGTTTCTTCCCCAAGTTTGAGTCTATGCTATAACCATATTTGTTCTTGATCCACTTGACAGAAATGCTCAATAAGTTAACTTAAACTAGGCATTCAGGAGACTAAGCTATCCAATCAATGAGCTAAATACAAATAATACATACAGATCAATTCCCAGGGAGGGTCTATTAAAACACAATGGTGCAGTGGCCTAGAAGTAGAGCTCTTACCTTATGATCAGGAGGCTGTGAGTTCGATCCTAAGTAGCAGCAGATATTTCTCTCTCTGGGCACAATGAGTTATTATCTGCTGCAAACTCTGCATTGGTGACAGGAAAGGCATCCAGCCAGTAAACACTCAGCTCCATTCAGTTGCCCCAACTCCACACCTATATAAGGGATACAGGGTCATTAAAAGACAACAAAATCTATTAAAACACAGACACAAAAACTGATTAATACTAAATCAGCGGTGGTCACCTACAATGTACAGTTCAAACCACTAAAACACATTATTAATAAGCTACAGCCTATATTGGACAATGACATACTGCACTTTCTCAGGGCCTGGATAGCTGGCCCATACATGTTTATACTAGAAATTACTCAGTTTGAAGCATATTGAAGTAATAATAATAATGATAATGATAATAATAACGATAACGATAATAATACAATGATATTAAATGGGAACCTAACTCTAAAATCTACTTTACCTCCACATCACCACCAAGGATAATATCACAGGTCTCAACAAGTGGACATAAACTTTAGAGGTGCCTTCACATGTTCTTCCTCTAGTGTTATGTATGCCATCATCTGCCAGCAATGCCCCTCAGGATTTTATGCAGGATGAAAAGGACAAATGTTGTGCAAAAGAATTAATGGATACAAGTTTGACATCAAGTCTCAAAAAGGACAAAGCAATATCACAGCATTTAACATCCCAAGACACCCTATATCACACCTCAGTGTGATTGCTTTGGAAAAATGGGGCTTTAATAGCATATCCGAATGAGAAATTGTTGAACTTACATACATCAAAAAGGTTCCAGGCAATCTTAGGTTTCAATCAAGAAAATGAGGGTTTTTGGACACATTACAATTGATAATTGATAAATACTTGCAATCATTCTCTGCATAACCAACCTGTCTATCTTTCCTCTCCTTCACCTCACCACAATTTAAATCCTAAATCAATCTAGCCATACCACATGTCTGATGAGCTGAACTGCATCTAACAAAATAAATAAATTAATAAAATTAAACATTGCAACTAGATTCCTTCCAATTTTACAGACATTATCACATACTTTTAATACAGGCCATCAGAGTAAATGCATGCCATAGAGATGGCTATATTAACCATCAACATAACAGCATGGTTGCCATATGGTGTGATGAATCTTATGCTGTCTCCATCCATGTGGCTTTCAATTTGTGTAATGAGGTTTTCTATTCTAGCACCTAATCATGTAATCTATGTTAATCAAGTTTGCCTTTATAAAAAAAAAACGTGAAGAAGAACCAACACTTAGTCAGCTCAGTGCAGGAAATTCTGGGGTCCAAGAACTCATCCAGGGTTCACTGCTGATTCCAGATCACTATACTATTTTATTTAAAGTTTCCTTTTGTATGAAGTGTTCCTCAATTCTTGGCTATTTTGTAGACTTCAAAGGAGGGTGGTGTTCTGGGCTAGCATTATGAACACTTCTTTGTTTTCTGCCTATTAATTCCACACAAAATTCCTTATCTGTGCACTTGTCTTCCCAATTTTCTCATCTGGACAATGTTAATTAGATTTTAAAAAAGGTCCAATAGGAATGCTAAACATCCAATAATGTGATAGAACTATGAGGAGCTTCAGAAAGTGTGTCTTACTGGACTGGCAGCTCAAGGCTCCGCCCTCCATTTTTTTGGTCTTTTAATGACCCCATAATCCCTTGCATCAAGGTAGAGTCAGGGCAACTGAATGGAGCTGAGTGTTTACTGGCCGGATGCCCTTCCTGTTGCCAATGTGGAGTTCAAAGAAATATCTGCCTCCTGATTGTGAGGCAAGAGTTCCACCTCTGGCCAATTCTAGGCTCCTCCCTCCAATACTCTCTTAAAATATTTTCCAGTGTTCCAGTTGGGTAGAATGATATTTATATTCCATGCAATATATAGTATTTGAAAATGTTATTCTGGACATTGTGAAATAATAAAATGGTTCTCCTCACCAGAGAATAGTATTTTTATTTTCTACTATGCCCTGAAGCAATTCTACATGGAAAGCCTTTGTCAGATACTAAAAGGGTGACTCCCAATTACCTAACACTGTGGCAGCCTCAAAGCTTCCAAGTAAAATATGATATACTGTTTAAGAGCATTATGGCTGCCAGGAAAAACATTAGTGCCCACAAACATAGAATGTGGCCCACCAGAGGGCATTTTGAGAACTTACTCAAATATTGAACCAGTTATAAGTCTACAAATGACATATGAACCTAAACTTTAGTTACAATTACATCCTCCTTGATTTTACTGTAAGGCTTCCGAAAGAAATTACAGAAGGAGCCTTTGGTCATGATTCTAAAGGCCCAGGAAATTAAATTCATTCATATGTAAATGTGTTTGTAATTGTGCCATAAACATGCAACACATTAAAAAAAAAATCCTTTATTCATTGAAAGACACAAATAAATGTAGGCCTTTAAAATGAACTGCTTCACTAACTTCATTTCCTTTCTTAGAAGAGGTTACAATCCTTTGAAAATTAATGCAATATATGATGTTTATAGTTGAAATGTATGGCTTTTTTTGTACTGCAATATGACATCTTAAACATATTTTTGTATCCTGTCAAACATTCAATGATTGATGAATTATTATAATCATACTTGGACAGAGCACTAGAGTGGCTTGGTAAGAGCAAGTTCAATTGAATTAATTGAAACTGGCAGCTGTACTGGTTAAGTGCATTGCAGAGTACATAGTGTGAACAATCAAAAGAAGGATGTAATTTTCCAATATTTTCCAATGTTATAGTTAACATATTGCATATATATATTGTAAAGCAATGCCCTAGAATCAGTAAGAACTTGTATAGTCTATGTGTTTGGGTTTGTTTTACCT
Organism: Bungarus multicinctus; assembly: GCA_023653725.1. Taxonomy (NCBI): domain Eukaryota; kingdom Metazoa; phylum Chordata; class Lepidosauria; order Squamata; family Elapidae; genus Bungarus; species Bungarus multicinctus. The sequence continues at coordinate 39,506,807 of CM042851.1, read as the reverse complement.
AATGAGACTTATGGGTAATTTGTTGTGGTGGGGTGCTTATGAAAACTTACTCTCCCTTCACTGTAGTCAACCTCATGACATAAATAACTCACTAGCTAGGCTTTAATCTTGGCATGTTGAATTAACCATAGTAGTTTTGTTTGCATGTCTAATCAGTGATACATCACATTTAATGAACTACAATAACAGAATTTACAATGGAAAGCCATTAAACAGAAGGTCAAATCTGTGGCCTCTTGTAAGAACAAACTTATGGCTGCTCTAAATATTGCAGTTCAAGAAAGCATCTGAAGTTCATTACATTAGCATACTATTACTAACATGGTACCCATGCTTCGCTTTGAAATTATGTGATCGGGCAAGTTTTTTGGGAGGAAAATAAGGAGAAAAATGCTGCCCAGCCTACCAGCATCCATCAGTATTCATCTGGCTAGCATCCTGTCAGTGTGTGAGAGATTTGAGGGCTGTTTGGAAACTGAACCAGTATTTGCTGTGTGAGCAAGAAGGAGACAACAAGGAGGTTGGATGTGGCTTAGCTTTCTTTTCAGGTGGGAAGGGGGAGTAGAACTCTTTAGCGTCAAAGCATGTCAATAATAATATAGGAAATACTAATGCTCTGATGGTCGTTTCAAAAATCTTTTGTTAGTGAGCACCTAGAAGCCAAGAGGAACATATGT